>QODF01000050.1:2137130-2294922 GCA_024372805.1 Oostethus manadensis | reverse complement strand
AGAAAGTCAAAATATTAAGAGAAAAAAAAACCCCAATTTTATGAGAATAAACTTGTAATGTTATGAGTAAAAAACAATGTCATCTTAGTGGCATAGAGTTCATTTTTATGTTTTTAAATGTCGTTCTATTATGAGAATCAAACAAAACAGTGCAAAATTGTAATTTTGGGAATATAGGCATCCTAATATTACAATTAAATACATTATTGTTGTTTTATAATGTATACATATTTTTTTGCTGACATTTTAAAGTAAAACATGACAGGAATCACGCTGTAAGAAATATCCTTCCCAGCACTTGAACCCGTCCAATACAGAGACTAACTACTAATTATTAAAGTAATTACTTGCTTTAAAAAATGCACACTTTTAGTTGGAATCACTGTTCAAAAATACACGGAAACCCATTTGAAAATTTCATGGCTCTCTTGGCCAGAAAGCTTCCCGACCCCTGCTCCGCACAGTAAACACGCTTGCAAGATTTCCCGCGCAATGAAGGTAAAAACACGAGGAGCGCATGTCATTGTAAAGAGCAACACGTGTTAGTTAAACTACGTATGGATACGAACCCATCAAAGTTTGAGCGGGAGGATGCATTTCCTTTCAGCGAGAATCGCCACAAAATTAAATGCCCGTCATTCTCCATGAAGAGACATGGAGGTTCTGGTGAAGGACTGTGCAGCATGGCTCACCGGCGGTAAGATGGGCCCAAGTTTTGTGCTTTCTTGAATACAACACTGGTAATGCAGTTACAGACGCAAATATAAAAATGTCTGACATATAAAGTGTTGTTTTAAGATAAGGAGACAAATGAATTTCCAGTTGTGCAGCCTACTTGCATATTTAAACCAATCAGAGCGAAGAAAATGACATCATGCAAATCATCACCAACTTAGACTGTGTTGTACAAATATGGTCACTTCCTGTACCGGGAATAAGTTGAATGGAAAACCACAAAACTCGGTGTGGCCTTTGGTTAGATTTGATTGTATTTGATGCACTCTAGCAATTAGATAAGCGAGTGCTTGACGAGGCACTCCACACCCACGCGCATCCATTTCAGAGCCGCTTTCATAACCGGAGAGCTCAACTCCAGCGGCAGCCTTTTGACTGAACTCCATCAGCCCCCATCACACCTCCACAAGACACACTCGTTTACCACGAAATCTCTTCCAAAAACTAAATTGTAAATCATACATAAAATCTTCCGTGGCCGAGGATCGGATCGCCGAGGCTTCCGCCTCCGGCCGCCACCCAGCTCTCTTAGCACCCGAACCCTTTGGCCCCTTCTACGAGTGGTGAGCTCAAGGGAGGGGGGACCCACGTTACCTTTTCGGGCTGTGCCTGACCGGGCCCCGTGGGTGCAGGCCCGCCACCAGACGCTCACCATCGTGCCCCACCTCCAGGCCTGGCTCCAGAAGGGGCCCTCAATGACCCGCGTCCGGGCGAGGGAAAACAAAGTCCAGTATTATTAGGGTCTTCAAATCGTTCAAATTGTCATTCATTCAGCAACTATTTGTTGCTAGGCGGAAAAAAGCCCGGAATCTTTTATGCCCCAGAGCGTTAATGTCAGAGCTTGGTCGACATGACTATGCAGCATCCCGTGGCGATCGGGGGCGGGGCCCCTGGACTGGCAAACCTGGGTGGTGGTCCCGCTTTGTAAGAACTATCGTGGGATCACACTCCTCAGCCTTCCTGGTAAGGTCTATTCAGGGGTCCTGGAGAGGAGGATCCACCGGATGGTCGAATCTCAGATTCAGGTGGAGCAGTGTGGTTTCTGTCCTGGTCGTGGAACTGTGGACCAGTTCGGTCGGAACTTTGGATGGGTGCATGGGAGTTTGTCCAACCAGTCTACTTGTGTTTTGTGGACTTAAAGAAGGCATTTGACCGTGTTCCTCGGGGAACACTGTAGGGAGTGCTCCGGTGATATGGGTTATCAGACCACCTAATTCAGGCGGTTAGTTCTCTGTATGACCAGAGTTTGGTTCGCAAAAAGCGGGACCCGTTTCCATTGAGGGTCGGACTCCTCCAGGGTTGTCCCCGATTCTGTTCATTGTTTTTATGGACAGAACTTCTAGGCTCTGCCGGGGCATCCGGTTTGGTGGCTGCAGGATTGGGTTTCTGCTTTTTGCAGATGATGTGGTCCTGTGGGCGTCATCGTGCCGCGACCTTCAACTCTCCCTGGATCGGTTCGCAGCTGAGTGTGAAGCGGCTGGGATTAGAATCAGCACCCCGGGTCCGAATCCAAGGTTCTTGCCTAGAAAAGAGTTGAGTGCCACCGGGGAGAGGAGTGGAGGAGTTTAAGTACCTCGCAGTCTGCAGTGATGCGGATTCTGCATCAGGTCCGTGGTGGTGAAGAGGGAGCTGCGCTGAAAGGATGGATATCTGTGATCATAAAATACATCCCTCACAAAAAAATTAATAAATAACACTATTTTGAAAAATTATTTTCTAAATGATAAATTATTATTATTATAAATATAAATGATTAATGAATTATAATCATCATCCTGCATAAATAAAACATTTTCCAGCACAAAAATGACTTAATGAACTAAAAAAACAAATTTGAATTAAAAAACACATTCAAAAGACAAATTTAAGAACTAGCATTCTACACTCTTTTACTTTGAATAGTGCAGTGGTTCTGAAACTGTGGGGCGCGCCCTCTAGGGGGGACCCGGGGTTATGACAGGAGGGGCGCGGGGCTACCATGAACACTTTTCACTATTATCATATTTTTCGGGCGGGAGGGCGTCACTGCCAGTTTTTATTGAGTATAAAATGTTATTAAATGTTTTTTTTTTACTGTAGCGTCATCTGGAGCACGTTTGCTGCATTCTGAATGCAAGGTGAGCACAAAAGAAATGCAGTTAGACACGCTGACTTCCGATGCGTCCTCTGAGACTTCTGTGATTTTGAACTCGGCTCGCGCCTGAGCGCCTGGAAGGTCACCTTCCCCGTTGGCGGCGGGACAGCGGCCTTCGTGAGGCGGACGGAGTAATTCGTCAAACAGGGAGGCCATGAATTGTACCGCACCTGCTGTCTTATCTGCACGTTTAAACCACACACACACACACACACACACACACACACACACACACACACACACACACACTCGACCTTCCCTTGCAGTGTAGGGATCCCGATCGGATGGAATTAGGAATGTGCTCAAGAGCATGCAAAGGGGGGAGGCAGCGACTTGATTGGATTAGGGAGGGGGAGGACTGGGGAGGGACATCACGGCAATGTCGCCTCCTCTGCAAACATCTGCTTATATACTGTACCTTACACACACACACACACACACACACACTACCAGCAGGTTTGTGTTTGGACCAGTAAAAGATGTCCCCACAGTTTTAATATCAAGAGTTAGTCCACACAACAAGAAAAAAAGACGTTCCAGCAGTTTTTTGTAATGAAATTCACATGGATTGATCAGAAGTTGCAAAATATTTAGCGAACAGCCTCGACGTTGGGGTTCAAACTGGGTGTGCGCCTTGGTGGCGTGTAAGACCTGATTTTTTGATTCTTTGTTATTGATCTGCGGGAAGTTGCCGGCTCGTCCGGTGATGGATGAGTCCGGGAAATAATCTCTCTGCCTTGTTCGCGGCATTCCTCTCAACAGCGCTCAGTGCAGCGAGCAAAGTTTTCCAACCAGCCTGTGCTATCGCAGGAGTGAAAAAATCAAAAGGGAAAACGTGTCAATGTCAAGATAATCCATAACACAAAAATATACAAAAGTAGTCATATGTCATCATCATAGTCATCATGCCGCCAAAAGAAAAACCACCAGCTGCAGGCAACCATGACCACTAAAGGCGGGTCCATTTGGGTCGGGCTTTGGGTTTTTCATTATCTCCTACAGAGTGGCACACAAACAACAACAACGCAACTCTCTAACGCAAGGGCGCTATTGATATTGAACCAGCAGTGCCTAAAAAAAAAGTGCGAGCAGAGCATCACTTCAAAGTTTCTTCCCGCATCAGCCGAGTGTGCGGGTTCCTCGTACCCGCCACGGTGCACACCTGCAACGCATCCATTAGTGAACGGCAGAAGAAGAGTTTGGTTTAGCGCAGGCGTAGGGAAGCTATGGCTCGGGAGCTCTGTTGATCACCACATACGGCTCTCAGAAGTTTTCATAACGTTTATTTATTTTTATTTATCTTTTTCTTAAAATACATGACACATATTTTTGCTTTACAACAGGGGTGTTCAAAGTGCGGTTCGAGTGATTTATTCCCCCGCGGCACAGACACAAGGAAACAGCAAAAATGGAAACATTTGCAGTATTTTTAGGAAAATAAAGTCAGAATATTTGTAGGAAAAAAAGTTGTCATTTGTGGAAAAGGAGGTTGTGGAAGAGGTTATGATATTAGGAGAATAAAGTCGTAATATTACAGGAAGTCATAATTACAGCATGGGCATGACAAAAAGTAATTGAGAACCACTGGCTTGGACTATGTGTCTAATTGAGTGAATATCATAAACGTGTGTGTGTGTGTGTGTGTGTGTGTGTGAGAGAGAATATGGAAAAGACAAAAGAAGCATCCACGGGGAACAGTCGGGAATTGATGTGCGCATTGAAGTGTGTGTTGGTGTAATGATGAGTTCATAGGAGCAAATTCATAGGAGCTTAAGTGTGCCATATATAAATGACTACAATTCCATTTTCTATGCCGCTTACCCTCATTAGGGTCGCATGTATGCTGGAGCCTATCCCAGCTGACTGGTCGCCAGCCAATCGCAGGGCACATATAGACAAGCAAACATTCACACATTACCTTAGCTTAGCATGTAGCCACAACTTTGAAAAAAAGACGAGCAAAAACGTCGACATTTTGCTTTTGTATGGTTTTTGGTAAGAGTGCAATAGACCAGACCATTTGGAACTATTTTTATTGATTAGTTTTGCATTAGTTTGTGTTTATTAAAAATGAGGCAGACCCCAAAATGGGACACCGCTGCTGTTTTATATGCAATATGAATTTCAGTATTTGCTTTTTTTCTCCCCCATTTTGCCGTTTAAAAAAAACTATATTTTAACTTTGTTTTTAATTGATCTTCCTATATTTTCTGATTGTAATATTAGGTATTCCCATAATATTTTACATTTTTCTCAACCTCATTTTGCAAATTTGTTTTGTTTTGTTTGTCATAATATTGAGAAAGAGGATGATGGGAGATAACCAATGGGAGGGCAGCTTGTAAGGCGGTGCAGCACATTCAAAAATCTGGCCTGCAGTTTCCATTTTCATTTTCCTTTTCGTATGTAGTGATTAGGTTTTCAAAAATGGGACGGAAATATCGTCTAATTCCATTTCCTATTTTGAATTTTTTTTCTAATGAGATTTTTGTAAGTCGAGGATCCACTGTGCATACTTTTTCTTTAATATTTGAACTGCATGTTACTAAAATGAGATTTCATTCTCATAATACAACATTATTACGGTAAAATTGCAACTTTTTAGTGTTAGATTGTAGCTGTTTTTTGCTTTTTTTTTTTTTTTTTACTGTTGCTGTACCTGTTTCTTTATTTATTATTATTTTTGTAATTTTTATATATTTTTTTATAGTGTGATGCGGGCCGATAAAAAACCCCCAAAGCAAAACGATAAACTGCACACACTTCTGTTTAAGAACAAGTGTGTGTCATCCATCAACATCGAGCGCACGCACACACACACACACACACACGCACACACACACACACACACGCGGCTTATTTCTGGTGCAGAGGTCGCGCTGAGACAGATGTGGGGTACACATAAAGGACTTTCTTCATAACCGCATGCCGGGAAGATCTGATTACCCGCCAAAAGCGCACGCGAGTGTGAACAGAAGCATCTCAGTGATTTGATTTGGCCACTGGTGAAGTCCCTTGAGAGCTTGTGTTACAGTACACTGCTAAAGAGAAATCTGAATACAATATGTGAACAGCACACTAAGGAATCCCTCTGATGCTGAAATTGAGTTTTAAAAGGGAAAAACTGCTGATGTTACGTAATATCAAAACAAAGGCGACCGATGTAACTGTAAGGCCACTGTGGCCCTTTCGTCCAGCTCATCCCGGCAGATGCCAGACGTTCCCAGCAGACCCTCACAATGCGTTTGGGTCTGCCAGGTCTGACCGACATCCTCCCCCACTATCGGAACCAACTCACCACCAGATGGTGATCGGTTCACCGCTCCACCCCTCTCTTCGCCCCAGCGTCCAAAACATGTGGCCGGACGTCCGACGACACAACCACAAAGTCAATCATCGAACTGCGGCCCAGGGTGTCCTGGTGCCAAGTGCACATGGGGACACCCTTATGCTTGAACATGGTGTTTGTTGTAGACAATCCGTGACGAGCACACAAGTCCAATAACAAGACACCGCTCGGGTTAAGATCAGGGGGGCCGTTCCTCCCAATCACACCTCTCCAGGTCTTACTGCCGCAGCCAACATGAGCGTTGAAGTCACCCGGTAGAACAAGGGAATCCCCCGAGGGAGCACTCTCTAGTACTTCCTCTAAGGACTTCAAAAAGGGCGGGTATTCTGAACTGCTGTTTGGCGCATAAGCACAAACAACAGTCAGGACCCGTCCCCCCACTCAAAGGCGAAGGGAAACTACCCTCTCGTTTACCGGGTTAAACTCCAACCTGCAGGCTTGGAGCGGGGGGGCAACAAGAATTGCCACCCCTGCCCGTCGCCTCCCATTGCCGGCAACACCAGAGTGGAATGAAGTCCAGCCCCTCTCGAGAGGACTGGTTCCAGAGCCCTTGCTGTGCGTTGAGGTGAGTCCGACTATATCTAACTGGAATTTCTCCACCTCACGCATAAGCTCAGGCTCCTTCCCCACAAGAGAGGTGACATTCCACGTACCGACAACTAGCTTCTGTAGCCGAAGATCGGACCGCCAAGGCCTCCGCCTCCGGCCGCCACCCAGCTCACTTAGCACCCGACCCCTTTGGCCCCTCCTACGAGAGGTGAGCTCATGGGAGGGGGGACCCACGTTACCTTTTCGGGCTGTGCCCGACCGGGCCCCATGGGTGCAGGCCCGGCCACTGGATGCTCGCCATCGTGCCCCACCTCCAGGCCTGGCTCCTGAGGGGGGCCTCGGTGAAACGCGTCCGGGCGAGGGAAAACAAAGTCCATTGTTCTTGTGCATCATTGGGGTCTATTGAGCCACTCTCTGTCTGGTCCCTCCCCTGGGACCGGTTTGTCATGGGTGACCCTACCAGGGGCATGACAGCCCCCAACAACTTAGCTCCTAAAATCATTGGGACACGCAAACTCCTCCACCAAGAGCAGGGTTAAGAAAACGTCTGAGAGCCAAAGTTCTCTCTATCTAGCTTATCCAACTAGGGGGTATGCTGGAGTCTATTCCAGCTGACTACTGGAGAGAGGCGGGGTACACCCTGGACTGGTCACCAGCCAGTCACAGCCTTCATCTCAAGCTAAACCAAAATGATTCTCACACCCAAAGAAAGTCAGCAAGCTAAGGCGCAAAGGTGGCCCGGGTGGGAGAGGAGGTCAGCGCGTTTACGCTGGAATACTAAACTACTGACTCAGTCCGTGTCGCCAAGGATGCAGTGTAGGTGTAGCTATCTTAACACGACAATGCTGCTGCTCTTTCCAGGAAGTTGAGCAGCTGGAGGATGATAAACAGGCCGCGATGATGGATGAGAGGTGCAGTTAGATGTTTCAATCAATCTGTCATCCGCAGGAAGCGGCGCTGATGTCATGGCGGATAGTGTGTGTGTGTGTGTGTGTTGTATGCAGCTGACTATGTGGGAGGGGACTGTCACTTTATTCCCTTTTGTGCATATGTTAAAGTTATAAATCAAGGGTGGGCAACCTATGGGATGAGGGCCATAAACGGCCTGCACAATAATGCATGTACTATAAATACAACTTTTACAGCCTCTAGTCAAAGGGATTGACCAAGCAAGAAGTGCACCATTAGGGTGGAAGGAATAAAAAGGGGCCTAGTGGTTAGCATGTTTGCTACACAGTCATCTGGAAAATCAGGGTTTGCATGTCCTCCTCGTGTGCTCGTGGGTTTTCCCCGGGTACTCCGGTTTCCACCCACCTCCCAAAACATGCATGTTAGCTTCATTGGTGACTCTAAATAGTCCATAGTTTGTGTATGAGTGCCCTGCACTTGGTTGGCGAGCAGTCGGGGGCTGGACAAATGTTTGTTGACCTTTAATAAATGTGTAATAACTCAAAAACTAAAGCAGTGTGAATGTTTGTTTTATTGGCACAAAACAGAACAAACAAGGACGGACAAAATTAGTCTATTTTGGTTTCACTCGGAGCATTACGTAACTCGGCTAATTACGTAACAGCCGAAAACTTTGTTAATAGCTCAAAAACAAAATCAACACTAACATTCATCTTACCTGCACAAAACAGCACAAACAAATGAGACTATATTGGTTCCATTATGAGCATGTCGGGCGCTGTGTGAACTTTGGTTGACCTATAAAAGAAACTGTAATAGCTCAAAAACAAAAGTAGCACATATGGTAATTTTAATGGCACAAAGTAGCACAAACGAAAGACTATTTTGGTTCTATTCTGAGCATGTCGGGGGCTGCGTGAACTTTGGATGACTTATGAAAGAAACTGTAATTACTCAAAAACAACAGTAGCGCAAATGTCATTTTCAATTGCCCAAAACAGCACAAACGCAGCACAAACAAATGAGACTATTTTCGTTCCATTCTGGGCATGCCAGGGGCTGCGTGGACTTTGGTTGACCTACAAAAGAAACTGCAATAACTCAAAAACAAAAGTATCACGAATGTTAATTTCAATGGCACAAAACAGCATAAACACAGCACAAACGAATGTGACTATTTTGGTTCCATTTTGAGCGTGTCGGGGCTGCATGAACTTTGGTTGATCTATGAAATAAACTGTAATAACTCAAAATCAAAAGTTGCACTATCGTTAATTTTAATTGCACAATACATCACAGACACAGCACAAACAAATGTCACAATTTTGGTTTAGGTTCGGAGCATGTGGGGGGCTGCGTGAACTTTGGTTGACCTACAAAAGAAACTGCAATAACTCAAAAATCAAAAGTAGCACAAATGTGAATTTCAATTGCACAAAACAGCACAAACGAATGAGACTATTTTGGTTCCATTCTGAGCGTGTCGGGGCTGCATAAACGTTGGTTGACCTATAAAAGAAACTGTAATAACTAAAATACAAAAGTAGCCCAAACGTTAATTTGAATTGCGCAAAAACAGCACAAACGCATCACAAACAAGTGTGACTATTTGACCAGAGTTTTGCGTGGGTTGGGGGTCCAACTTCACCCAGGTGTGTAACCCTGCCTCTCGCACAAATTCATCTGGGATAGGCTCCAGCATAGGTTGGAGTTACGATGCTAATTTAAGAGAATAGCAACCGATTAGGCTGAGAGAAATTATACACTTTTTTTTTCTCCATGCAATTTAATTATTTGATTTCAAACTTCAAAAATGTGAATTTGTTAGAACAAAAACGGGTTGTCTTGCCATAACCAGCATGCAGTGCAAAATCAGATCATTATAAAGAGAGGAAGGAAGGAGGGAAATGCATGATGGTAGACGACCACAATGTATTCCACTGGGCATTCTCCAGTTGTTTGTGCCACTATATATGCATGATGTAAGCCAGTACTTATTCCAACTGCTTCCAATAACAACTACTGCACAGGTGTGAAATTGAAGCGTGGGAAGCGAGGGCAAGTGGGAGCGTGTCCCGGCTCCTCCATCATCTCAGGCTCGTCGCTGCTTCATCCTCACCCAGCTGCAGAAACACACACACACACACACACCCCTCCAGCATATCCCTGAATTTAATTTAAAAATCTGTTTTAACAAAGGCAACAACGCTTATTATTACTGCGGTGTAAATGAGATGAGAAATGCAATTATGAGACGTCACATCATATAAACGCTGCAGGAAAAGGAATAAAACAGTAACTGGCTGATGATGTGCACATACCGCCTCCTGGTGGCCGCGAACCGTCACTGCAGCATTTCCTTTATACGTTCCACTTTCCAACTTTCAGCTAGAATGAGTCCATTAAAAACAAGCAACACCGAAGCCTCTGAAATGTAAGTACAGCTTGAAGAATTATGATTTAAGTGAATTTTGCGGACTTACCTGCACTCTCAAGCCAGCACGTTCACGAGAACATCCATCGAGCGCGACGATCCAAGCACGTGTTACTCATAACAGCACCCAAATGTTTGCTGGCATTTTTGGAAACAAACATTTTATTCATGTTTGCATGTACCAAAATAACCTGCTATCCGTCTATATAATACATTGCTTTCCCGGTTAAAAAATTGCCTAAGAGTGGAACATACATGTAACATGTTTAAAGAGCTTTAACATGGAATACTTCTCCCCAAAACACTGTTGGCGAGGCTTCAAATGTCTAATTTGGTCCATGGTGACTCAAAAGAATGACCAATTATTCAGCTCCAATAAAAAATACTTTTAAAAGAAGAGCCTCTTTTTTATGCACAGTTATTCAAAAGGCCACAAGTGTCAAATACAAAATGGTTATACAACAATTCAAAACGGTTTTTTTCCTAATACATTGTGGCACAAAACAATAAATTGATAGTATATTCATGATACGGTTTGAACTATTTCACCACATAAGGAACGACATTGCACATAGTAGCGGGATAAATTCATACTAAATGGAAATAAAAACAAAATGAACACAGTTGCACAAAATAAAGATGAGGTCATATTCTTTCGCCTAAAAAAGACCCTTGCTCTTCTTCAGGTTCTTCTGCTTCCAGTTTGGCAGGGCGTTGAACTCCACCCGGCTCATCTCCAGAAGCTTCTACAGTCAGAGAACATCACGAGATCAACGGTATAAGCTTGGGGGAGATGTTTATTCATCACTAGCAACAACGCTGGCAGGCTTACTGCTATTATAACATCGGTTGTGTTGCTACGTAGAGCTACATGCTCGCTCATAAAAGAAAAAAGTGCCCTTTCTGCCTTCTCATGCACAAGTTGTCGAAAGTCAAGCTGTGTTAGACTTGTCTTACTATAACCCCCAGCGGCGCTATTACTGCTGGCTGAGCAGTTTACGCCTTACTGCTGCTACAGCATTGGTTCTGTTGCTGCTGTATTGTGCAATCAATTTGTTAATATTAAATGACCATGGTCTGCACGGTGGATGAATGGGTAGCATGTTGGCCTCACAGTCAGGAGGTTCTGGGTTCGAATCTCCGTTGGGCATCTTCGTGTGGAGTTTGCATGTTCTCCCCGTGCGTGTGTGGATTTTCTCCGGGTACTCCGGTTTCCTCCCACATTCCAAGAACATGCATGTTAGCTTCATTGGCCACTCTAAATTGTCCATTAGAGTGTGAATGTGAATGCTTGTACGTCTTTGTTTGTCTATATGTGCCCTGCGATTGACTGGCGACCAGTCCAGGGTGTACCCGGCCTCCCGCCCAAAGTCAGCTGGGATAGGCTCCAGCATACCCGCCACCCTAATGAGGATAAGCGATATAAAAAATGGATGCATGAATAAATAAATGACCATGTGATCAAAAAGAGCTGTTTCCCCTCCCACACATGTATTTCATAGCATTTATAAAATAAATGATATGTATACATATATATAATGACTGGTCACGTTTAGCTACCTCTGCATGCACTGTTAAATGCTGCTACTAAGCTATTGTTGTGAAACTCATGTCTACTAAACTTGCTGTACTGTTGTTTACAAGGAACTCATCCCTGGTGTTAATGGTAGTAACGGTGTCTCCTTACCACTATTACATCATTGGTTCTGTTGCTGCTGTGTTGTGCAATTTATGTGATAATAAGTGACCATATGGAACATATATAAAGAGTTTTGGAAACAGCCCAAGGCTATAGTGACACATTTGCTGGTGTTTGTTTCCCCCACCCCAGTGATTGTACCTTAAAGTCCTGGTCAGAGAGGTAATCCTCCAGGCGGAGCGGGTCCACTCCGTCAGGAAGGGGTGAACTCGTGAGCTCCTCGATGGAGTACTGCAGCTTACTAAGCCTGGACAGCACCTCTTTCACTAAGGTCACCTTGTTCTTGGAGCTCTCAGTCTGCACGCAAACGATGTGTAGTTAAGCATCATGCACTCGCAGAACCCCTTGCAGGAAAATGTGTAGAATTTCTCACTTTTGAAACAACGCTGGGGTCCTTCCTCCAGTATGGGAAGATGTTGGTAAAGGTGAGAGGCTCACAGCCGGCCATGACTAGATACGCCTGAGGGGGGCGCCGAGAACTCTTTTCTGGAAAGCAAGCGTGGAGAAAATACTCAACATTTGACCCCAAAAACTAGTGATGGGCAGATCCCTACCATAATATCCGTACAACCAATACTGGTATTGATTCTCATATTACAATATTTTGACCCAACTGGGAGAGATGCGTCTTTGTAAGAATGAATGACATTATCTAATTGCAACAATGTTATTATTATTATTATTATCATTGACATTGTTACGCCAAAGAACTACTTTACGTTCGTAGTGACACCTCGTCGCTCCACATCGGCTAGCGACAAGCTTCACCACACATAACGTCGTGCTCCGGTCGCTACAGGAAGGAAAAGCTAAAAGGTTTTGTTTCGGGGGTTTGGAAAAGTTAACGCTAGGCGTGGTGCAGCGTTTGTTGATCGCTATGTGAAACGCGCAGAGGAAGGAAGTTCCGGGAATGCTTATAACAACCAAAGTACGGCAAATACTTTGTTACATTATCAGTTAATGAAAAATAATATAAGTTAATTATTATTACGTACATGTCGTCATGAATGTACCTTTCACTGCATGATCACTAGAGCTGCAACGATTAATCGATGAATCGCTTACTAAAAAAGTCCATTCCTGCATTCTTAAAATGATTACTGCAAAGAGGGGTACATCTTTTAATAATCCGATTAATTAAAAAAAATCGGCCGATTAATCGGTTATGACAATAATCGATAGTTTCAGCGCTAATGATCACGGCATGTACGTAAAACAACAAACTTTGCTGGAGGTTTTTGGAGGTGTTTTTATAGCGAGCTTTGTTGGAGGATTATTTACAGTAATGAGCTGGCTCACAAAAGGGTTGTAGATGATGGGAAAAAATAGTCTAACTATTTTAGCCTAAAATAGCATTCAGTGTATCATATATTTTGTACTGTTTGATCTCACCGTGCTTCTTAAAGATACAGTACACGTGTCCGATATATTTAAGTTGTCACCATACCATTTTTTTTGCATAGTGTGCAAATCCGGTGCCGTTATCCATGGAAAAAGGTAGCAAGTGTAAAGTGCACTAAAAATACTTGACTGGTTATCTGTGAGCTAATTTGACCTTTGCAGTACTGCAACGCTGTCTCCATGGCGCACTTCCTCTCGTTGTCCCAGCGCATCTTAGCTGAGCCCGTGCACTGCTCCTCTTCAGGCTGCCAGCCCTGCCAGAGGTACACTTCCATGCGGTTGTCCAGCAGGAACAATGCTGGAGAAGGAACGATTGCATCAGCACACATGCCAGGGTGATCAAATGCCATCATGTGTTGGTGTTGATGGTACCGGGCTGCTGTGCAGAGTAGAGGTTCTCCTGGAGGAAAGGCATGGCCATGACGCCCTCCGTCACCCTGGCGGGATACAGATGCTCCTCCCCTTCAAACATGCCGGAACTGGCACTCAGGCGGAACAGCCTGGGGGTGTAATTGTACTTCCCGGGATCTGAAAGCACCACGAACACATTGAATTTACTTCAGCTAACATTAGTTAGAAGTTTGCATGTTAGCTGAAGCGACCTTGAAGCATGCAATCGTAGGACTTCCTGTCCTGCACACCAAGAGCCTTCAGGAATTCTGCAGGCTCAGTTCCTTCCTCAACCTCCTCAACATTCACTCTGCTGCTGGTCTTCAGACCCAATTCAGACGGACACCTTGACGAGAGAGAGCTTTGTTAGAAGGTTCACCATCTTGGAGCTCCACCTGCATACGTCCTACCTCTGGCGGAGCTGGTCCACAGCCCTTTTAGCCACCTGCCTGGCACTGGTGTGGGCTTTACAGCCACGCCACACGTACAGTTGAGCCTCCCGAGAGTGAAGCAGGACAAGGATGCCCCGCGAGCGCAGGCTGGAACCGCAGCAGTCCACTTCCACCAGCATGGCCTCCGCTTCCGTTTCACCGCGGACGCAGAACAACCTCCATCCTGCTGGAGAAGCAACACAGACATAGCAATGGAAAGATTGTTTCACACACGGACTTTTTTTTTTTTTTAAACACTGGATTTTTTTGTTTTTATACCAGAGTTTTTGACAGAGTTGTCTCGACTGCCCTTGTGGATAATCAAACCGCCCTGGAAGAGCTGCAGGAAGCAGGGTGGTTCTTTCCCCTGCGTCACCAGAACCTGGAATCCAGTACATACAATTACGTACAAGGCATCTAGGCTATATACACACTCACTGGCCACGACATCAGGTACGCCTGCAAAATCGAACAAAATAAGAAGTATGATCATAATACTACTACCGCACCCCACAGGGGCAAACGGGCACCGGGGGCCACACACCAGTGGGCCCAGATCGGCTCCCACCAGCCGGAAAGAGGCCCGCCCACGATTAGGAACGCCAGCCCCCCACAACCCACCACCCTGAAGGATGAGGGCCCGCTACGCCCCGTACCACTCCATGCCTGGCCCCCAGACACAGGACCGCCCCCCCCCAGTCCAGGGACGGAGGACGCATCGCCTCCCCATCCCACAGAGGCATTCTACATGACATTCCAAATGATTGTACTGGCTATGAGCAATGGTTGTGAAATGAATCTTTTTTCACAGTTGCTTGTTTTTCACCCCAAAGACAACTCTGTAATTTTCATGTTGTTTTCACCTCTAAATGCAGTCTGCACAGGCAAAGCCTTTCCTACCCAATCATATGCTATACATATAACCTATATCTTTTTGGAGGGAACTGTATAAACCTGTATTGGATTGGTTTAGCATTATCCATCCATCCATTTTCTATACCGCTTATTCTCATTAGGGTTGCGGGTATGCTGGAGCCTATCATAGCTGACTTTGGGCGGGAGGCAGGGTACACCCTGGACTGGTCGCCGGCCAATCGCAGGGCAGACATACAAACATTCACACTCACATTCACACTCTAATGGACAATTTAGAGTTAACATGCAGGTTTTGGGAATGTGGGAGGAAACCGGAGTACCCGGAGAAAACGTTTAGTATCATCTGTACAAAAATGTACCCAAACGGCAGCCACATCCTTTAATTTTTCGTTACGCGACCCTTGCTGGAAGAAGTGTAGACACCCCTGACTCGCAGTCTTTCTATGGAACCCTGCCATGGATCTTCGTGACGTGCTCTGGCCCACCTCTTCCAATCACACCAGAATACCAGAGGAGGGGACCAGTACCAAATCTGAGCATGCGTCAGAGCACTCACACTAATCAATCACGCCAGGCTTCAGACGTGAAGTGGCTTAACGTGAGCAAATGTGGGTCCCAGTAGAATTGAGCGTGCGACACTCACTTGTGAGCCCCTGAAGTTGCCCAGCTCCACTGTCTTAAAGGCAGAGGTTCCCTTCTCGCTCACGCTGGACTGGAGGCCCTGCCAAAAGAAGCAAGCGGTCCTTTCCCTCCCTGGAGCTCCGGCAGTCAGCTCTCCCGGTTTCTGTCGCTTCCCCACTAAAACAGAAAACCACACCATCAGCACATGTGAACTTTCCTTTTCTTACTACTTTCTGTAAGACTCACCAAGTGTGGTAATAGAGTACTTCCAGCGGATGATATAGGCATCTCCTTCGTGGAGCTGTCCCAGGCTCTCCTTGGGCACCTCCTCCTCACCGTATTCCTTAATGTGCCAGGCCTCAACGGCCACGGTGACCAACTCCGCCTGCCTGCCGTCCTCATTCCTCACCACGCCGTGGCCTCGCTGGACATCCACCCCTTCCAGAACGGTTCTAACCGGCTCCGGCTCGTTGTCCAGCAGTGCTCTGGCTTCGCATGGCTGCAGGTCCAGATCGGGCGAGGAGCGGACACTGGAGTGGACCGGGCTCTGAACAGGCATATCATGGAATTTCAGAAGCATGAAAGTTCTGCAACTATAATTATACCTGATCAAAAGACCTGGCTATAGAAATGAAAATCTGAGTAGTCAATGTACAGCGTGTTTAGCTATCTTGATTTCCTATCTACTGAAAGTGACTTTACTCACATCCATGTATTGTCTGAGTAAAGCAGCACCTCACAGTAATCATGCCCAAATGGTCTTCTTGGTGTCAATTTTCGGACTTGTACATGAGGCTATGTTCACACTGCAGGTCAGTGTGTACCCACAATACCAGCTCTACATGATCTAAATCTTGCGTCCACATCCCCAGTCGCATTTGTTTGGTAAACTGAACCACCACATAAACAAAATATCCAAATTGGGAATCCCGCCCCGCAGTGTGAACGTAGCCATAGACTACTTTTGTAATGATTCCTGAGCAAAAGCTTCACCTTGACTTCCTCCCTTATAGCTGCCTCCTCCTTCTTTCTCTCAGCCCAGTCCAGGAACTTCTCTCTGAACAGGGACGTCTCGTTGTGTTCTGACAGGCGACCAAACAGAGTCCAGGTTGGGCGCCCCTCCCCTTGCCTGGAGATCAATGGGGAAATTTGCTGTCATGGCAGAATTACACCACTCGGGGCTGCAGTGACACAATAAATTCTCATGAGTAGTTTTGCTGCTGGTTTAAGGCAGTGGTTCTCAAATGGTGGGGCTGGCCCCCCTGGGGGCCACGCTGTGCAATGTCAGGGGGTACTTCCATTGTTAGTGTAAACCTGCCAATATGTCCAAAGTTGTTATACTCAACATGCATTTTCCTGGTTTCAGTTTCAAGATATTATCAGTTGTCAATAGTATTTGACATTTTTTGGCAGAGAACCACTGGTTTAAGGTATCGTAAGGTATATTATTTGCTGCCCAAAAGGAGGGGCTATACTCACTGCGGTATGTCGTTATCAGCACCCGAGGCATCTAACGGGTTAACCCTGCAATTGCTGTAGTCGTAGCTGCCGCTGTAGAGCTGTTTCCCCAGCTTGACTGCAACCTTTCTGTCTCCCAAAGACACGTCCTTGCCGTGCCACACGTACACCTCACTGCCAAAGTCAAACACCAACACCTGGGGAGCAAGGGAGAGGACTGTAATACCACAAACGGATGTTGATCCTACCTGTGTCATTTCAACGTTTTCCCCACTAGAAAAGAAGGCATCTGTAAAGCTGAGGTTTACAGTGTGTGCCGCTTGGCCTCATTCCGGTCAAGCGTGAACTGGAGCCTGTCCCATTTACCTCTTTGGAGTCCAGCAAGGAGACACTCGGGATGGAGGCCCAGGCGTCTTCATGAGGAACCAGTTTGTCTCCCTGGAGTCTGTAGACCGCATTGGAGTCCAACACCCCGCTCTCATACAGCTCATCCTCTTCTGGCTCTCCTGCCCCTGTAACACACACACACGTGCGTATGCACGCACGCGCATGCACATGCACATAGGGTGAACATATGTGCAGAGCAGCAGGGGGGGGCTGCTAATTTAAACAAGCCTCAGGTCAGGAGGCACGCATTAAGCTTCGATGGAGAACGAATAATACCCACAAGAGTCATTAATGAGCTGTGTGCACACTGTACCTCTGTACTGGCTCTTTCCTCCAAGCAGACTCCAGAACTCGTTGGCCCACTTGCTGTCTGTGTTGATGCCCTCCTCCAGCACCGTCACCTGAGAGGCTTTGCAGCCAAGATCCCTCTTGGCCTGGACAAAGGACGCCATCTCTGACGCCTGACACAGTAAAATTAACGCGAGTCAAATCCCAAATCCTGTTAGCCGCAGTCCTACCTTTGCCTTCTCAATGACATTGGCAAACTCGCCGCTCCACATGAAGCAGTGCTTGGGCGTGATTAGGAGGAAGCAGTCGCCGCTGTTTAGGGATTTGGACGTAGGCTCCACAAGGCGCACCTGGACGTGCCTTCGACCTAAAGATGGCACAAATAACATAACGAGTGCATTTTATAAACGCACATACAACATACAAGACGTCGTCTGCTGTCTCCGACCTTTGATGCGTATGAGCATGAGCTTGTTGAAGGGCAGTGCGCTGTTGTTGGTCACAACATCGGTAGACTTGACGCTGCGCAGGTTGACCTTGCGGAAGTTCTCCTTGCTGGCCAGGCCTGCCAGGGCTACGTCTGCCAGGTTGGAGTGTTTGGCCACTAGGAGGGACATATTTCACTTGGAAGCAGATAAATGCTCTAATGTAGAACCAATGTTGTAATAGTGGCAAGAGGCAAACTGCTCAGCCAACAGTGTAATGATATTAATATTATAATAAGTCTTATAATAGTAAGTGTAACTCACACCACAGCTAGAGTAGCATGGTGGACATTTGAAAGCGCATGCAGAGGTACACAAAGCTGCAAGATGATGGCCACTTATGCTACTTTATACAGTATATTATTTACACAAAATGTTGATAATATGAATAACTTTTAACAGGTACAACACAGCAGCAACAGAACCAATGTTGTAATACTGGTAAGAAGCGTGCTGCTCAGCCATTCTTCATTGTAAAAACCAGTATGGCAAGTGTAACACGCGCGGGTTTCATCTCAACTTTTTTTTTCAAGTGCATGCATAGGTAGATAAAAGCTGCTGGATGCGGACCACTATGGAATCACAGGAGCGCCAAAATTAAAAGGAAGTACATGCGGAAATATAAAGAGAATCAATAATACAAAAATATACAAATGTAGTCATATACTGATTCCATTTTGTCTTTGCTTTTCCCATGTTATCATTGATTGTCCCGATTCGTCTTTGTCTTTTCCATTTGCTTTTCCTTTTTGCATTTACCGGATGGCTGACGCTAACTGATAAAAGCAATGACAATACATGGGTCCTTCTGCCAGGGTGGCTAGTCAATACCTGATCACACGATTCCTGCTTGCAGTGACTACGCAGTAGCTATGTTTAAATGTAGCTCTTAGCACGGGTGACCGGAAGAGGGTGGCGGACAGGAAGTAACATCACTATCACCATGCACAGCCACCATGCACAGACTTTGCGCGTCTCGCACGATGGAGTCCATATGGAAGCTGCTGAGAGAAGAGACCAACAGGCTGGATGGGACCCGTCACCCGGGCACATGGACCTTGCGGAAGTTCAATGTATTGACATTGCTTTTACCAGTTGGCATCAGCCATTCGCTTTATCAATCAAGGGCTTGGGCTTAGTTTTAGATCAGCTCTTACTCCTCTCCACTTGAATCCTCTTGGTCTCCACTGTGGCGATGTTGAGCCTCTGTTCGGTGTACACCTGCCTGATGTCATCGCGAGCAGCCAGTGCTTTCAAAGGGTTCCTGGATCCCTGGTTCCTTCTATTTGGCCTCACCGCCCGCTTGTGCTCGGCCACAGCTGAGGTGAGCCTGATCATAAACATCATATTTTTGACGTTTTGTATTTGCATTTGCTGTATTTTCACAAAGGTACAAACTTGGGCGTGTCAGCCAGGATCTCGCTCAGGTCCTCCTCGGTCACGGTGACGTCCCGGAGAGCCGAGGGTGACATCGACTTATAGAAGTTGGCAAAGGTCTCTTCGTCATCCAAGGTCATGACTTCTTTCTCCGCCTTTGCTGTCACTTCGATGGTGGACGTCTTGCTCTTGCTCACGCCTGAGGGTAGAAAACGAATGACATCAGCTTAACTCTCGGAAATGTTGAACGTTAACCTTGTACCTTTGCTGTGAAGCTTATCCAGAAAGGATTCCAGTTTGTCCAGACGCTTGTCTCCTTCCACCTTGACAGCAGTCCTACTGGAGATTTCTGTCCACAAGCAGCGAGAGCATTTACCACATGGTCGGAACGGGAGGTGCAACTTTATTTACTACCTTTGTGTGGCTTCACAGGCGTGGCGTTTGACTTCTTGAGTGGCGCAAGACGGGGCTCCTCCTTACCTGGGTCGGTCACTAAACCTGCTTAAACATTATAAAATCAATTGGACGCAAATATTACTGCACATAACTCCTTATTCATGTTACTGTGATTCAAGCTTACCTCGCTTGGCCATGCGTCCCGCTACGGTGAACTGGACGGAATCGTTGGCTGCTCCTTTGCCTTTACTCATCCATTGTTCCTTCTGGTCCTTCAGAACCTTCATCCTCTCAGCCAACGACACCTTCGGCGTCGTATCCACGCTGGATTTCTGTGGACCAAAGTTGGGTTGAGCACTGCATTACTGCTCTCCTGACCAGGTGTCAGCAACCGTCGATCGCGAGCTACTCGACGATTTTTGGGGCATTGCCAGTCGATTGAGAGAACACTTGGAAACAAAAAAAAAGTCTCATTGCATCATTGCCCTCTTCTCCCAGAGGGTGACCAACAGGCACGCATTTTGACCAATGAACGCGCCCGTACGCATCACCGCCCTCCAGGCACACAACCAGCGAGCTCACGCCCCAAAACTCGTTATATGCACGTTCATATGGCTCAAAATATGCATACGCTACCTCAAAACGAAGGCCCAAATATAACTTGTTACATTACAATTTCGTATGTAAATATAGCGCAATGAAAATAAAGGCTATTCTAGTCTATTCCATATGTGTTCCCTAGGGGACATGCAAGAGAGGCAGAAAGGATGTTCCATTAGGGGTTCAGAGTGACTTAACCACAAAATGATTCATTAATTGATATATTTCTGAAAAAAAAAACACGATAGCGTGAAGCTGCAAATTTCGAGCTGCAATGTGGCGAGGGATGGCTGTATATGAGGAAATAAATACAGTATTCGATATGTGATGAATGGTACCATTAGCTTTGATAGCCAAAAATCCAGCCCGGGGAATCTAATAGTCAGTCACAGGGATTTTATTCCATGAAATCAACAGAATAGGGCAGACGAGTGTAGAACGTGTTGCAGGAGATCATGCACCTTCTCGCAGTAGACCACCAAAAACTTGTCTCTTTTAATGCACAGCATCGGATACATACAATAACATACCTACATTAGGGGCGCAAGTGGAGGCTTGGTGGCAGGAGATCATTCCATCTCCTTGCAGCAGACCTCCAAAATCTTGTCTCTTTAATGCACAGCATTGGACACTTATATAACAAACCATCTGGGTAGGGCAGACAAGTGAAGGTTCTGTTGCAAGAGAGTATCCACCTTCTCGCAGCGGACCTTCAAAATCTTGCCTCTTTTAATGCACAGCATAGGACACATACAACAACATCCCTAGATTAGGGCAGACAAGTGGATGCTCAATGGCAGGAGATCATTCCATCTCCTCGCAGCAGACCTCCAAAATCTTGTCTCTTTAATGCACAGCATAGGACACTTGGCCAAGAGCAGTCATGTTGTTAGAACGCATCCCCTCTCTGGCTGCAGGTCCACAAATGTCTTGGCCTCTCTTAATGTGGGACACGTGCTATCCAAACTATCCATCCATCCATTTTCCTCCGCTTATCCGGGTCCGGGTCGCGGGGGCAGCAGCTTCCGTAGGGAACTATCCAAACTAATTATTATTATTATTATTTTAATCAAATTTCTCTTGTATGCATAACAAATTATACTGTATACCTACTGTAAATCCAAGAATAAGTTATAATATATGATTGATATATGACAATGGTATAATAATGAGTAACGTCACATTCGCATGCATATTGTAAATGCATATTGTACATGTGTGTTAGTGGGTGTAATATCGTGTTCATGTATTGCTGCAGTTTGTGTTTACAACTGACTTTAGTGTTACGAATAAGGGGTGGCAGTAAATAAGCTTGTCTTTTTCCCATTGCTTTTCAAGCCAATTGTTTTTCTTCTTCCATACGTGTACTTTCGTTATGGTCTGTATTGTGTATTTGTCTGTGTATTTTTTTTTAAAAGGAACAGGACAAACGGAATCGTACTTGCGCATGAGGATATCACAATCCCTCACTTTTCAAGAAGTAATGTAACGTGTTAAAGTGAAATTCTATCCACACTGCTTCCTCCAAAAACAATTTCACTTTGAAACATGCTCTTCGGAAAAAAACAAAACAAAACAAGACTGTCCCTTTTCATCATGCAGTGGATTAATTTCCGCCGCCACATTTGCACCTGAATGCAACACTATTAAAATCAAATTAACAATCATTTATGGCCTTGGTGCTGCCAATGGACCCCGGGAGGTGTGTTATACTAACAAATGATACAGCTCTCTGCCTCTGAATGGCCCTCGCTGTGTTGTTAGTGGCCGACGCTACTTCATCATTTGCAATTAACTGCAACAACGGGTGGAACCTTTAATTAACGACAAAAAGACGAAATCATTTTGAACGACCGAATAGATGACAGAATTAAGTCTTAAAAAGTTGTACCGCAATAAGCGACACTAATGGGTGATGTTTCTTGGCGTCCCGGTCGTGCAATCTTTACTGTAAGGCCAGATGGGCCGAGTTAAACATCTGCAGATGTCTGCAGATTTGAAGGAGAACAAGATGTGCGGCGCGAGCCAAGCTGATGTCAATGTGGCATTAGATCGGGGGCAGACATTCCCCTGAAAATGTAGCTTATCTTGACAATCTGACGTTAAATAGACGCAAAGAACACGCAATAAAAGAAATGTTGTCAGCTTCAAAATCCATCATTCGCAGCCTTTGTTTGCGCTTTGTGGAAACCGTGGACGCTCGCTCTGCTGCGCAAATTCAACTACGTGTGAGGCTTCCATCACTGCCTTACATAGAAAAAAGAAAACGCTCCTAAATTCTTTTTAGTTGCTTGGGGAGGAGGCAGGCGATAAATAACCTGATGGCTGCAGCTGCAAGGTCAAAAGTTTAATCCGGGCAGAAGTCAACGGGTAAAAAAAAAAAAAAAAAGTAAAACTATTTTCGAACACGCTTGTATTAAAGAAGCTCGTTATTTATCCCGCATTCAGGTGAAAAACTCTGAAACACCACCGCCAGTTTCACACGTATGTATTTGTATATTTACTATATTACAGTATTTCCTCACATGATAATGTGTCGACACCGGGCCAGAATGAGCTGCCCAAATAAACAAATGGCGTGTCCTATTGACTGTTGACGTTTGTGGCGTCCCCCATGGGCTGTGCTGAAAATGCTTTGGAAGATATGCTTGCATGCATGGAATACAAAAAGTTCTATAATCATTATACCGTTGTTCAACACTTTATGGATAATTAGGGGCCAAGTCGTTTTGGCTTTAAATGTTTTTCAACCAATCTCGCTCGAATATGCGAAATTTTGCCTGAGTTTGCGTACGATTCCCGGTTAGTGAGCAGCATGGCACATATTAACACACTCTGTGAGTCCATTTATGTTCTTTATGTATTTTTTTGGTCACAAAACATTCTATTAGAATCTTTAGGTTGCTAATAAAATGGCAAATGGGAAACCGGAAGACATTCCTCGTCTACGACAAAAATGCAAAAAAGCTAATACAAAACACGTTATAGTTTTACATGCTTAAAACAATTCTGATTGAAAGGGATGACAAATGAATGATGGTTGTCAAGGTTCCACTGTGCACATTTACATTTCATTTGTCCTAGAGGCGTTTCCGAAGTCAGCAAGTCGTCACCTGTGGTGCACAATCTGCGAGTTTGGTGTATGAGAAAGTGTGCAGATAACTGGGATGTGCATCTAGGTGAAAGTTTTGAAGGTAATTGAAACCCTTACTGTATGAATCTCTAATGCTAATCACAGTAAATGGGACTTCCCCTGTAAATAATTTGTCTGAATGCATTTATTTTATGTCGAATGACATTATTTTATTATTTTGTATCTTGTATAAGTCATATCGCTTTATTTCTTCATGTAAAAGCATTGAAACAGTACTCCACTAGCATCTTTATTTTGAACTTATCTGTCTGCTTTGCTTAGCTTCATTAAGGCGTGCACCAAATTCTGTGGTGGTCCGGCGTAACACCCTGAGGTTACAGTGGGTTTTGTTTTGTGGAGTGCGTTGTGAAACATTTCAAGTCAATGCAATTTATGGGGTCAAGCTTTGGAGTCGAAATGAAAAAAAGAAAAAAGAAATGCATGCTGCACACTCACCTGGAGATACTGGGAAAGGCAGACAGGCGGGTGTCAAAGAAAGGGGGAGGTAGAGTCTGGAGGCAGTAGGGACAGAGAAGTGTGGGGGATAAACAGGGAGGAAAAGTAGGAGGAGGAAAAGTGGGAATTAACGGAAGTTCTACAAGTGCAAGAAGGTGACGCTAGACTGGGAAAGAGAAAAATTAGATAAATACATCTGAACTGCAATTTATTTCCATCTCAATAACAAGACCGCTACACAGCCACATTATTACTCTCGCTTTCAGACGAGCAACAACCCGGCAGTTATGCGTACTGTAGTGTTTGTTTTCGCAGTAAAAAGAGATTTTTCGAGCCACCAGCAGCGTAGGACAGATGCGTTAAAATCGGGGCTGTCAAATGCTTACAAATTTTAACCAAATGAGTGACAGTTTTCAAATAATTCATCATGATGAGGATAAGCGACACAGAAATCGGATGGACGATGGATGATTAATCACCACTCACCTATGTGAAATATGTCCATTTTCCCTGTATTTAATTAACAGAAAGTTAATAAAAACACACAATAATATATATTAGTATGTATTAACAGCTGCGAATGAACAGAATTTTTTAAAATCTAAGCTAAAAGATAGCACGTGAACACATGCATCGCATTTTAAACGCACGTTATTGTGAGCAAGGAGGGGTTGCCTTCAAAAACATCACGTCATTTAAGTCGAATTCACATGTTTTGAGCAAAGATGTACGCGTTCATTACGTTAGCGTAAAAAATTCGACAAATTAATCAACGCGCTATTTTTGACAGCCCCAGCACAATTTTTATGCTTAGTGACAGTCATGTGAGTCAAGCGACTGAGACAAGTGCAAGCCACACTGAACTGTGTTCTTCTGCAGCGCCCGCTCTGTAACTCGTTCTCCAGCTCTCCCCAGTTTACGGACCGAAATGACGTTTTTTAATGAATGCATAAATCTAAGACCACCTGTATATTCTTTTAAAACCCATTTTGGGCCCGTTTAAACTTACATTACAACTCTGTGCACCTTCACGGTGGTCACTAGAAAGCTGCACACCACATTTTGGCATACATCTAAAACAGGGGTGTCCAATTTGCAGCCTGAAGCTTGTTTTTTATTGGCCTGCAGCCAACAGAAGTAAAATTAAAGAGGTATGGAAGTGTAGAAGGAAAATTCAACCAAAAACATAAAAAAAAATTAGCTCAAGAAGGCAAAATGTAGTTAAATAGCTGGAAGAAGTTAGAAGTTGAAATGTTTATACTCGTAACGAATAATAAGATAAAGCTTTGTCATTAAATATACAATTAGAACTTTTGTTTAGTCTTTCTACAAAACTAAAACATGCACTAAAATATCAAAGTGGCCCACGCCTCAGTTGGTTTTTAGGCATGGGGCTCTTGGTGGAAAACGTGTAGACACTCTTGATCTAAGTCATCTGCATCAGAATAAAATCAAGAATTAGTTTTTGAATGTGAAACCATTTTAACTGTGTTATTTATGTGCTGCAGGTAACCAAAACCCCGTAAAATGTGAAACTGGATGATCTTAACAATCCCAAACTGAAGTATTGGACTGGCCTAAATGTGAGACCTTAAAGGGGGTTATGCACATTTGCAGCACATCTGCAAAGAAGAGTGGGCAAATAAAGGAAAACAAAGTATCGGTACTATCTCGTTGTACATGGGTAACAGGGTATGTATAATTTACGTAAAGTAAATCATCTTGAATCCACAAAAATATCTGACACAGAATCAACACACGAGGAACATTGATTGGTCTTATAGGAGACCTTGTTTTGACAGGTGGGCTGAGAGCTAGAATCCAAAACCGGGGCGTCTTGCAGTGTACGTTCATTCCTAGATGTTGTGTTTTTGACTTTATGTTATGTTAAAATCGCTTTCTTCGTTACCGTTTCATTGAAACCGTACAGTTTATATGAAAAATACACAACATGACAGTGGCATCCAAAAAAAAAAAAAAAACATTTACAGGCGGAGCAGGAAACATCTGGAGGTAGTTGGGGATGGCCATGATGTGTAGCATGCATGTTAGAGTTTCCTGCTCTCCAACATATCATCTAAAGGTCTACTCTGGGTCGCGTGTGCTTCGAACTCTACGAGCTTCAAGGCTACATCCGACATAGAACATTGTTTGTAGAAGACATTCTTTAAAGGTTGGGGTGGGTGGGATGGACAGCAAAAACAACAGGAGAAGAAGGAGTATCTCTGGGGAAAGGACTTGCAGGTGTTAAGCCGTGGTGTAGGGTTTTATTTGTACAATGGGAGTTGAGCTAAAACCTGGATTTGTGGTGTTACTATTTCCAAATGTTGCCGATTCAGCAGGAGGGAAACAATGTGCTCACATCCTTTCATCTTGCACAGAACGTTTAGATAAATCTGCCAAAAAAAAAAAAGCTAATGCAGCAAAGCCTTTAACACATGAAACACATGAACCCGAAAACAAGACAATATTTTAAAGGTATTTTAGTCAAGGTCTAGAGATTTATAGCTTCGTAGCTACAGTTATAGTCCTCCCTCACCGTGCCCAGACTGCTCTCTCATTGTGCCGCTGGCTGTTTTTGTAGGAATCGTTGATAAATTACTATTTCGGTGAAGAAAATGCAAATATCAGAACAATCTCCCAACGAAGCCAGGCAAAGTCTTTAAATTTTTCTCTAGTCGTTTTGAGAAAATAAGGTTTGGAATGTCTCCAGATAAAGCAAGAAAATCTCCAAGTTGTCAACACTGGGCTGTACACAAGATGGGAAGCCATTCACAGTTAGAGAATACATGAAATAATTGTTCATAAAAATATCCGAGCATCTAATTTCCTAAATAAAATAATATACAGGAAATTATTCAGATAACAAAAGAAGATCTCTCTTTGCAAAGACAGTCAAGAACAGGATCAATAGAATGGTTATTGATGACAATTTAGCGCAGGAATACCCAGTATTGATCAAACAACACTGCTTTGCAAGTATATGAACTCTAACTTTTTTATCTTTGTGGTTCTAACAGATAACATTACAAAAGATTAAACTTTAAAAGTTCTGTAATGTTTTGTGGCTACCGAAAATGTATTTTTTTTTACTGTAAGAGGAGACAAAATGGCTCTTCTGATGGTAAATGTTGCCGACCTTGCTCTAGACAATTACCTGGTCTCCTTATATTTGAGATCTACAGATTTATACCCTCAAACCAACGGGTGGCGCCAAGCAAATCAGAGGTAGGTGTTCTGTTCATCGATACAAGTCTTGAAAAAAAGGTGGCATTTTACATTTAGATCGGTAATGTGTTTACATATTGTTTGAGCTGTTTACCCATCAATAACAAAAATAATTAACAACGACCCCCCCCCCAAAAAAAATAAAAAATGCACCTTTTTCTTCCAGGCATTCTCAGCGTCATGGAGCTGGCTGAAGCGATCGGCCAGGGACGTCTGGACCCCCTCCGATGGCTTGGGCTTCATTGCCCACTCCTTCTCGTTGTCACCACCGCTGAACTCTGCTAGTCTAAAAATATAACAGACACCAGCACATTTGTGTCCATGAAATGCAACCATCGTTTTTACACAGTGATTTCCGGTGCATAAGCTGAAACGTTCAACACTGTGGCTAATTTATGGCCATGTTCCAATCTTGTGATTTCTCCTATACTTAACAACTACTAATCATTTAAATACTGTGCTGCTCACGAATCAGTGAGAAGACTGAATCTCTTCCTTTGGCGGGAGCCATTTATGAGCAACAAGGGAACTCATGCCGAGCTCGTCAACACACAGGAAATCGTGGGAGGTCATACTCCTACTGGTACTCAATGTAACAGTCCGACTCATCTTAGAAAGAACGCTCAAATCTTCACACAGCAACCTAACACTCAAAAAGTAGCTGAGAAATATACAAGACAAGTGCCAGTGCAAGTTTAGAATAAAATATACAATGTATAAAATACTATTTGAACAGCTTCCCCTCATGCATTGCTTCTCGGCAAGGCAGTTCATTCAGTTGCAATGATGCATTCAGCTGCAGTGTGCCAATACGTACAAATTGGTTTTACTCTGTAAATTTAGTCTGTGAGTCTCACAGACCGGCGATTACGGGATATTCGACTTTTTTTTGGTTACTTTGCGAATTTTTAATTAATTAAAAAAACACATATATTCCAATAGTTGACTGGCGACCAGTCCAGGGTGTACCCCGCCTAAAGTCAGCTGGGATAGGCTCCAGCATACCCGCGACCCTAATGAGGATAAGCGGTATAGAAAATGGATGGATGGATGGATGTAGTCCAACAGTTCCAAAATCGTTCTTCTGTAAGCATGTGGTGTCCATTTTGGCTCCAGTCATTTTATCTCCAAAAGATAACCCTTAGCTAGATGAGCCCGTCCCGTTTATAGGGCCACTGCTTTGCTACAATCTTCTAATGAAGCTTAAATAGTTAATAAAAGGATACTCTGTGTAAAATTTAATGACCTCTGTCGGATCGAGGAACCCGTGCTCCCGTCCAAACTGTCCAGCTCCTCGGTGTCTTCAGACACCGTGGAGGTCATCTCCACGCTCTCGTCCGGCGAAGGACTTCGCATCTCGTCAAGACTTCCTCGGCTGCAGCTGCTGCTGCTGCTTCGCTCGCACCGCCGCCTCCGGATGGCAAAGCTCCCTCCATCCGTGATATCGTCGAGCAACGATTCGTCATCTCTGTCAATTCCCTCATTTTCGTTCTCAGAGTCTCCCCGATCTTCCTCTTCTTCATACACCTCCTCCGCCTCCTCATCGCTTTTGGGGTGGCTGAGGGTGACGCTGCTTTGTCGGACCAGCGCGCAGTCGTGTGTCGAGCCTTCGCTTTGGTCGGACTCAACGCTGGTGGAGCGGCTTTTCTTCAGGATCCCCTTGATGCCTCGTGGCCCAGAGTTTTGGCGCTGGAGTGAAGTGGCCTAGAGCGAAGAAGACGTTTTTACAAGCAGCTATTAAACTGACAGAAAACAAAAGAGACGCCAAACGAATTCTGAGTTACTGGTTGTTCTTTGTCAGTCCGCCGTGTTTGCTTTTTATACGCAATCACCAAAACCACGTTTCGAGGTTGCACGACAGACGCCTGCTGCAAACAAACACTCTATTAAAGTCTCCTTTTAAACACAGTTGCGTGCATTGTTTTCGTTGCATAAAAAACAGGTTTGGGTGTTCAATATGTTGCAAATGACGTGGAAGCGCAGGAGACATGAGATGAGAGGATGAAAGGTCAGGGGAGTGCTGATTTAGGAGATGAGAGGATGACAGGATGCTGAAGCCTGGGTGCGAAAGCTGAGCGGGTGGTCTTGCTAAACGAAAAGCGCTTTGTGTATGCATTGTGTGTCCCACAATAACGCAATGAAAGTTTGTAGTCCAAAATCTAGCCTTGATGCTGCAATTTAAACTGCTTTTTTGGTGTGTCTATAGCTTTAATTCTAATGAGCGCCAACCGAGTCTGCGGCTCCAAAATGTTGCTATTGTGCACCTAAACACTGTAACTCCAAAAATGATAGATGCCATTTATCACGACTCGTTAAGGAGTAGGGGGAGGACACAAACGCAACACTGGCGTCGTTATGTGAGATCAAGTGCAACGCGTTGCCCGCACATTTAAGGCCGTGACCAGTAGGGTTGGGTATCGAGCATCGACGGAAATCGGGATTACCATTTCGAATGAAAATTTGGAACCCTACTTTTGGTGACCAGCCTGCCGAGTGGCAAAACTCTCGACATAATAGCAACGAAGAAGATGCAGCATCAGGAAGCGTATGTGTTAGTCCATTTCAGCCGTGAACGGTTCGCCTGGAATTCTGCAGGAAAATGAACAGTCTGCGCCATGCAACACATGCAAGGCCATCAGATCATGGAAAGGAGGGTGGACTAACAGGATCAAACACCTCCGGACAACAACAGCATATGTGTAATCTTAAGGGTTTCAAAAATAAAAAACATTTGTGAACGTGTACTCCTAAAGAACCGGAATCACTCAAAATCAAACAATGTCACAAGACACTCGGAACGAGACGATAAACAAATTTGCGTCTACGAGAACCACATGAGAGTATTTGAACTACGTAGTAGTTAAGTAGTGAATTAATTTTGAAGTAGTTAGTTAATTACTTTTAAGAAAAGGACAATACAAAAATATACAAGACAATACATTGCAATCTACTAATCAGAAATCAGAAAAAACTTTATTGCCATTGTAAGAGAACAATTCACAAACTAGGAACTTTCTTTGGCGACGTAGAATTCTAAGTAAACATAGAGTATTAAATAAACATAGAACTAACTAAACATAGAACCCTGAGTAGAAAGTTGAAATCACTGAGAAGTAAAGGCATGAGGGTGTTTTTAGTGCAGGTATTATAAGGTGCCAATAGTACTGGTTATAAAGTGAGCATAGTGCAAATGTTATAAAGTGTTCATGAGTTCAACAACAGCAGGAAAGAAACTGTTCTTGTGGCGAGAGGTTCTGGTCCGAATGGACCGTAACCTTCTGCCAGAAGGGAGTGGCTCAAATAGTTCATGTCCAGGGTGGGAAGGGTCAGCAAGTATCCGGCCTGCTCGCCCCCGAGTTCTGGAGACGTACAGGTCCGATTTAACTTCAAACCCACCAGTTGAGCAAAGATTCTATGGAGCAAACTACAGATTTAGGTCTGGGGACACATAACTTTTAGAACGTCATTAAAAAGTCACTTCTGCAAACAGGGGACCTCTAAAAGTTGAGGTCACAACATAAGTATGCGATGATGCTCCATTTGAAGAATGCTCGCCTCCTCCAGACTACATATCAGTGCTATAAATTACACCGTGAGCATCAATCAAGTCAGCCAATTAAAGACAGAATGGGCTAAGGTCTCAATGATTAAAACCATGTGACCGCCATTGCCGACACATGCAAACTTTACGAGATCTTCAGGAAACTAACCTTTATTTCTTCCCGAGCTTCACGTTCATGCTGCTCCTTCACTGAAGGCTCATCTGTAGTGTCTGCCATTTCTTTGCTGCTGAGGAGTGCAGAAATACCATACTTAACATATGAAAGATGTTTAATGCACACAGTTCTGCCTAAAGATGATGACACCATGGGAAATATCCCCGCGAGGGAAAAACTAAAGTCCCCAGCTTCTGTCGCTGCATCTGGTATTTGTTATTAAGGCTCCGTAGCTTGCATCCCAAATTAAAAGCCATCAATGTCAGCGTAGAAGCAGTATGATGTAAACAGTCTGGACTAAAACCCCAGAACAAAACCTGGCAAATGGAGTCTTAGGGCTATTAAAGTCATAAAAGATGAATATTAAATAGTGTTCCAATTCTTCCAATGATAAGAAAATGACACACAGATATAAATTATAATCTAAAACAAAAAAAGCAGAGGTGCTGATGTGCTGTTCCCGCGACGCCTCACAACAAAAGAGAGAACATGAGCATGGCTGAAGGCGGAGGAGAAGTGGAGACTATAGACAAAAAAAACTGTTGCGGGGAGGTACCTTTGTAATATGACAGTGCTTTTTGTGGTGGAACAAACCATAATATACAACCTTTGCAAAGCATCAGTGACGGTAGGAACACGACAAATCTGTTCTAGCATCTCCGGCGCAAACTCAGAGTTGAGTACAAAGAGTGTTATGAAAGGTGAGACAGAGTCAGCGAGGACGTCTACACTTACCCAGTCAAAAAGACAAAACAGTTTTGCTCATGGCCTTCCAACAAAAAACAACCAAAAAACAATGGGATGTACTGACTGATCTATTCCAATATTATTTATCCAAGGACGTGATGCGTTTATGCTCAGTCAAAAAGGACAATACTCTGCTGTGTTATTGCGCAACTGTTTTCCAATTTGCAGTTGCTACCAAACTACTAGATCAAAACATATGCACAACTGTGATATATCCAATTGTATTCAGTTAAATGGGTTCCGGTTTGCAGCTTTTTTGTTTGATATCGTCATACATCCTAAAAGTATCGTGCCAAGGTCCATAACGCCCAACCCTATTTTTAACCCCAATTTTCACTATAGAACTGGACATGAAGCTTGAATTACATCCTCATTTTTCCTAGAAACACACATCCCGGAAAGGTTACAGTGCTTTGGGTCACCATGGCAATCACACAACAGCGAGACTCTGCAGGAGTGTGTAAAGAGATGTTCAAACAGGAGTGTCCAAAGTGTGGCCTGAGACACTTTTTTTTTTTTACACAACAAAAAATACATTTCAACAAGAAAAAGGCATATTTGAATAAGCAAAGGTTTAAATAATAATATTACACTATTGCTTTCTTGCCAACAACATAGCTGACATAACGTCTTAGCAGACATACTACATGGGTTGATTTTTGCCTATTAAAAATATCAAAATGGCCACCACATCCTTTTTTTCCCCTGGGTGGGAAACGTTTGGACACCCCAGCATGGGAAACAGGTATGTTTACATGTTGACCTGTTCCCTTAGCAATATGCAAAAACCCCCAGGCTGATATTCATGAATATTGGGGGAAGGGAGGGCCGTGAACCAGTTCTTTTGTTTTCATTGATTTCTCTTTAGACGGACCTAAAAACACACTTACCCACGGCAATGCATTTAAAAAAAATGTGGGGCAAAGTTAAAGTTGATGGCATGCAATCATTTGTATGGCACCGGACTTGGCGCAGGTCCAAGCTTGCTGGTTATCTTTTCTAGACAGTACTTTTCATGGACTGGAATGACCTCACTTACCTCTTTACTCTGCAGGGTTTGCGTGCAGGTTAGTTTCAAAGTGAGTCACTTGTACTGCATATTATGCACAGCAGCGTACAAATGCTTTTTAAAATGCCACCTTACAAATATTTAAGCACTTTCTGGCATTCCTAGAGGACTCAACTACGCATGAGTGCTAAAAGATGTATGAAAAAACAACGCCCATTTTGGGTTTCTGGCCCGTGCAGACCTTTAGTAAGATTTCCATGCACATTTTATAGATATGGCCCAAGAGCTCGCGTAGATAGCATATTTACACAATTATACACATTATCTCACAAAAGCGAGTGCACCTTTTGCATTTTGGCAACCGTTTTTATTATATATTCCCAAGAATGTCACAGTACGTGTCAGAATTTATGTTTCCCTACAAAGAACCGCAGCTCCCCAGTGGCGGAAGCACTCGTGAAGCTCTAGACCAGGGGTAGGGAAGCTATGGCTCGGGAGCCAAATGTGGCTATTTTGATGACCTTAAATGGCACTCAGACGTTTAACACCATAATATTTATTTATTTGAATTAAGTTTTTTCTTATAAATATATGCAACATATCTTGCTTTACAACAGGGGTGTTCAAAGTGCGGTCCGAGTGATTTATCGGCCTGCTGCACATGAATACAATTTAACAAAAAACTTTAAGGAAACTGCAAAAACGGAAAAATCAGCAGTTTTTTTAGGAAAATGAAGTCAAAATATTAGAAGAAAAAAATTGTAATTTTTGGAAAATTATGTTGTGGAAAAGGTCAAAATTTTAAAGTCATAATATTACTGGAATAAAGTCATAATTGAATTGAAAAAACCCAGCAGAAATTGAAAAATATTGCTATAATTTTACAAGTAGAAAGTCAAACTATTAAGAGAAAAAAACGTCACAATTTTACAAGAATAAACTTGTAATGCTAAAAGTAAAAAAAAATCAATGCCATTTTAGTAGCACAGAGTTCATTTTTATTTTTTAAAATGTCGTTATATGATGGGAAGCAAACAAAACAATATTAAGTTGTAATTTCTGCAATATCAGGTGGGGGAAAACTGTATATGGGACTATAGTAATATAAAATATTGTGGGAATAAAGTCCAAATATTACAATTAAATATATTATATTTGTTTTATAATCTATAATGTTTTCTTGCTGATATCAAACATGACAGAAACGTGTTAGAAATAACATTCAAAATATAAAACCTTCTTAGCACTATAATTCATCCAATTCAGGGACTAATGACTAATTATTAAAGTAATGACTTGCTTAAAAATGCACACTTTTAGTTGTAATCACTGTAAAAAAAAAACAGGATATGGCTCTCACGGAAATACATTTGAAAATATGTGGCTTTCATGGCTCTCTTGGCCCAAAAGGTTCCCAAGCCCTGTTCTAGACTATGACGCTACCACCAACATGCTTCAAAGTAGGGATGACATTTTTCATTTTCACTCAATAGTAAACATTTTCTGCTTGACAAGCTGTGTACTGACCACTCTAAGGTACATTTACGTTCCATAGTCAAGGTTCCCAAAGTGGGGTACACGTACCACCAGTGGTACCCTAATTGTCTTACGTGAATAAAAATGAAAATTAGCAGTGAGTCTGAAAGGAGAACGGAGCAGAAAGGAGAAAGTGCACGAAGCTGTTCATTGCTTCGTGTGACCAAATAAAATTATTTTGTGCATTAAGAGTGTTTAATTTGTATCGGTGTTCCAATCCCCGCACAGCCCGGCGGTGAAAACCTCTCCGTGATTGTCAAACTTCCCCTTCCCCAATTTGGTATTAAATTAATATGAAGAATTGAACCACAGCCATTGTGAGTGGACAAAGTTTAAAATGATCCCATTCAAAGGGGAAGTTGCCAACATCAGACTGCAATAAAATATGTAGGATGTTTACTTATTTATTTATTAGTGCTCCCCATCAAAATGTGACCATGCAAAATAGACATTTTTGACCAAGTCCAACATGAATTATGTTCAGGGGTACAAGGCTTCAGGTAGGAGCTCTGCAAAAGATCATATGATGCTATGAGCAAACATGGTTGCAACGATGAGTTGAATAGAATTCCTGAAAAAGGTACTGTGCTGGACTAAGCAGGGATTCAAAATGGAATTTACCTTGCAGGAGCGTCCTCTTCATTACTGCTGAGTGGCTGGGGGTTTACTCTGCTCTTGGCACTGCGTCCATCCTCCCAATCCTTTATTGCGAGAGAAAAACGTCCAGTTTGTGGCGTTTCTTTTCAAAGAAGCGCAATGGTTTCTGCAACGGCTGTTACAACGAAGCAAATCTTGACAAAGGACGGGCAGGAACGAAGTCCCACCCTTTTCACTTGAGTTGATCAGAGTTCAAGACGTCTTTGGTTAGAGATAGAGATTTATGAGTCCTAAAAGTACCACCCTGAGTACACGTAGTAAAACTAAGAAAAGAAGCGATAAGTAACGTGCAAGTGTAATATTTTCCACATGGAATTCTATCTCGACAAACAGTAATTATTTTCATTTCCAAAGTTAGATATTCCCTCTGTTGGATGCTCGCTCATGTGAAGTGTGAACGTGAGAGATGAAGTAGGCCTTGTAAACAGTCTTCTCTGGTGAGAAGGTGTTGATGTCCAGATGTTATTGGGATGGAACGTTTCCTCTGCAAAGGAGGCTCTTTTAAATGTTAAGCAACATCAAACTGTTTTGCATTACTTTTCGGAGTTTTTAGACTTTCCAAGTGTTTGGGTTGGGGGTGGGGTGGGGGTCGTGAGTCTTGGTTCTGTTGCTTGTTTTGGCCGTGTGGGTGGTAGGAGGCAGTCCCTGTATCGCCATACATTCTCGGCGACAAAAAAGAAAGATCACCTTTCACACCGCGTGGAGACTGGCTACTGAGCTAACGCAGCCGAGCCGACACGACACGGCTGAGATGGAGTGAAAAAAAGGTTCTCCTTTTTCCTTCTTCCCCACTCTGAAACGCTTTCTTAGGTCATATTTTGTCCTGCACAATGTGATGTAAACAAAGCATAACCCATCCATCCACTTTCTATGACGCTTACCAGTGTCGTGGGGAAATGCTGGAGCCTATCACTGCTGGCTTCGGGCCAGAGGCAGGGTACAAAGAATACCAGGAGTGATTATTGGGGTGTTATGTCATATCCACAGGGCTGTATTCATGTTAAAAATTTTGAAAGTCCTAAACAAGTTTTCTATGCTCTAACTGCAAAAATATTCTGTTTATTAATACTGAATTTCAACATATCTTGCTTTATAACAGGGGTGTTCAAAGTGCGGTCCGAGTGATTTAATGGCCCGCGGCACAATCTAAAAATAAAATATAACAAAAAACTTTAAGGAAACAGCAAAATTGAAAAATATGCAGTACGTTTGCAAAAGAAAGTCCAAATATTAGGAGAAAAAAGTTGTAATCTGACCAAAAAAAGGTATCCTTTTTGGAAAATGATGTTGTGGAAATGGTTATTAGGAGAATAAAGTTATAATAAAGTTATAAGAGTAAAGTTATAATTACAAGAAAAATTCAAATAAATTTGGAAAATAAAGAAATTGCAGAAATTAAAAAAAAAAATGCTGTAATTTTACAAGTACAAAGTCAAAATAGTAAAAGAAAAAAGCCATAATTTTACAAGAATAAACGTGCAATATTATATTATGAGTATAGTTCTTTTTTTTTTTTTTTTTTAAATGTCGCAATATCATGAAACAAACAAAACAATATAAACTCGTAACTTTTGGAATATTAGGTTGGGGAAAAAGTTAAAATATTGTGGGAATAAAGTCATAATATTACAATTAAATGTATAATTTTTGTTCTATAATGTTTTGTATGATGCTTTTTTGTGACATTTAAAAGTAAAACATGGCAGCAATCACAGTGTTACAAATAACATTCCAAATATAAAACCTTCTCAGCACTTTCATCCATTCAATTCAGCGACTTATCTTCTAAAATTGTTGGCACACTTTTAGTTGTCTTTACTTGAGCTTGTATTCACTCAATCACTGTTAAAAAATAGGATATGACTTTCACGAAAACACATTTGAAAATATGTGTCATTCATGGCGCTCTTAACCCAAAAGGTTCCCGACCCCGGGTCTATACTGTATAAAAGCAGACTGTAACTTATTAAGTAAAGATGGAATTATTTATTATTAATTCATAAAATGTACTTCATTGCAAATGAAATACATTTACTGAATTGATATTGTTGAAATGGACATATATGCTTATGCTTTTGAAAAGAAGCATTACGGTGTTGTTATTCATCCGTCAAAGTGTCAAGTTTGTTTATTAGCCGGTGTGGGGAAAAGTTTCCAATTCCAGATCTTCCAGGTGAGGGATTAGAAGAAGAAGAAGAGATGTAGGTAAAGGATGGGAGAATATTACAACACCCTCTTCGTGGGAGACGGTTTTCCCAGCCTTTGTTTTTTTTTTAACTGGCCATCTGGCTTCACTTGGCTAAGCTTGGCACCGCTCCTGGTCTGTGAAGGGCAAGCTAGAAGAGCTATTTACATCCAATATCACTTCTGAAACCCCAGCAGCCTGGGAAAGGCCTAAATCTCCGCTAAAGATTCATTCTTATCGTCACACCTTTTACACCGCAATGCCCCAGACTGCGACTAAACGGCCGCATTTTGCAACCACCATATGAGACGTTGCGATTAAATGCTTCATCTGCTGGTGCATGTGAGAGCAGATATCCTGCAAGTACGCCTGCTGACAAGGGAAAGCACCTTGTCTCTTATTACCGGGACACATAGTGCAAGTGTGAGCACCAAATGGCATAATAGCGCCGTTTGAGTGCAAACGTGCTTTGTGAATAAAGCACAATGGAAATGTTGACGGTCCCTTAAAACACACACAGCTCACCTCGACGTTCTTTTCGTTAAAGTAGCTTTAATAGTGCTAGAAGTTGGATACACCTGCACATCATAAACCTGCACACTCTATTTGTGCTCCACACTTCAGCCCGATAGGAGCGTGCATGAGAGCGAGTTATCCAACCCAAACTAACTCCTTAAGGGAAGAAAGGAGAGAAACACCAGAGAAGAAGAAGGTGGGTCCATGTGTGTGAGAAGAGGGTGGGACTGGAATTAATCAGTATATAAACTGGTATCAATTCCTTCATCCTCCAGGAACTGCGTGCATACTCCAGCCACATGAGGTCGGGCATAGTCGTGGACCAGGAGGAACCCAGGTCCCACTGCACCAGTGTAGGTTCTGACAATGGGTCCAAGGATTTCCTCCCGATGCCTGATAGCAGTCAGGGTGCCATTATCTAACCTGTAGAGGTCTGTGCATCCTTCCAGGGATATGCCTCCCCAGACCATCACTGACCCACCGGTCAGGCTGAATGATGTTGCAGGCAGCATAATGTTCTCCACAGCATCTCCAGACCCTTTCACGTCTGTTGCACGTGCTCAGGTTGAACTTCCTTTTATCGTTGAAGAGCACAGGGCACCGGTGGCATAGTTGCCAACTCTGGTGGTCTATGGCAAATGCCAATCAAGCTCTACGGTGCTGGGCAGTGAGCACAGGGCCTACTACAGGACATCGGGCCCGCAGGCCACCCTCATGGAGCCTGTTTCTGATTGTTTGGTCAGAAACATTCCCACCAGTGGCCTGCTGGAGGTCACTTTGTAGGGCTCTGGCAGTGCCCTTCCTGTTCCTCCTTGCACAAAGGAGCAAATACTGATCCTGCTGAGGGTTTAAGGACCTTCTACTGCCCTGTCCAGCTCTACTGGAGTAACTACCTGTCTCCTGGAATCTCCTCCATGCTCTTGAGACTGTGCTGGGAGACACAGCAAACCTTCTTGCAATGGTACGTATTGATGTGCCATCATGGAGGAGTTGGACTACTTGTGCAACCTCTGTAGTGTCCAGGTAGCGCACCATGCTATCAACAGAGATGTTGATCCAAGCCAAATGAAAAACTACAGCAGTAGGAAGTCAGTCAGGAAAAAATCAGCCAAAAGAGATGAGGGGTCAGTGGCCTCAACCTGGAAAACCATTCCTGTTTCGGGGTCTGTCTCATTGTTGCCCCTCTGATGCACCTGTTGTTGATTTCATTAACAACAAAGCAGCTGAAACGGATTAGCAACCCCCTCTGCTACTTAACTGACCACATCAACATCCCACATGTTTGACTGATAGGTTACTATGCTCTGATTAAAACATCTTCCTCTAATTTTTTTTGTCAGTGTACTTATAATACAGTGGAAATGGGAGGAAATTGGAATGTTTACTTTGCAAGTGGTTTTTGGTGTGCACCCCTACATTTCCTGGTTGTGCTCTGTTTGAAATTTTAAGTCCATTGCGCTCCTAGTAAAAAAAAGGTAGTCCGGAACTGTGATTTTACACTAAATGCGTGCTTTAGTGCTCCAGATTTTTTCCTTCCCTATCCGTGTATCGTGTTGTGTGTGTCATGGCTTTGGCCAAAGTGTGCATCCAGGTGCAGGATAGCTGCGTCCCACATTGGAATTGCGTGATGTGTCATTAATGGAGCGAGCTCAAGTTCGTGATGGAAAAGGCCTGCAGGAAATCAGCCAGGCAAATGACAATAATTCATCATAAAGTGTTAGAAATCATTGCCTTTCTTTGTTGTAATGTCCTGTTTAGACTTGTGAGCAAACTTGGCAGTTTTCAATGCTATTGGGTTTTAATTAAGGCAAACTATGAAGCATCAGATGAGTGCAGGTCTGTGGTCTAGTGCAGAAACTGGACCTCACACATTGCTTGCCGAATCAGGATCAGTCCTGATGTTGCAAATGATTTAAACTAAGGACGGGACTTGACCGTGTTAATTTTCACCAATTCATTTAAAAAATTTCCTTTTTTTTTTTTACTGATTATTATTTCCTTACAGATAAATACAAAAAAAATAGGGCATTTAAGCACACTTTTATAGCTCTATCACATGAATTATCACCTTACTGCAGGTCATGAGCAACGTCGCCAGCCCACACTCCACCAGGCGACGCGTTAAGCAACCCCCCCTCTGGCAAATGAAAGTTTATTTACTGCTCAATTGCCCTCGTCTATGTGGGTACAGAGTAGCAGTAGCCTGTGATCAATGCATCACAAAGCCTTCAATACATGTGTTGTAAGTCGCACCACAAATTTAAACTTCTCTTCTTTACGGGAATGCAAAAATAAAATGCGATACCTTTAGAAGAGACATCTTGGAAGCGCAAGCCCTCGCGTCTGAAGTCTTCTGGTCAGCTGAAGGAGACACAGCAACGCTATTATTGCAAGGCTATTCTTGAAGAGACACATCTTCAGGGCTACGCATTTGGCATCCACACGCTGTGGGTGGCTTGGGAGATGCTCGGGCCAAACATGGTCAACTAAGCGCCGGGTTTTTGTAAATAGAGGATGCTCCTGCCAAAAACAGACTCAACAGTTAATTAATAGGGACGCTTAGACGGTATCAAATGGGCTCCGGGACTAAATGACGAGAGACAGCTGTGTGAGGACTCTGCAAAGTTGCATCCACTAATGTTGCATCTTTGACCTCGGTTATGGGTTTCTTTTCTGCTATTTATCACAGTGAGAGGTGATGTCTCTTTCCCTCTCTCTCGCTCTCTCTCGGCTGTGCCCTCACTCCCCGAGGTTCTAATCTCAGTGACAACTCAGCGCTGAAATGTCTGCTTCTGCGTCAGTGGAGACGCTGACAGTGCTTTTTGTCACAAGTAGGACAAATCTTTTTTTGGCGACGCAAGATGACGGCTTTTAACACACAGTCGGAGTAGCAATGTCCGGTATTTGAAATACCACCGAAATGACAAATAAAGTATGATGGTGACATACTGTAGAAAATAAAGGATCTTTTAGGGCATTGGCAGCCTGCAAGCCCCTTAAACAACGTCAGACCCGCATCTTCAGCTCAGCTGGGGAGGGACATGTTTTTGTTTACAGTAGTTATTGCAGTCATTTTCCTAAAACAGCAAAAAAAAAAGTCATTTTGAAGACTGGTGTTTTTGCACTACTTTATTTAAAACAGCCGAGCGACCCTGATCATTGGCTTGCATTTTTGCAGTCGTTCCATGCAAATGGCAGACCTCGTCAGTTATGCATAGCAGGGGTATGGAAATGAATATCAATTTTGGAAATAAGGGCTCAATTTTTTTTAAATGACAGTTACAAATCCCATCGTTTTTGCATGTACTGTATATGTCGCTTGCGTGTGCTAACCTTTCCTGTACTGTATTTTGACCGTTTTTCTTTTACCTCATATTGGGCCTCAAATGCTGCTGCCATGCTCAAAGGGGAGTTTTGATGAGTGCTGATGCGCATATTTGTTGGTGCACAACCTCAAGTGAATTTATGTGAAAAGCAAATTCCAGGCTCGTGCTGGGGTATGGTGGGCCTGTATTCATTTCCGGCTAGTGGTACTTTTTTTTTTTTACACAATACATAATAAACAAGACACATTAGATCCGAGTTAAGAGTTGACGTCAGCATTGACACACAACGCCAGCGTTAGAGTATTTACATGTTATTTTTGCCTTTTTTTCCCCAGCAAGGACAGTGACACTGATTCAAAATCATAACTAATGTGATCTTTTGGTTTTTATTTATGTGCAATTTTGCTTAAAAAAAGTGAATTTTATGTTCATTGGGTTTTTTGTTCTGTCTTTGCCTTTCATATACCTAGAGAATCTTAGACTAACAGTTTTGCTGTAGGTTCTTTAAAACAGCAAATCGCTCATGTCAAATACAGCGCCTGTAAAAGATCTGTAAAACATTTTTGCATTAGATTCCTAAAAACTGCTGCCATTTTGAAGATTGCTGGCTAGTGTTGCCGCGCAGAAGAGGATCTTAACTCAAACGCCGATGCCGGTAGAAACAGATATGTCTCATTTTTCATGTTAGAGTGCAAATCTTACCCCAAACTACACTGTTTTTTTTAAGCCAGCCCCCCTTTAAATGCTGCTTTCTCACTATAAATCTGCTTTTATAAATACATTAAAAAATCACCATCAAAAAGTGAAACAACCAACAGCAAAATTCCACGTGTTTACAAATGATGCTTTTAATTTTGCCTTCTGTCCAGAGTTGATTATGATTTAGTGTGGATGACTGCACACAAAGCGTTGCAATGTGTTGCAATTCCACTTTCTTTCTTTTTTTTTTATACTTATGATGATATTTAAAGTCTACAACAAACTAGCCAAAAAAAAAACTTCACTGTTTAACTTCTCTCAATCTTCTTACTACTGCTTGACCTACCTCCACCATAACAATATCGTAGCTATGGATCTGACACTATGTTGTAAAACATTAGATATTGAATCCATGAGAAACTATTTGGACAGTAGCAAACAAACCGGGGTGAAGTGAGCGAGCTGTCGTTCTTGCATGACTTTTTTTTCTGTTAAAGCTGCAAACGAGGGGTCAAAACGTGAAGTGCGGTGTGTGTGGACCCTAAGCAGAAAGGCGAGGGAGGGCTTGCACTAGCAGGCTGGAAAGGTGAAGAAAAGGAGCAGCAGGAAACCAAAGCTGAGGTGCTTTGTGTTTGTGAATGCCAATCTTCACTAACGACTCGCAAAAAACTGTTAGCAAGTCGCCTCTTTTTAAAAGAGCCACACCAAGTGAACCGGATCTCATGTAGGAGCCAAAATTCCCATCCCTTCAGAACAGCCCATGTGTTATTAAACCCTATGAATCAGATTCACTTGAAATTTATCACGCACCTCAGTGCTGTGACTTTGGGGTGTTATCCCTATCACCACTAAATCTGGTGCACACCTTTAGGGGACTAACATGTCTGGAAAATTTGAGCAAGACTGGTTGAAATACATGGCCGCCATCAAAGAAAACAAACTGGGGGGCGCCCCCCGTAGGGGGGGGGGCCTGGCGTTATGATGGGGGCGGGGACTCCCATGAACACTTTTCATCATTACCGTATTTTTCGGACTACAAGTCGCTGCTTTTTAAAATATCCCTTAGAACCTTGCAGGGAACAGGGGGGGCGCTGTAAATAATTTTATCTCAAAAAGGGGGGGCTCTGCAAAAAGCCACTAGGCTAGGCTAAGCTAAATGTATTACCAATGCTATTATTGAAATAAATGTCAGTCAGTGGTTTTCAAACTGTGGGGCGCGCCCTCTAGGGGGGACCCGACGTTATGACAGTGTGGGCGAACACTTTTCACTACTACCATATTTTTCAGGGTGCGGTGGGTGGGGTGGGGGTATGTGTGGTGGGATCATTTTATCTCCAAAAGGGGGGCGCTGCAAAAAAACTTTGGGAACCACTGGCCTGTGCATTACAAAACTTTTGAACGTAACCCATATAGGAGGTGCCACAAATGTTATTTTTTTACAGTCATGTGAACCGAAATCAGGAGTGTATATTAACTGTATTTATTTGCTGACTTTTGAAAAAGGCACTACACCCAATTAATGCCTTACACTCACACCGTGTGCCTAGTACTTTCTGCAGTTAAGTAAATAAAGGCTCTATATGAGAATGGAGAAGAAACACTGGTTTTGTATACAAAAGGTTACTCCTTAACCTGCCCATTGACATTACTGTGAAAATAGAACACCCGATTCCTTTCACAGGCTAAGAATGAAATTATCCGGCTGTTTTACTCCTTTTTGTAGCCTCTTGTGCCTGTCAGTCATTTCTGTGGAAAAAATTTTGCATACAAGGATATCAAAAACTGGCAGCCAGCCAAGGCTAACATGGGTACAAAAACAAAATACAATCACAATAGGAGTTGAAACAGTAAAAAAACAAAGAAAAGTGATGCAGGTAGACAGATGGTCAAAGATGGCAGACAAACAAACAAAGAAGATCGACTGCGGGCTCAGGTGGCTGATCGTGAATCAGCAGCTCATGTGTAAACATTGTTATGTTTACAAGCCCCCAATTTCGGTTTCTAACTCTATCTGCACAGGCTCTGCGCTAAGATTTGAGCGTGCCAAAATACCTCCAGCGCCCGTACATATTCAATCAAAAACAACTGCTTGGAAGTATACGGCGCACTTAACGGTGCAACAGGTAAGCGGGTGTCTTTCACTCAATTCGCACTCATGCTAAACACCAGGAAGAGCATTAGAGGTCAGCGTGTGGGATGATGAGATGTGATGTGTGAGAGTTAAAATGGACAGTTCTTACCACTTGACCCGTCGATGTCATCAGCTGCCAGCCGCCTAGGGGAGAGCGAGAGACACACATGAGCTCACGTTTGCATACTGAAGTGATGACAGATATTATGCAGCTCTTACATGCACACTGCATGAAAAGAATCCCCACCAACGGACCTTTGCAACTAGTGCACGAGTGGAGCCAGCGTTCATCTCGAAGTAATGTGCGTTAAATATGGATGGAGACAGCAGCTGCCTGTGGGGTAGCAGCAGTGATGTAACAGGAGGAGGGTCTACTATGGTGGACAGATGGGCGGGGTCGGAGGTTATGGGGAAAGACGAAGCACGGCATTATTATCGGCTACTTTAAAATGTAAAAGTCCCATATGGTAGTATTCTCCCCAATTTTAAATACATCTCAAAAGGTCCCATACTGTAGTCGTGATGCTGGACTTTAGGCTTTGGTGCTTTTAGTGTGTCTGTGGCTTTAATGCAAATGAGCTGTGTCCACACACTTTTGGCAAATACGCTCTGCAATTCTTCTCCATAATACACGCCATATAATGTATCACATGCATGCTGAGTTGGCCTATTTACCGGGAAAAACGATCAAACTTACAGCTCCCGTGTCTGTAGCTGACAGAGATAGTTGGCAGAGCTTTATTTTAAGATGTGGAGTGACGTCTGCATGTTTACAAAGTGGTGGAAGTATTCGCATGGCGGGCTCATCATCTAGATAGCGGAGGTCTCCAGTTTTCTTCCTAACGTCATGGAAGCCTGCTGCTTCAAAGCTAATTGATTTCTATGAAAAATGGAGCAAGGAGGTGAGGCAAACGGTAGATTTTTCCCACGTTTGGTGGTCATGAACAAGAGCTAGGAACACAATACACATAATTGTGATTGGTGAAATAGTGGATTTGTATGTTCTCCATACGCCGTATCAGGGATTATACCGATCTTTTTTTGCAGTACAATGAGCGAGTGAACTGTACTTTTGTACTTATTTCCCCAAATCTCCACGCAATAAGTAAGATCTTTATCCACATTGGATAAAGTCACACCAGTGAGGAACATGGAGTCAGTATCCATACAAAATACACATTTGCCAGAATTACTTACTACAAAGTTATTTAAACAATTAATCATGTTCAATAGTTAGTGAAAACATAGGTTTTTTTTTTTTTTTTTTTCTGTTTTTGGGGGGTACATTTTTGACTCCTCCAGTAGTGTTGTGCACAGAGGAAGATTCTTTTCTGGGTCAGATAAACCGGTTAACTGACGGTTTTAATTATCATTGTGTGCCAGTGAGCCTGCAAACACCTTACCATTAAAAAGGTTCAGTGATTATGTGGACAAACGTGACTGTTTAGGGTGCTAAATACAGCACCAGGGGGAATGCCGGTTTAGTTATTCAATGCTGAAATCGACTATTCATGTCATTTATAAAAAATGTGTCTTGTAGCGTGTGTAAAACTGTTTTTTTTTGTTCTCTGGCCACATCATGTCATCAGAAAGAACACATGAGTAAAAACAGTGGGGCAATGTACTGTTACTGTCACCACAGAATTCAATAAAGATGTCTTCAGACAAATTTAAAAATGTGTCTTGTAATAATTAGCACTATTTATAGAACATCCTTCTTATCCTTTTGTTGCATGCACTGCTCTGACAAGCAGAGGTCATAAGACAACCAGCAAGATTAGACAGGCAGAGTAACTTGACAGGCATGCGAGCCAAACATCCTGCTCTCAGTGGCAAAATATGTTGTGCAGTTTTGCTGCATATGGCTGAATCCATATTCAAGAGAAACTAAGAAAAAAAGTACCATAGTTTAGATTACTTCATGACTTACAGTTTCTCTAACAGTGAGTGCATAACTTCGTGTTAGAACACATCTTTTCCAATTTAATAAAAAGAAGTGTTCCACGCCACATCAGTCACGCTTAGCCTAATAGCTTGCATGATTAATCCCGAGGCATGAAGACCTGGCATCGCAAACCAACACTTCTCATTTCTTCCTTCGGGCTGTTTGCACAGAACAGACAAGTCAGGATATGTGCACATTGCAGAGTCCTCAGCTCGACTGCAGCTAATACACCCCACAGAGCCATGACAGGACATGTTACGCCCCATCCAGGCACCACACAAAGAGTATTTCTATGAAAGCACTTAGTCTTGGAAGCTGTATCCAGTTGACTCCTCATAGGACACTTACATAACAATAACTTTTGTTTTGCTTCCTTTTACCTCAACTTAATTGTTCCAGTAAGGCCCATTTTGTTGGACGCAAGGTAGAAGTGTAACACTTGATTCGGAGGCAGTTCTGCACATTAGTCACTTTGAGCAATCATCTTTAATAACCATCTACATTTGGCAGTGTGGTATGCTTGAATTGCGCTTATAAAAGGTAATACAGTTGCCATCCAACACCTTTTTTGGCCTTTTATCCCAAATTGTATTGTACAGTCACTGCAAATGAAATGAAAAATACCCATTAAGATGATAGTGATGAAGAACATTTGGTTTCAGTCTGGATTAGGCATTTAGAAACTGGTTTCAAAGTAGCAGTAGTGATTCGAGTTGGACTCATTTCAACTGAATGACTAGAAATCAACTGTTTAGAAGTCTACAATATCTGTATCTATATATTTGCTCTAAAAACAATAATGAATCAAAGTCAACGTTGTTATCGAATATTGGTAATATCTTTGCACATAATTTTTGCAAAATACAGACATCCTCGCCACATAGCAATTCGAATTTCACAGCTTCACTCTGTCACGGTTCTTCAACAACCCTGTCACGGGGTACGGCCTATTATTAGGAAAAAAATACAAACAGAGGATTTTTGTTACTAAATTAACCATTCTCAAGCATAAAAATGGCTAAATGAAGCATAATACGTACACAAGGAATTAAAAAGACTTTCAAGTTGTGACTAAAGAATTCTACATCAGTCAGTAATTTGTTTGGTGAGCCAAGCACTAGACTTGACAGCAAGTAGGCATGTCACAATAATCGATATATCAACCAATCAAAAAATAATAACAAAAAAAACGAAGTCAGACCCTTTGATGGTTTTCCTCTCTCTCCTCTCTGTTGATGCGAGATTTAATAAAGAGGCTTCGCTCTGCACATTGGTGACGTTAGTTTCATCTTCATCTCCGTCATTGTCAATTTCACGTTGGACGTTGGATATTCGGCTCCGTAGCAACAGTGGTAGTCACCCCTCACTGTGCCCGGACTGCTCTGTCATGGTGTGCGGAGATCGCATGGACTGCTCATTCGCAGCGACATGTCCTCACAAACACTAACCTAGTCTCTCCTGAACTAAACATGTCGAGGCGGCAATCTGAAACATTAGCTAAGTATGTGAAAAAACCTTAATACTCTTACTAGCCACCAAAAGTAAGCATAAGCTCACGTACAACAATAGCCAGTATAAGCTAGCGGCGAGGGTTGGCTTGGTTTAACAGCGCATGCTTGAGCAACTGTGTGTGTGCCAGTATGAGTTGTGCATTAGTGCTTGTTAATGTAAGTGAGCGTTTTAGGTTGGCCGCTGACTTCGTGTAAGTTGCGTGTGAAAACAGCACCGCCTTCAAGAGGTCTATCTCACTTAGGCAGAGACAAATCACATTCTCCACACACATTACATTTCACTTTTCCGGCCTTCCGATTCCGATTACAATTTCAAAAATGTTTCAGAAATGTAACTTATTGCTTTTGATATGATGCATTCACGTTATTACGGCGTATAATTAATGAAAACATGGTCTCAAAAATATAATATATACATATAATATTCATTATTAACAATTCGTAAGACAATTACCATCCAGCAAAATTTGCTATTGTGACAGGCCTAATGGCAGGTTTAAATTATCTAGCACTATAATAATAACATAATAATTATAATAATAAAACATGCACAACAAGCTAAAACTCAACTGTGAACCCCATCAACTGTCCTCCACACATCAGGAACAAAAACACATTTATGTCTTCCATGGCTTATTTTCTCTGATTATATCTTCTATATTGGTAATGCATATGTAATAGATGACTATTATTACTTTGGAAGATTGTAGACAGGTTTTCTATTCCAAAACTCCAAAATTTGTATTTATAGGACTCCCTCATAATCCTTCCATCCATCCATTTTCTTTGCCGCTTATCCTCATTAGGGTCGTGGGTATGCTTGAGCCTATCCCAGCTGACTTTGGGCGAGAGGCGGGTTACACCTTGGACTGGTCGCCAGTCAATCGGAGGGCACATATAGACAAACAACCAGTCACACTCACATTCATGGACAATTTAGAGTTGTCAATTCACCTAACATGCATGTTTTTGGAATGTGCGAGGAAACCGGAGTACCCGGAGAAAACCCACACACGCACGGGAAGAACATGCAAACTCCACACAGAGATGCCCAACGGAGATTCGAACCCTCATCTCCTGACCGTGTGGCTGAGGGAATCCTACTTAGTGGAAATGCATCACTGTTGGGTCAGGAGGCGATTGACAGCGATAAAGGAGGGATTACTGTGTTGCATATGCAAAAATCACGGCTTTCTCAGAAAACTATGGCATAATATCACAAAGTTCATACAAATACATGAAATAAAAAAAATATATACATGGTTACGAATACAAATAATGACGCATTAAAATGTCTTGAAAAACAGGTCTTGAAAAAGAGGGGCTGTTTTTTGATATGAATATTTATAATTAAACTCACCTACTGGTCTTGATGGAAGGCTCGACTTCTGTTGTCAAAGTTAAAACAGTGTTGTCCTTCAGTTTCTCAATTGTGTAATCAGCTTTAATATCAGCGTCGATATCTACTTTACTCTTGAGGCCTCTCCTGGTGTAACTTTCCTTTGACCAGTTATCCTCGCAGTTCTCCTTTGCCTTTGTTTCGGATGAATCAGCAGTTTTCCTGTCCCTGCTATGGACGAATCTGGAGGTGAATTCCTCGGTGGTGCCATAGCGCTCGGCCAGTTCCCTCCTCCTCTCGGCTTTGTAGCGGGCGATCCGCTCGGCTTTGGTCTCTGGGGCAGAGCTCTGTAAGGTGTCCATCGCATCCATTGATAAAGAGATAGTGATGGTGATCCGGGAGCTGCAAAGGGGATGATTGTTTTTCGTTGCTCAGAGACGTCGATCCAAAAATGCAGAAATGCGTCTCACTCCATTTAAAAGGCCAGAACTGCAAAAAAACCCACAAAAAGACATCATTTAAGTGACAAAATGAGAAGTTTTCTGGCATCTGTCTCTTAAGGACTGCAGTCAAACTGGATGCAGTTACTGTCACCACTTATCAGAGGGAACTGGCCACAATTTACTCAGCTGTGGCGCTCTCGACCCAACCCTTTTTGCAGCTAACAGCCCCTTGCGAGAATGATGTCAGCTTGCTCTGCTCAGAGAAATCTCATATGACTTTGATTCCATCAACTGTTGCAGCCAGTGACCAGGAATTCATTAAAAGCCTTTATCCCTGATTGACTCGCAGCCTAATTGGTGTTTGTAATGGCCTATTAAGCATGATCCAAAACCGGTGACGCCGCCGCATTTACTACAAACACATGCATAAAAAACTCTAAATGGGGGGAAATAAGTGTGGTTGGAGTTTGTGTGTCTGCATATCTTATAACGCCGGCAAACCAGTTAAAGGGTATCCACGGCCAGGCAAACCAAGCAATGCGTCACTGTGAAAACAATCATCTCATTTAGACCTTTTGCGGAAAATTCAATCACTTTTTTGACGAGTTAAAAAAAATGCGGTTAAATAAATTTGAAAAGCTGAGATGAGCTCATTTTTGTTCCGTTGAATATTCAAAGACTCGGAAACCACACGTCTAGCCCTCACTTAACCCTCGCTGCGCCACATTCTGCCAATTGGATTATTTTGATTCTCAATATATTGTGTGAAACTTAGCCAGGGGTGGTTTATTATTATTATTTTTTATTTCATGATCACCCTATATTGCCTAGAACAGCCTAGAAATAATGCACGTCAAAAATACATTGTTTTTAGTTTTACTGTATGTGCATATATACTGTAAATATATAATTTATATATATTTACAAAATATAATTATATATTTTTACTTTTTAATTAAAGTGGGGTTTGTCAGCTGTGTGATGCCCACCTGGAGGAGGGCCGGGGGTGTAGTAAATTACACGGACCGTTTGGGCGTGAGGCAGACAAAAAAAGGAATCACTGCCGCCACAGAGGCAGTTTGGAAGATCTAGAACGTTTTCTGTGCAGGTTATTGCTCTACAGGAGTCCAGAACTCAATACGAAGGTCCGAAAATGAGTATGATAGGTCTCCTTGAAAATGTGAGTTTTATAAAAAATATTGTTGTATGCACTTTATGTGCAAAATACTTTATTATAGTAGATAGTAATTGTTGTTTTATCACAAAGTCAGGGGTATAGGACATAACTTCATGTCCCAGAATACCTTGCTTTATTCAAGACTTTGAAATGACCACCCAAACATTGCACTAGTAAAATAAATTGATGGTAATTATACCCATACACATTTTTACCCAAGGATAAAAGCTCAAGATGTTTTGGGGCATCATGGTGTAAGACACTGCCAACAAGTGCGTGGAGGTGTGTTTATGGATTAAGGCAGCCCTGTGGTATCCCTCCGAGGTTGATTGGGCACATGAGCTCATGTTCGTGGCAAGCAGTGCAACTTTGAGGGAAAGCATATCAGCGGGGGGTGCCGAGCCTGCACAATGTCAGTAATGAGAATGGAAAAGAAGGAAAACAGCCGAGTGTACACGGGGTCAATGCATGAGGGTAAGGAGAGGTGAAGTCTGCTCATAAAGTGGAATCAATTAGCTTACTCCAAGAACATTTTCTGTTATGATGTAAGTGAAGCTTGAAGGAAATCTCAAGAGGGCCTCCGGCTCTCTGACTCATGACCACCTGCTGGCAAGTAAAAAGCAGCCCGAATCCAGTTTCTTGCTCGCTGAAATAATAAGGCTGTGAAATATTACAGTGTCCACTCTGACCTCTTTGTAATCCTTCTCCACTTGAAAAAACAAGGATAACCAATGAGTGCGAGTCCATTATAAGCAGCCCATAAAGAGTAACTGTTGACGTGTTATTGCTTGATGATGAAATATATGCTCTAAAACAGGGTTTCCCCTAACTTTTCACCTCTGGGAGGCAATGTTTAATGTATTGCCATAACATTACCGTAACATTGCCATATACTGCACTTAAACTAATGACATTATGCATTATGTAATACATTTTCATTTAGGGGTTTCAAACTTGCGGCCTGAGATGATATTTAGTGAAAGTTATTGTGAAAGTATTTTATGAAAGTTTCATGTTAGCGCGGCCCTCGAGTTTTATATGAATGGCACTTTTTACAGTGTTGTGTGCTGAGCTGACAAACCTACCAATCACGGCGGGGTGTATGGCTCTCAGGGGCGTGACATCGACCGGGCTTGATGCAAGCAGAGAAACATTATGCATTGAGTGAAAAACTGATCATTATTACTAGTTTTCCTCACAACTTCTTCACACCAGTGCCCTTGTTTATCTTTTTTTAATCATTTGAGAAGATTGGATTTTTTGTCATTTTTAATTTAAATTGCGTTGCAGCCCAGCCTCAGCCAGACTCTTCCTCCGGCGACCAAGGTAAGTAGAGTTTGAGACCCTTGTTTTTAATAATATGTTGGTAATAACGTCGCATTCTGTAATTGTAATAAAATTATTGAACACAGTTTGTAATGCATATTATAACCAAATGCCAATACCGCATGATTTCGGAAGAAAACGTAACTATTTGCGATGTCACAAGACGCCCAACTCACAGGACAATACAATGCAGATTGGGTCCATGAGGAGATTTTAACATTCATTTAATAAAAGTACAACTAAAAAATGTGACTGGACAAACAGCTTTTTTATTACCTGAGTAACAAAACAATGCAGGTGTGTTCATTGTCCCGCAATTTCGATATTACATATACACATTATATACATGTAAAAATACCTTACATATGTAGTTGGAAAAAAATTGGTGACTACATCTTCATTAATCAATTTGTTGACGATTTTGTAGTAATGCTTGCAGAGGCTGACATCGCATTAGAAAAGTTAGCCGAGCTACATCCATTTCTCAGTTACTGGGCAAAATTGTCCACTGAGGTTTTTTGCATTTAATTAACAAACATTTTATTCACTAACCCAAAAAGCAAACACTCTATGCTGGTAAAATAAATAAAATAAGACGCAATTTGGGAAAAAATAAAATGGATGTCATAGTACTGGACCTTCTGCTACTCTGGAGTTGCTGCAGGGAAAAGACTGGTGTGGGCTTATTAATAGCCTCCCGGCTTCGGGTAGGGGAAAAGTACTGACTGTCGTCTATGCGTACGTGCCGAACGGCAGTTCAGAGTACCCAGCCACCTTGTAGTCTATGCTGGAGAGCACCCCAGCTGGTGTGTCCATAGATCTACTGGGAGACTTCAACGCCCATGTGGGCAATGACATGGTGACTTGGAGGGGCGTGATTGGGAGCAACGGCCTCTGAACCCGTGTGGTGTGATGTTATTGGACTTCCACAGTTTGTCCATAACAAACACCATGTTTTAACATACTGAAGTCCACAACTGCACTTGGCACCAGTACACCCTAGCCCGAAGGTCTGATCGACTTTGTAGTTGTATTGTCAGAGCTGCGTCTGACACGGGCACAACGTGTGGGAACATCCGGTTGAGTCTTCCATTCTCTTAGTCAACTCTCACCTGCAGCAGACCTTCGCCTGCATCCCGGCAAAGGACAAGCATATAGCATTCCGTACCTCCATTGCTGAGGGAGTTGTGGCAGTAGGCTCCGAACCTGATGGCGGAGACCAGAGGTCAGGGCTACCGTCAAGCTTAGGAAGGAGTCCTACTGAGCATGGATGGCTTGCAGGTACTGGCAGGCAAAGCCCCACACAACCTCGGCAGTGGTTGAGGCAAAAACTTCGGGTGAGGCCATGTGGTACGATTTTCAGTCAGCCTTAAAGAGGTTCTGGCAAATTGTCCAATGCCTTACAAAGGGGACGCAGTGCTCGGTACCGTTTATGGAGTGTTTAAAAAAATTTTTTTTTAGATGCCATCTCTCGGCTGAGTTGTTCTTTGGAACTGCCAGCTAAAATTTGATTACGAGCTGCTAGTTAATGCCAAGAATAGTAATGTGACCACAACTAAAGAGCTTGCATTAGCAAGAATTGGATAGTCCTTTAAACATTCAAAAAAGTGGGGGATTTCTAACTGTATGTTAATTTTGAATTAAATAATGGCCCGTATTTCCAAAAGTTGCATATTAAATCGTTAACCACAGATTTACATCCCTACTTATTATAGATAAAAACTTTTTAAATCTGTGATTAAAAGCGATTAATCAGTTTGTTTAATTTAATTAATGAGTATATATGCATACTTAGCTATATATACCAATACATATATATGCACATATATGTATGTACGCACATATATACGCGCGCACACGCACACACACGTAGTTCTTGCCCAGGTTCACATAGCATGCTGAGCCGTGTGAGAAGTTTCAAGTCAAGTCACTTATGGGATTAATAACAGCCCCAGCATGTGGTGTATTTGTCAGAAAAATAATCGCACATGCTACACGGTAGGTGTGCATGTTTTGAAATTTTGTCACCCTTTGTGGGCAGTGGTTTAAGAGTAGAAATGACAATATTTATGCCTATCCTAGTTTATGCCCATACACTAATATGAACCAATATGACTTAAAAACGTCCTTTCACAATTGGTCATTTGGTAAAATTATAAACCCTTATCTACATAAATATATTCTTAGAGAGTATTTAGTGGGGTCCACTGGAACAAACACTTTATCGCTAGTTTCACTCATAAGTACACTATTTCAGCTCAAGTTTCCTGCACCAAATATGGCTATTTTTTGGTAGTTGACGTAACCCGCCATTGCGAAACATCTCAAATAAAGCAAACGTTCTTTTCTTCTTAGTGACTGCACCTTATTTTAAAAAATGTCACTCCCATCCCCGAGAATTGCCTAAAGAAGGCAAAAAAGAAACTCGGGGCTGAATGTTGACTTCAGGAGTAGGCCCAAGCTTACATAAGTCACCTAGCTCGCTTCCTAAAAAAGGAGTGCAAATCAGCACACAACTAAAGCTTGTGCATGGAGGACCAGAAGTGCTTTGTTTGGATGGTGATTTTGTTATATTAAGCTACAAAAGCATTAAAAGGCGACTCACACAGTTGAGCATGTTTAAAAAATGAGGCTGTGTTGACGAACATGAAAGGAAAAATAGTTATAGAGACATTTCCTTTACTGTGCTGCACCAAAGCGCCGCACTATCCACCTTGGTAAGCAGGTATGCAGCACTACCAGTTTTACCAGAAAATTCAGACGGCCAGTTTTATTTCTGCTCCTCTAGGGCATACAAACAAATGCAATTCTGCATTTTCGAGTCACTCTTTAACCTTGCATCGCCCAGTGGGACTTGTTACTGGCTCGGGGAGGAAGATCGGTTTAAACACAAATCAAGTGTGTCGCTTCCCGACTGTGCCGTAGAGCCTATTTCATGCAACTTGATTTCATCAGGAAATACTCGTGAAGCTGGAAAACATCCAAAGGGGATTGATAAGAAATCTCTGAATGGGTTCTATAAACAAACGGCCACTTGTGAGTTCAAGTGCAAGACTAAAGTAGTTTATGCTGAAGCGTTCCAAGAAATGGGAGGTCCTGGAGCGACAACAAATGACTAAGCTGCAGCACAAGATACTACAAGTTGGGAAGGTACTAAAATACCCTCTTCTCTTGTTATGCCAACAAGGACCTCCATTATTAAGAGCACGAGGCAAAGAAAAAGTCAGCTCAGTGCTTGAGGGTTTCAAGTGTTCACACTGATTTTGTTTGGTGGGCAGGAGAATGAACGCTGCTGTGTTAGCTCTGCTAGTTCGGTTTCCTTTGTCAAGTCTGAAAGTGGCCATCTTTAGCAGGCACTAAACAAATACACCGAGATTGCTTCAGATGGGTTTTGGCCCGCTTGCAAGTGGACCCTGGTGTGGTTCGGTTCACAATAATAACATCCATCCATCCATCCATTTTCTATGCCGCTTATCCTCATTAGGGTCACGGGGATGCTGGAGCCTATCCCAGCAGACTTTGGGCGAGAGGCGGGGTACACCCTGGACTGGTCGCCAGTCCATCGCAGGGCACAATAATAACATGTACGAGGAAATGCATTGTAAATGCTGTGTCTGTTCTGTTCCTTCCCTCTCTAAAAGTGTACAATTAAACCACGATCTTTATTTTTTTTCTTTTTCCCCTTTGTTGACGGGAGAGGATGTGCAAGGCAAGAGCTCTGCTGAGGGTACTACAAACTACAACTATTTTGGTGCTTTTCTGAGTACATTTCCTGAACACAATATCGTAACTGGTTGCTGATTCCCTCGACCTTAACTTGGATTGGCGAGAGGTTCAGATTCCTTGAAATAAACAAGTTACATGTGCTGAAAGCTGCTAGGAAGCCAAGCTAACCGGCTAATTACTGATGTTTAAAGCAGTTGCCTAGCAACAATGCCAAACAAAAGAAAAAAGAAAAGAAAGCGAGCCTCTGTTACAATTGTAAAGGATGCTGGCTCTGGATACATGGACTCAAAATCACAAGCGTCAGTCTTGTTGCCAAATGTAAAAGGGGGAGGTCGACTACAGCCATGAGTTGAGTACATCAGGAAAACCAGAGGAAGAACAAAAGCTGGTGGAGGTGGAGGACGGCTACAGCCATGAGTTGAGTACATCAGAAAACCAAGAAGAACAAAATGTGGCGGAGAAGGGCGACTACGGCCATGAGTAGATTACATAAGAAAAACAAGAAGAAGAGGAAAAAATCGGAGTCCTGGACGCAAGATTCTATTTTCTATTTCTATTTTCCTACCCTCACCTATGGTCATGAGTTATGGGTCATGAGCGAAAGAACAAGATCGCGGATACAAGCGGCGGAAATGGGTTTCCTCCGTAGGGTGGCTAGACTCACCCTAAGATGTAGGGTGAGGAGCTTGGCCATCCAGGAGGAGCTCAGAGGCCGCTCATCCTTCACATCGAGAGGAGCCAGTTGAGGTGGCTCGGGTATCTAGTCCGGATGCCTCCCGGGCGCCTCCCTGGTGAGGTGTTTCGGGCATGCCCAGCCGGGAGAAGTCCCCAAGGAAGACCTAGGACACGCTGGAGGGACTGTCTCAAAGTTGGCCTAGGGACGCCTTGGTGTCCTCCCGGTGGAGCTGGAAGAGGTCGCTGGAGACCGGGAAGTCTGGACTTCCCTACTGAAACTGCTTCCCCCATGACCTGGACCCGGATAAGCGGAGGAAAGTGGAATGGAATGGAATCTATTTTAAAAGGCTTTTTGTGGATATATCAGGATAAAAAAAAGCCTATGCAGAAGATGGCACTTTGGTTTGGATTAGGCGCTACATCATAAAATATGTCGCAAAAACTCACCAATCTAGCCCTTAGTGTATGCATATGTTCTTTGCAACAAAAATAAAAAATGCTATCAATTACATACTACATTTTGGTCCAGACCAGAATACCAAACCACAAATGTTAATGCAACCTGAAAGATTAAGAATGACATGAAGCACATTGTTGTACATAATATCCGTTCTACACAGTCCACATGTCCACACAAGAGGACAGAAGGAATGCAAGCCACACCCCACTCATAAACTGTGGTTTTGTTTGAGGGGAAAAAAAGCAATGTTGGCTCTGGAAAAAAATATATACCAGGTGTTTTTGTCTACTAATGAGCTCAAGCCAATGTTTGAGGAGGCTTTGGTACAAATGCATGAAAACAAGAGTACAGTTTAAAATGCATGTGTTGGACAGCAACAAAATGTCTTTTGAGTCCACATTTCCAATGAAAACGTCAAGGCTTCCACGGATGCTGCAGAAACGTTGACAAAAAGAGGAGGATGCAGTTTAATGAATCCAGGTCCTGACACATTCTTCCTGAGGGAACAAAGTAGAGAATGGAAAGATCCCTCTGCTGAGATAAACAAAGCGAGTACTCAGAAAGCAAGGGGAAACAAGACTAATGGTGGAGAGATTATTATATTAATATATGAAGAAAAGACCATAAATACATATGGTATGCATGGCACTAACACAAAATGTGGTTGGACAAATTCAACCTGGCAGTTTTCTGCAATGTTGGGACAAGGGTGGGAAGTCCAACTCACCATCCCTGCGCTGGCAATGGTTGCTATCTAACAAGCACCACATTGAAGCGTATCCAGGACTGTATTTTTGCCTTAAAAAACGGTCCGAAAAGACATTTTTTATCCATCTCATATTCAGGCTCAAGATGTTTATACACGCAAGCCCTCATATTGATTGGTAATTTCTGCAGGTTTTGTTACTGTATTTTTACATCCGGTCCAGGTTTTTGGTCTATGTAGCATAAGATTTTAGAAGAAGGGTTTATTTGAGTTTCGTCAAGATATATACGCCCTCGATATCAACCGACGCAGCTCTACCATCAAACTAATGTTGCGTAATGAATGAATGCATTATGTTTCTTTTACTGCAAAATTCCACTAGGTCCATCCCCCAATCACTCTATTTGTGCAATATACAAAGTACTACAATATGCAATACAAGTAGTAGAAAAAGTGCCATATTTCTTTTAAACAATTTGACTCAACGAAGTAGTTCAATCATTAAAAAAAAAAAGAAACGACCGCCTGGCCGATTAAACTACGTTACTGCAGCTTTAACATGTAAGTGAACACATGTCAGATTTGCTTGTCTGTGGGAAAAAGACCATCGTGACAAATCAGTCAGGAGCTTGTACTGTTATGCTGCATGATGTGCATCTGGGTCATGTGACCGACCAATGAGCGCAGTCATCTTCGACGTAGTGTAAATGAAGCGTTGCTCACCGGCCAAACAATAGGGCGAGGAGGGGGTCATGTCACAGTTTTTTTTAGCCACCCTCATACAACAATCAGCCACCTACGGAGGGAGCCCGATGTGTTTCGTATTAAAAAGCAATCACTAAGCATTTGCTGCGGTTTAAGTATCCGACCTGCTGGGTTTTAATCACAATTGTAGGGCCGGAACACTTCATCCTGTTGAAATGTGACTCCGCAAATAGAGCACTTGGCTGTTTGTTAAAAATCCCCCTCAAACACATGACTCGCCTCTTTCCTTGCTCGGAGAAAAGGAGGAAAACGAGGTCGCAGGGACTGAGGAAGGAAGGAAGAAAGTACTCAGGGTGGAGGAGGATACACGAGGATGAAAAGGGTGTGTGTAGTGGATGAAGAGAATGGGCCTTTGTGGGGGTGGATTTGATGGCTTTGTGGGGCATATGTCTCCGGGGTGCCATGGAGGAGCCTAGGGTGGTGTTAGAGGGGCACAGTGGGGACAAGAACTTCTGCTTAATAAGAGGAGGAGGGAGTAAAAACGGGTCCTAATCCAACCCGGCCTCCCTCCATAGTCACATACAGACATAAACTCCCTCAAATCCTTTTTACCAGAACTCCCGCAGCCTGAAGCCAGTCAGCCATAAGCCAGTTGACATAACAACCCCCACGGTTACTCATGCCTGCGCTCTGCTTTGCCTTAGTAAGTGACACTGTAAAAACACCGCCGACCTGCTTTCTGTGTAGCGCTGTCAGTGTCACCAGTGCCACCAGTGCAAAAGGCCGTGTGCCGAATGCTCTACTTCCCGTGTGTTCCACGGGGGGCAGCCGTTAACGTACTGCATATGCTTAGAAATGGGTTAACTGAAGAGTGCCTGTTGCAGGCGTTTATTCGGGTCAGGCATTTATTAGGGGGAGGGCCTTCATTTGTCCAAATGCACGTTTATACAATGGAAAGTCCAAGGCTGAACGCTCGATGGTTGACTTCAAAGTTAAGTCATCCTTTTGAACCTTTGGCACTGAAGACCTCATTCCCAAAACTTAATAGATCTAGCTTAACTCAACATGCAAAGAAGATTCAATGTAGGTCAAGACATGCTCATCTCGCTGTCCTCTTTATTCATATTTACAGTTGTGGTCAAAAGTTTACTTAGACTTGCAAAGACAAAAGGTCGTGGCTCTCTAGAGATATTTTTACAAAATCCGCTGGGTGGAAAATATACATACAGCAATGCTAATGTTTGGTTTCATGTCCCTTGGCCCTTTTCACTTCAATTAGGTGGCCATACATTTTGGTAGCCATCCACAAGCTTCTGGCAAGCTTCAGGTTGAATCTTTGACCACTCTTATTGACAGAATTGGTGCAGTTTTGAGAACATGCGGACAATGCTGAAGAAACAAGTCCATGTTGGAGTTTAGTCAGGACTTTGGGAAGGCCATTCTAAAACCTTAATTCTAGCCTGATTTAGCCATTCCATTACCACTCTTGATGTGTGTTTGGGGTTATTATCCTGCTGGAACACCCAACTGCGCCCAAAACCCAAACTCTTAGGTTATCTTGAAGAATTTGAAGGTAACCATCCTTCTTCCGTCTCCCCTTTACTCTCTGTAAAGCACCAGTTTCATTGGCAGCTAAACAGCCCCACAGCATACTACCACTACCATGCTTGGCGGTAGGCATGGTGTTCTTGGGGTTGAAGGACTTACCTTTTCTCATCCAAACATGTTGCTGGGCATTGTGGCCCAACAGCTAGAATTTTCTTTTGTCTGATCACAGAACTTTGCTCCAGAAGGTCTTTTTTTGTCCATGTTGGTACTTAAAGTGCCACTTTTAGAGCAAGAGCTTTCTTCTTGCACGGCAGCCTGTCAGTCCATGGCGATGCAAACGATGCTTGACTGTGGACGCTGACACCTGTGTTCCAGCAGCTTCTAACTCTTGGCAGATCTGCTTCTTGGTGGCCCTCGGGCCCTTGGTGGCACCCTCCTGTTCAATTTTCGCTCAGCAGCAGGTGACAGCTTGCATTTTCTTCCTGGTCGTGTCTTCGACGAAACAGTGCCAAGCACTTTATACTTACAAAAAATTGGGACCTACGGATTCTTTGAAATGTGTCCAAGGGCTTTCCTGACTTGTTCAAGTCAATGATTTGCTTTTTCAGATCTGTGCTGAGCTCAGTAGACTTTGCCATTGAAGGGTTTTTGGGCGCCTGTATCCAATAAGCCCTATTTAAAATGTCCTCAGCGAGGTCACCAGCTATTGTCACTCAATCACCCACAAGAAGTTAAGAAGCCATGCTATGAATCTCATTTCCATGACACAACTTTCTAAGTCACCAACCTTGCTAATTCATGTTGCTCTATGTATATTTTTGATTATTTTTGAAAATGCTCCCGTATTTATGCTGCACAAATGATGTTTGGCTAGTAACAAGCTTTCCTGCTCTGACTAACATTATGTCTGTGGATATTAAATTTGCAATATGCAATGGCCGCAAAGCATTGGTTATGTGAGGTGGAAACAACACTTCTTTACTACTTCCAATCTCCAGGGTGAAAACCGTCAATCAGAAAATCATGGGGTGCACTGGATAACCGGTCGTTGTCTATCGTGCAAGATGCTGGATTCAAACATGTGGCGTTCCCCGAGCCACACTTTGCCATGCCCAATCACTATGTTTTACAATGTTGTTTACAGCCATGTCAAGAAGGTAATTGCTGATGCTGTATCCATTAGCTTCACAACAGCTACAGTACAAGACATATGTGATGTTACACATATGGGTATCGGCTGATATCGGAATCAGAAATTGACAGTTGGACAATGCTGTCAGATCGGATATAGGCAAAAAGCCAATATAGGACATCCATAATTTTAATAATAACTATTACGGCAGCTTAAGTTCGCACTTTGAGTTCTCTCATCAACTTTGCCTTTAAATTGACAGTTTTGTAATGTTCTTGGTATGCTGGTTGTTGAAAAAAGTTCAACATATAAGGTCATAATAAATATGTCATAAAAAATGGCTATTTGCACGACACAACGGCGGCAGTCCCACGCAGCTCACCACCACAGCTTCAACAAATCCTCGGGAAAACCCAGCTGCTGACAGTAAATTTTACATTTCTTTGGAAATCAAGGTCCCAGAGTCTGGAGAAAACGGGAAGAGGTACAGAATTGACGTTGCTTGATGTCCAGTGTGAAGTTTCCACAGGAGGTGATGGTTTGGGTGCCATGTGTGTTAGTCCAGGTTTTCATAATCTATTTTTTTTATTACTCCTAAGTAATAGTCACATTTTCTGATATACTGTATTTGGGATTTTGATCCACTTTCAGTTGCATTCATCAAAGTGAAAAGAAATCAACATTTTAAATATATGTGTATTATTAATAAATGTATTCAATATACACATTTCACTTTTTAAATGAAAGAACTGAAGTTCATCTTTTTGGTCATATTCTAATTTACTGAGCAGCACCTGCAAAGCTGGGGCGTGGTGTTTATTTATCTAAGTAGACAAACGCACCCGGCAGTTATTGAGGTACGGCACCCGTCTTTTTGTGAATATACAGTGATTCAAACCCAATAGAGCCGCAAGTTGTATTTGCACAGAGGAGCAAGTGTGCTTTCTCTTCTATTTTTACACAGACCAGCTCTTTGTCTTCAGTTTCCGGCCTACTGTTTTGCTGCATTCAAAGAAGCCCTTAAATGTGTCGTATGGGAAAAGCGTGCACACACACACTCTCTCTCTCTCACTCACACACACACGTGAAGAGTCATGACAAAAACACGAAAAACAAGGCAGAAAGCATGGAGTGTGTGAGTGGGAAGGGCGGGGTTTATCTCACTGGATGGATACGTTATGCGCACACACGCACACACATGCTTTTTACTGGACTGTAGCGGCCACAGCTAAACCATCACACCCTCCCACCGGCTGCTACAAAAGGACGAAACGCTGATTTGCTCCAGCAACTCTTTAAATAAATTCAACTGTGCAGTGATGGATGCAATGACGGACATTTGACAGCATGAGACTCAGGCGTACAATAATAAGCTTGAGAGGCTTTGTTTAAAGCTTTCCTCCTCTCTCTATACCTCATTTATTTAGCTTGCGAGCTCTTCGACCCACTTAAATAAATGACTTAAGCATTTTAAATGACAGATTTACCAAACAGTGGATGGAACTACCATTGAAATAAAGTTAGGCGGTATAATATGGATAACAGTGCAAGCCATGCAGAGTTACCCTTTGGATTTTTTTGAAGCTGCGGTGGTGGGCTGCGTGGGACTGATGGTGCAGTGTCGTGTCGCTGCGGCATCTGCAATTTTTTTGTTAACGACAAAGCAATTTTTTAAGTTAAGTTATAACAACCGGAAGAAAACGAACCGAGAACATTCCAAAACTGTCTTAATTTAATTTAATGGAAGTTGCTGAGAGCACTTAAACTGAGTCTGAAATGTCTACTTAGTCCAAATGTACAATGTGACTAGTACAAAAGTACAACATTTTGTAGTATTTGACACAAACCTAAATTTAATTTGATGCTCGTTTTAGAGTACATATAAAATGAACAGTTCAATAACTTATTCTGTTCAAAATAACACAGTTAACAAAATAAAAATGTATTTTTTCTGTTATAGAAATCTGTCCTGGGTTATGATAGCACAGGTGTGTCCAACTTGCCGCACTATTAAAAATCACTTTTAATCTATTAATTCGACTTTGACAAAAAGAATGGAGAGCTATTTGCCAACATTTTAATTGCACTTTATGTACAGAGCACTCCACTCTACTTGATCAATTAAATCATTAAATCCTGGCATCATATGGGCTTTGCGTGTGACAAGTGCCAGCAAGGCAGACATTCCAGTGCATGCTTATCAAAAAATGTTTTTGATATTTTAATTGTTTTTCAAAAAATTGTGGTTAATGTGTGCATAAAAAAAAAAAATTATATATATATATATATATGGATTTCATGGGGCCCTATGTATGCAGTGGATACCTGAGTGAGGTTGCCACACGCACAACTCTGGTCAAACAGCCTCTTTTTTTTTTTGCTGCGTTTGTGCTGTTTTATGCAATTAAAATGAACATATGTGCTCTTTTTTGAGTTATTACAGTTTACTTTATGCGTCAACCAAACTTCACCCAGCTCCCATTTGCACCAAATGAAACCCAAATTGTCCTATTCGTTTGTGCTTCGTTTGTGCTGTTTTGAGGAATTAAAATGATCATATGTGCTGTTTTTTTTTTTAGTTATTACGGTTTATTTTAGGCGTCTTCAAGGGTTCTTCAATGCATTTTGGTGAGCACAAGAGTAACACACTTCAGATGCTCATTTGCGTGTACACTTCCTTGATTCCCTTGCAACATTGTGTGTGTCGAGGTTTGGCCCAGGACATGTTTTGGAAACAGTGAGAGGTTCCACACGATCGACGCCATGTTTGTTTACACGTGAGCTCAGAGGACGTTACAACAGGCCGCTTGCAGCACGTCGCAGAAGACGATTGCTCGATTTGCTCACGCTAACCCACCTGCAGGACAATACAGGTAAATACAATATAAGTGCGAGGTGAGCTGAACTGTGAGGTGCACAAACCAAACATTATATAATTACGTATTTATATCTAATTAAGGTTCATGGAAATGTTGGTGGAACGTCAACTTGTGGGCTTTCCCTCCGATGCCTGGTGTCCACTGTGCAGAGCAAGATACCATCTGGCTGGAAGGAATGCTACCGGGCAGGGGATGGAGACGTGAAGGGGGGAGGGATGGGTTCAGGCTTACAGATGGGAGCGTTAACGGTAATAGTGCTATTAACCACTTAATGGTCAACCGTGCAGGCTGCACATTTTACAAGCCTTCATCAAGCATAAATCTTCACGCATAACTGTTTGTGCATGTTTTACGGCAACGCACGTGAAAGCCGTAAAACTATGACGGACATGCGCGGATGACTCCGGCTATAAAAAAACAAAAAAAAAACAGATTGCTTTGAAGTTAAGTTTGAAAACATTCGTGTTTTAAAAATGTAAGTCTTGAAAGTGAGGTTGATGAATGGAAATGATTACGTGCACTAACGATGTGAGGTGAGCCTCTATTAACGGTTAAAAGTGTCCAATGTACTTCTGCTGTGACAACCAAATAGAGTTTAAGGGTGTCCACCCTTGGGCATTTGCAGGCCTTGTCTATTACTTCTTTTTATCGTGCAAGCTGGTCATTAATTACTTGTGAGAGGAGCGGCAGCATGAAGTCCATGATACGGTTTTACGACAGACACAAAAGTACTGTTCTGTTATTACTATTATATCATGAAGAACTTTAGGGCCCTGTGGAATTTAATGTATTTTTTCCAATTCATTTTTTTGTATCACTTTTAAGAAAAGTGCAATGAAAAATATGACAATATATTGCCAACTACTAATTTAATTTGTACTACGTTACGCTCTTCTGTGCTCTGAAGATTTATGGCTGATTATTATCAAAAAAGGAGGCTTCTCTCGGCACATCTGAATCGTTCGCTCCTCCAAACGGTCGCATTGGCTTATCATGCACAACCCAAGTGCCCGCAAGACAAAGTCAACACCCCCAGCTCGTGATACAGGCACATGTTTGTAAATCGTGGAATTTTGGATCTGAAATAATCATCTGGAATTGCAGTGCTCTGAATCATAATCGAATCAAATCCCTACCCTTGAGATAAACAAAATTGCCCTGACAGTAGCGCTTGTTCCCAAACAGGCTTGACACACTACTTTGGGGAAGATACAGCTGGCAAATTGGATGACAAGATAGCTGAAAAACAAAAATGGCAAGTCCTTACAGAAAAAGCCCTCACCCATAACATTTGCTGCAGTGTTGATCCTGCAGGGACAACACACTGCTAGTCCCAGCCTGGCGCAAAAGATGCAGGTGGATGATAACACTTGTGCAACAACAACTCGCTAGTGCTCAACAACAATGTTTCTGTGTTTACCAAAGAGTGTAAGGGACAGTCATTCTTTCCATGCATGGTGCTCTGCACACGACACAGGAGCGGGTGTCTGAACTTCAACTACCCGCTAACAATCACACAAAAGCAACATGATCAACAAGGCCAACGTGTACCGCCCTGAGTGCGTCTTATCAAGACATGCGTCAACACAGAACTCTGGGGAGGCCAACTTGCGGCCTTCCAATGTCAAACTTCCACTAAACTTTTGCTGAAAGTACCATATTCCTGCATTGTGGCACCTGTTTGAATAAATGGCAGGCCCCGATAAACTGCAGGGTGTGACACGGCCTCGCATTTTATAACTGCAATTACCTTTACTGGGCGGATATCACCATGTGCTGCGGCACGACAGATGTCATGACAAGTACAAGGGATATGCTATACAAGAAAATATAATACTAGCATTACTAAAATGCTATATTTCGAGAACTCTGGGGTGAGGTGTCGTCACTGTTCAGACAAATGTGTGTACCGACAGTAGAAATCATACCAGAACTATGCAACTAAACAGGTTACATGATTACATATGCACCAGACACCACAACGCCCCCCTCCCTAAATAACAAACGGGATCATTCTTGGCATTCTAGGCTGTATAATTACTGTATGCAGAAACCAAACAAGTGCCATCCCTGTCAACAAGCTGCAAGTATGCAGAGTCCAGGCTTAGATAAACACGGCTTTGCTTGCAGCTTTGAGCAAACTACCGTGTCGCCACATTACTTTTGCAATCTCTGAGAGATTCAACAAAAAAAGGAGGACACATTGTGGTGTCCAGACCTGAGCAACAGCTTGCTCACACTTTTCTGTTTTTGCTGAGTTTTTTGGGGGGGGTGGGGGGGTCTTGCTTGAGGATGCACTTGGGGCGTATCGTTTCCCAACGGGCTGCTCTTGCAAAGATCAAGACGTGAATCATTGCAGTAATTGCAGTGATTGAGCAAGCTCTGCTTCTTCCTACTCCGTGTTGAGTTGTGCGTGTGGAATCATGTGATGGTCCCTAATGCAACTGGTTAAGCACGTCCGAAACAAATACAACCGTGACCACTGTGCAAAAGGCCATAGCAATTAGTGATGGGAAGTTCAGATCATTTTACCGACTCAGATCTTTGAGTCCCGTTCAGTAAAAAGAACGAATCTTTTTTCGAGTCATTTTAGCAAAATATGCAACATGTTTCTTCTTTATCACATCTACTGCTTACACAAACGTTAATCACACTACAAACAAGACAAAATTATAATGCTATAAGAAACTGAGAAGATTAACTCATTGTTTACCTGGGTATTTTGTCTATGAATCACTCGCCTCTCTCTCTTTTTCGAGTCGTTCGTTCATTACGTGACAGCACGATGTGAGCTTATTTGACTGCGGTACTGGTCAGAAAAGTGGTCACGTGGCAAAAGAACGAATGACTCAAACCCGAAGACTCGAGAGATGAACTAATGAATTCTCTTTTCAGCTCATGCAGCATAGGATAGGCTCATGGGGCTGTCACGTGATGAACGAACGACTCAAAACCCGAAGACTCGAGAGATGAACTAATCAATTATCTTCCCGGCTCATGCGGCATAGACAGGATGTTACGCGAATGCGCATGCGCGACTGAACGACTCACTCCCCGAGACGATTCGTTCTTCCCGAGTCACATTTAAAGATTCCTTCAAAATGAACGACTCGTTCATGAACGACCCATCACCAATACAGAAATGCATATGCAGTGGACCTCTTAACACAGACATTACGGTATTGCGCTGCTCTCTGCCGTAAAGGACCGAAAACGCTGATTCAGGAAGGAAACACATGCAATGACAACAGACCGAGGGAGTGTAGCAGCGTTTCAACACACGTGTATCCCCACATCGTCGGTACGGTACGAAAACCGTACATGTGACAAGGTGCCCGTTATCAGGAGAAAGGAGCGTACGGTACCTGCAGTGAAGGTCGACGCGTGTGCTGTGCGTGTCAAACACAACACATCTGCAAAGAAACAACATTCAGGAGGCGGAGAGCAGCACCATGAAGTGGCTAATAATAGCTAAACAATTAGCCCGGGAAGCTAGCTAACCTGAGCTGGAGGTTTTTGTTTAGTCGCTGAGTCACGCGACGGGGCGAGATAGGAGTTGAAAACAAATAAACTGCCTTTTCCTCTGGTCGAGCCTCCAAAGATGTGTCAGCCACCGAGGGGAGGCGCGACGAATGACGTAGAAGACAAGATAGAAGCGACGGCGGACTGTTGGTACTTCGGGAGTCATCTGGAACTTAAATCGCATTCTGGCCTCTGATTGGCTCAGGCTGACTGTCGGAGGGGGGCGGGGGGCGTGTTGCGTTTAGGTACGTCTAGGAATGTGTGCAGCAACACTGTCGTCTCGCAATGTTCAACGTCAACATTATTTTTTGAGTAGTTGATTTCAATTCCCGCGTGAATATGATCAAATAAAGAACAGTGACTGTTTCAACCAACGTAAAGTATAACCTTTGCTTGCAAGAATAAACATGCAAAATGCATGCCTGACGAGTTTCTGTGTATGATTTAAACAAACTACCATGCAAAACAGGTATAGTGGGTTATACACTGTGCTATAAGGTGGCCCATGTGGAAAGGGACTAGTTAAATTTGAGGGCACAGCGCCCACTGCTGTTTTTTATGTGGCGTTACGTTTACTATGTGGCACAATGCACTCGAATGAGGTTATTCCTACTATTATAATCCCAGTTTAAATTGGTCATTATTTTATCTGCACACAGATTGATTCGCAATTATTCTTAATTAATTAATTACCCCCTACTCATCATCAGCATTATTATTATTACTATTATTATCATGATTATTAATAATAATAAACATAAATTATCATTGTTATTATTATTACTATTAGAACTAATAATAATATTAATAATAACAATAAATATGATGATGATGATTATTATTATATATTATAATCAATTATAAATTTTCCAATGTTAAAGAATCCTTAATTGAAATACTAACAATTATTATTATTGTTATATATAATAATAATATAATTACAATGATTATTCTTATATAATGATAATGATAATAATTATAATAATAATAATAATACAGTTATTATTATTAAGGATTCTTTAACATTGCAAGATAGGACCATTATTATTATTATTAATAATAATAATGAAAACAATAATTATTATTATTTAAGAGTTTATAGATATTTATACATATTTTTATAGTTTATACATATTTATTATTATTTAATATTGGGAGTTAGGACCATTTTCACCATTTGTGCATAAACTCCCCAAAAAATGGTCAGGGCACTTTTTCAGGACATTGCGCTATCATGCTAGGTGTTGGCATGCTAACAGTAGCATAGCAGCATTTTTTAACCCATTTTCATATAGACACATACTGTATATAAACACTTACCCTTATTATGCTAAGTGTGAGCATGCCAACATGATCTTACTAGCATTGTTTGGTCATTTTCTTAGGTAGACTCTCTTATGCTAGGTGTTAGCATGCTAACATTAGCATGTTAACATTATTTGCAATTTTCACGAATGTGAAATTAAGCCGACTTTCAGCGCTATCATGCTAAGTGTTAGCATGCTCAAACTATGCTAACTTTTTGAGCATTTTCAGAGGTAGACACTTATATAAACACTTAGCGCTACCACGCAATTTGTTACTTTATTGTAGTCATTCAAGCCTTTCCACGGTATGTTTTCATGGTCAATGAGTCTTTAAATATGTCGATAAAATAAATGTTGGACGGGTAAATCACAATGTAGGGGTGCTTTGCAGAGGTCTGCACTCTTTTCTAGTTTTACATGTATTGTTATTGTCCAAGTTTCACACAGGACCATTGCAAATGCAAACTGCTTCAACATGAATAATGAATAAATAATAATAATATTAGACACTGTGGTTCCCGCCATTCCTGTAGTGTATCTACCTTGTAAACACCATATGTTTGCACTCCTTAAACTAACCCAACACTGCTTTTTTTTCTCAAGCCCTAAAGTTTGACCCCACAGCCTGATATGCAACATAGAAAAGCAAACCTGGTAGCACTGGAGCCCTTGAAATGAGATTTATTTTGCATGACGCCCCTTACAAGCTGATTCACTGAAGGAATTGCATCTTTATTTGTTTTATTGATTCGGTGTGCCACAAATTCCTGCTGCGGGATTTTCATGCTCATCTCCTTTCAGTTTGGTAACACCATGCCCACCTGCAACACAGTTTAGCACCCAAAGGTCAAAATCAATTCTTGTGTCTTTTTCCATGCAAAGAAAATGGGCTGTTATTACAGCATACCATACCTTGTCTGGACTCATTTTTGGACACATCCAATTGTACAGGTAGTAATGTAAGTCCTTGCCGCTGATGTTGAATTTGAGCTTTTCCAGGAAACTCGCGTTGTCCATCACGTCGAGAACAAGGAAGATGTCAAAGTCTTTCTGTCAGTAAAAGAGGAAAGAAACAGTTTGGGTTTTTATTTTAAAAAAATAAAATAAAATCAGCAAATACTATACATAAATTAATTAGAAAAATGTTGTGAAATCCAAATTGGCAAGAAATTGCGTGCTTATTTTATCAGGAATAAAACAAAGTCATATCTGTGAACATAGAAAATACATTTTAGTTATAGAATTATAAGAACAATGTAAAAGTGAATTGATTTAAGCATGTAAAAAAATAGAAATGATGAATTATACTGCGCACCCATCGCTACAGTAAGACTACAGACACTCAGTGACTACAGATCACAAATTTAAACGCTTCTTCCTAATGCCTTTTATGTGCGTTTTCGTTCATTCAGCCATTTTTGTCCTTGAAAATGATTCATTTAAGCCAAGCATATGTATATTCAATTTACTTCATGTGCACATTTTATGACTAATAATAACAGCGATCATTTATTTTGCATTTTGAAAAACCGTCATAAATTGAAGGGCCTAAATTCAAACTGCCAAGTGGCGTGGGACGACAGTATGTATTATTATAAAAATCACAGTATTTTTAATTTAAAATTATACCAAAATACATGTTAGTTAATAACATTTTAGTTAAAAACTGCATATATAAAACACATTACTTATTACTTTGTAAATGCACCTAATACATGTATCATTGCATCATACTGACAGCTTCTCCTGTTAGCATTTTCAATACAGCTTGCGTATCGGATCTCATGGGTTCCTTTACTCACAGATTTGGCCAGGACCAGCGTGTCCTCCACGAGCTCAGCGAGGTCCGCGTCGCCATTTGATGCGGCGTAGAAGAGGTGAGCCGCCTTCAGGCCCCTGTGGACCGGGTGATTTAACACCTTGGAGGAGATTCTGTAGAAGCTCACCACATCTGTCAGTGCACCATCATCACCCTGTGGGTGCAGAGTGTATGTAAGAAAACACACGGTGTGCATGGACAGCGGGGTGTTCTGTTCTCAGGATATCAAGCAAAGCATAGTCTGACCTCCACCACATAGGTGTCAATCACGCCTTCCCTAGGCAAGAGCCAGTGCTCCACTTCCTGCAGAGACCAGCTGGGCTTGAGGTGGAACTTGCTGAGTTTTGCCTGCAGAAGAGCGTGCGTCCTCACAATGTCGTCTATGCTCATCGGTCGCAAAGCTGCTCTCTTGGTCACCTTGACACAGATTTAAGAGTCAGTTCAATAATAATAATAATAATAATCATACATCTTATTTAGAAGTGCCTTTCTGAGCACTCGAGGTCGCTTTACAAAACAGGAAACAAGCAAAGACGTAACACAAATACAAAAGGATAAAACACGCCCAAGCAATTACAAGGAAAAAGCTATTTTAAACAGTCTGGTTTTGAACAGGGGGACAGAGGCAGTATTTCGGAGTTCCAGAGTTGGGGGAGGCAGACCGGCTGAAATGAATTCTATATTGGATGAAGAGAAGCGGGCAGAGGACAGAGTCCTGGGGAACACCAGAAGTAACGGGGAAGGGATGGGAAGTGACAGATTCGAGTCGGACGAACTGAGCGAGGGCAGAGGGGTAAGAGTCAAACCATGGGGGGTCCGAGAGATACCGAGAGAGGACAGTCCAGGGGTCGGGAACCTTTTGGGCTGAGAGAGGGTTTATAGGTTTGAAGGTTTTATATTTGGAATGTTATTTCTTACACTGCGATTCCTGTCATGTTTTAATTTAAAATATCAGCAAAAACCAAAACAAAACATTATATATTATCAAACCAAAATAATATACTCAATTGTAATATTTTGACTTTATTCCCATAGAAATGTTTTCACAACCTAATTTGGCAAAAATTACAATTTTATATTGTTTTGTTTGCTTCTCATAATATAACCACATTTAAAAAAATAAAATGAACTCTCTGCTACTAAAACGATAGTTTTTACTCATAACATTACAAGTTTATTCTCGTAAAATTGTGATGTTTTTTCTGTTGATACTTGGACTTCCCGCTTGTAAAATTACAGCCATTTTGTCAATTTCTGCTGTTTTTTGTTTTCATTTTCCATTTTTTCAGTCAGCAGCAATGAGGAGCTTGTTGGTGATTTCAGTGAGTGCAGTTTCTGTACTAGGGCAAGGGCGAAAACCAGACCGGAATGGCTCGCAAAGACCATTTAGGCCGTGTAATTGAGCAGAAACTATTTGGGAAATGAAGGGAGGGTCGGACGCGGGTCAAAGGTTATTGTCGCTCCTGTCGTATCGGGGTGACGGGGCCAGTTTTGAAGAGCGAGGGGACAATGACAGCGGGGAGAGATGAGGCGCGGATGCAAAGCGTAATGCCAAAGAAAGCAGAGTCCGCCTCTCGGTGGCAGCAGACACCAACCTCAGGGAGGCGGTTGCATTTGAGGGCTCTCTGCAGGGGCACGTCTCCTCGCACGCCTGGGTACTCCACCTCCACCAGCTTGCGGAGGTTGAGGGGTCGATGCCACAACCTGAAATATTCATTTGTAGACACATCCTAATACAATTATTTTTTTTCTTCTGCAGCTCTTGTATTAGATTTGATTAGCGCGGTTTTCCAAACTGTGGGTCCAGACTAGGCTTGGGCCGGTATGAGTAGAGAATCAGTGGATTACACCACGCACGCACATGTCAAATATAAATAAATGTATAAATCAACAAGGTGAATGAATCGTACCTGCAGCAGCTGAGCGGCGTGGGCAACACTGTGGCAGCTGCGTACACCGCCTGGCCCACACCCTGCTGTTGAACACGTCTGGCGAGCTCCCGAATCAAAACCGGAGTCATTCGCTTGAGGCGCAGCTTCTTATGAACACACAGAAATTTGATCTGCGCCGTCCGCCTCTCCCTGCGGACGACACACGCTCCACTTGCACAGATGCTCTCCGACAAATTGTTCTTACAGCTGATATACGTTGTAAGGGTTGGCATTTATTTGCTGTCGGGTCGCTGGATTGGCCGCTAATTAAGGCACGGTGTGCAGAGAGGTCGGTGGAGGGGAAGCTGCTTTTTAGGGATACGTGGCAGGAATTGAGGGCCGCCTTTGTTGGGGAAAAACACATTAGGAAAGTGTCTATTGAGGATAAACGGGATACAAGGGTGGGCAAACATATGGGTTTTGGGGGGGGGGGGGCACCTTTTTTACATTTGCATATTTTTACAGAAACAATTTGTTTGTTGTTATGTCCACTAATTGAGGCATGGTGTCTAAAAGAATGGAGGCCACCATACAGTGTAAAGAATCAGGGTACGGGGTAAGGGTAAGGTGAGGGGTTTGCAAACTTTTGAACTTGAGGGCCACCATGTTTTTTATTTTTTTCAAGGACAAAAAAAAAAAAAGTTCTATGAAGATTTTTAGTTTTAGTTTGTAAAGTGTCCACTTTACTTTTGGAATTTAAAAAAAAGAAAAAGCTAGATGTTTTTGATCAAGTGTCCAATAATTGAGGCACGGTGTTTAATAGAGTGGAGGCCAATATTCAAGGATACATGGTAGGGGGTTTGCAAACTTTTGGACTTTTTTTTTTTTTAGAGAAAAACTAGTTTGGGGGTTTGCAAACTTTTGGACTTTTTAAAAGAAACAACTAGATGTTTTTGATCAAGTGTCCACTAATTGAGGCCTGGCGTTTAATAGAGTGGAGGCCAATATTCAAGGATACATGATAGGGGCTAAGCAAACTTTTGGACTTTTTTTTCAAGAAAAAATGAGACCTTGTTTATTTTCAAGTGTCCACTAATTGAGGCACGGTGTTTAATAGAGTGGAGGCCAATATTCAAGGATACATGGTATGGGGTTTGCAAACTTTTGGACTTTTTTAAAAGAAAAAAATGAGACGTTGTTTATGTTCAAGTGTCTACTAATTGAGGCCTGGCGTTTAATAGAGTGGAGGCCAATATTCAAGGATACATGGTAGGGGCTAAGCAAACTTTTGGACTTTTTTTTCAAGAAAAAATTAGACCTTGTTTATTTTCAAGTGTCCACTAATTGAGGCACGGTGTTTAATAGAGTGGAGGCCAATATTCAAGGATACATGGTATGGGGTTTGCAAACTTTTGGACTTTTTTAAAAGAAAAAAATGAGACGTTGTTTATGTTCAAGTGTCTACTAATTGAGGCCTGGCGTTTAATAGAGTGGAGGCCAATATTCAAGGATACATGGCAGTGGGTTTGCAAACTGTTTGCCTTTTTTTAAAGAAAAAATGAGATTTCGTTTTTGATCAAGTGTCCACTAATTGAGGCACGGTGTTTAATAGAGTGTAGGGTACCATTCAAGAATACACGCTAGGGGGGTTGCAAACTGAGGCATGGTGTCTGAAAGGGTGGGGCCGACCAAGGATACATGGGAAGGCGTTTGTAAACTTTTGGACTTGAGGGCCACCTAAAAAAGGTTGTATGTAGGTGTTTAGTTGTAGTTTGTGTCCATTACTGTCCACTATTTGAGGCATGGTGTTTAATAGAGTGGAGCAGTGCAGCAAAAGCACTTTAACTTGTGGACAGCAGTCAAGTAGAATCGTGTTTTCAAGTTGTTTTTTACTTTTTATTACCATGTTGGCGCGAATAAAAGACGGCCGTGAATATTAGACAACCCCTATTTTTCAAGACTTCAATAAATCAAAGGCACAATTGTTTGGCGCCACCATGCATGCTACCCCTGTCTTAAGATAATTTCGTCCATTCGTGTTAGTACGGTGATAAGTGTTTATGATTATACAAAATAAAAAAGTGAAACTGCAACTAAATAACCAGACAGGGAAAAATACGCAATATTGTAAACAATAAAATGGTTCCCCCGCCCCGGCAACAATAAGATACTCACGTGTCGTATATATGCACATCTGCAGGGACTGCACCGATGAAGCCCACTAGCTTCTTATTAGAAACCACCCTGATGCCGCAGTGCCACTGGGCCAGCCAATTTGGGGGCTGCAAGGCCCTTACGAGGGAAGGAAAGACACAACATGGTGTGCAATATGAATGAACGTTAAGGGCAGTTCAACGGCTTCAAGCGTTTGGAGGTGAAATGAATTCAGCCTCTCTGCGTCTTTACCTCAGGGCCGAGGAATGCTCCAGCTCTAGGAATGTTAATTATTCATTTCAAAGTAAATTGTGTTATGTTTGCATGTAAGTGCTCCCTGAAGGTAGCGATAGCATTTATGCAGATTATAGAAAGGCAGCTAAGAGACGAGAGCAATGGGCTTGTTACTGATACAAGGTTTGAGTGGAGACCTCATTTACAGGAGACATCTGCTGAATGAAAGATAATTGAACTTCTCAAAGAGCATGTCATGGCAGCATAGCATAGCTTAACAACAGAACATAGCATATTATAGCATAACCCAGTGGTTTTCAAACTGGGGGGCGCGCCCTTGGGGGCGGCGTTATGACGGGCCTCACCCCAGGGGCGGGGCTACCATGAACACTTTTCATTGATACCATATTTTTCAGGCGGGGCCTGCTGAAAATCAGTTGATCTCCAAAAGGGGGTCGCTGCAAAAAATTTAGGAACCACTGTGTTACACTATATTAGGTTATGCCAGTGGTGCCCAAACTTTTTTTGCAGCGCCGCCCTTTATGCTAAGCTATGATATGCTATGATATGCTATGCTATGTTATGTTACACCAGTGGTTTTCTAACTGGGGGGAGTGCCCCCTAGGGGGGGCCCGGTGTTATCATAGAGGGGGGGATATGCCAGGGGTTCCCAAATTTTTTTTGCAGCGCCGCCCTTTATGCTAAGCTATGATATGCTATGATATGCTATGGTATGTTACACCAGTGGTTTTCTAACTGGGGGGAGTGCCCCCTAGGGGGGGCCCGGTGTTATCATAGAGGGGGGGATATGCCAGGGGTTCCCAAACTTTTTTTGTAGTGCCCCTCTTTTGGAAAGAAAATTATTTTCAGCGCCCCCCCCCCAAAAGAATATGGTAATAATGAATTGTGTTCATGGTAGCCCGGCGGCCCCTCTATGATAACGCTGGGCTCCCCCAGGGGGTGCGCCCCCCAGTTTGAAAACCACTGGTGTAACATGACATAACACACCATATCATAGCTTAGCATAACCTACAATAGCATGCAACAAGATAACATAGCATAGCATGGCTTAACAAGATAAGATAGCATAGTATAACCTTGCATAGCATAGCATAGCATAAGGCTGCATCATGTCGTATAACAGCATAAGATAGCATCACATAATATAGCGTGACGTTGCATCATGGTAAAACGACACAGCACGGCACAACAAAACCTTGTATTGCATGGCATGCAATGAAATATCACACAGCACAACATAGCCTTGCACCAAATAGCGCAGCCCAACAAATATGTAGGACAATGCATAACATTACCTTACGCTAGCATAACCTTGCATCACACGGCATACACAGTTAGTAAGCTTTGTTAGGAACTATGCAGCAAGTGTGAGGCTGAACGCAAAGCATTACGGACACCATGCATTATGCCACTTGAATAGAAAGGTCATGATTGAAGATGACCTACCACTGCAGATACTCCATAGAGAAGTCATATCTGATGGTGTTGTCATCATCCTCTGTGTAGTTCTCATTGAGCAGCGTACAAAGCTCTTGCAGCTGAAAAGATCCAGAAGCAATTTTCCTCAACCTTGCAGTAGCTTCACTGGAACCAATGCCTACCTCTTTCAGAGGGAAACTTCTACCATACAATGCAAAGTTACTTTGAATAGGACATCTTTAACAGCATGTAGCGTACCTCCGTGGGGTTGCTCAGGTCCACAGTGTCCCAGGAGAACCCTCCAGGCAGAGAGTAAGGCTCCTCTCGAACGCTTGCTTCAGCTTCTGTTATTTGGCCCTGGCTTGTCACGACTTCACCTGGTTTCATGATGTCACGCAGAAAGGATTTTTAACATGAAGGAGCGCTGGCTTATGACAGCCAATGCAAGATTTGTATGCCAATGTTGTAGTTTGGCTTGTTGGCGTTTCATCTGGCCTGTCATGCAATTCCAACAAATAAAACTTCCCAAAAAGCTAAAGACGTGTTGTTTTACCAAGTTTGGGGACCGGCTGTGTGTCCCAGAACTTGTAAGTGTGTCTCCTGGCCTGCGTCAGCGTCCTGGGCAGAGTTTGTCCCAAGGAGAAAAGGTGGAGGGCCCTTTGAATCTCCTGCTGCTTCTTTTCTGGCAGGGCGTCCAACTTAAATGAACAATCTCTGCCCTGTTAGACTCCATAGGACGCCACAAAAAAAAAATAAAAATAAAATCAAGGATTTGACGCTCATACAGACCATTTCAAATGGATCTCTGGGCCCCTCTTGTCTCCATTTATCTCGCTTCTTCATGCTCTTCCTCGCACCGCCGCCGCTGTCTTCTCCCGGCTTCTTATCGCTGGAAAATAAATGACGTCGTCATTCATTTCTCCCTTAAAAAGAACACTACAAGCATACTCACGCTGACTCGGAATCAGTCATTTTGGCAGAGCCTTCGAGTTAAGACCCGGGGTGCCTTTCTGACACATTCGGCCCCCGTTTGGATCTTATCTCTGCCAGCATGCGCAGGGAGGAGTAACCGCTTAAGTCACCCATCCCCAGTTGGACAGATAAGCGAAGACTAACCACTCACCGTCTCACGGTCTTCATGTGTCTGCCGCAGATTAAAGCAGCCCGATCCAACCTCCGCCCTAATTGGCGCTCTAATTGCACAACGTGATACCTGCTGCTCTGCAGTTCACTCTCTTCCCAGCACATCTTCCTTCCTTCCACGCACCCCAAGGGAGATTTCCGAGCCGTCCCCGTGGAGCCTCCTGCACTTTCCTGGTACCCGTTTAGGGAGGATGTTCCAGAGTCCAGGTTTTTTAGCATCCTGTGGTGCTATAAATGGTTCATGTGCCTTTGGTGCCAGTGTTTCTAATGTACATAAAAAAGATACACACTTTTTTTTAACTATAAAATGCATCAGGCTGCAGTTATTTCTGTTTCTGCATCTGCGATGCGTTGCATATCTGGGGCAGCTGAAACCTAACGTCATTCATTCTTCACATAGCCAAGAGCTATAGCTAGAAAGTTACCAAACCTTTAATGACGCTGCAGAATCTTTTTTAAAATGTGTTTAAAGTTCTCTGCACAGCATGTGCTCTTTAGCTTAGCCTAGCCTTACACTTGGCTTTGTACTTCCAAAAACAAAAGCATCACATGGCAGTTTTATGAGGTACACGTTTTTGCATGTACGTGCACGCGTGTTTTTCCACAGGACCCACGTGCAGGTAGAGAAGCTACGGCTCGGGAGCCAGATGTGCTTCTTTTGATGACCACATGCGGCTCTCAGAAGTTTCTAAACACCATAACATTGATTTATTTTTATATATTTTTTTCTTAAAATATATGTAACATATCTTGCGTTATACCGGGGGTGTACGAAGTGCGGTCCGAGTGATTTATTGGCCCGCCGCACATTCTAAAAATATAGTTGAACAAAAAACCTTAAGGAAACAGCAAAAAATGATCAGTCATTTTACCAAAATTAAAGTCAAAATGTTAGGAAAAAAGGTTGTAATATTAGGAGAATAAAATAAAAATATTACAGGAATAAATTCATAATTATGACAAAAGTTGAGAAAATTGGAAAATGTAAAAAAAAAAACAGCCGAAATTGAAAAAATTGTGTAGTTTTACAAATAGAAGGTCAAAATATTAAGAGAAAAAGTCAGAATATAAGAAGTACATGTAACAACATGTAATATGAGTAAAAACAATAACATTTTAGTAACAGAGTTTTTTTTTTAAACAAACAAAACAATATAAAGTTGTAACTTTTGGAATATTAGGTTGGGGAAAGATTCATTGGGGGATAAAGTTGAAATATTGTGGGAATAAAGTCCTAATATTACAATTAAATATGTAATTGTTGTTTCATAACGTATAATGTTTTGTATAATTTGTGACATTTTAAAGTAAAACATGACAGTGATAAAAATAACATTCCAAATATAAAACCTTCCCAGCACTTTCATCCACCCAATTCAGATACTTCTTATCTTCTAAAATTGTTGGCACACTTGAATTCATTAAAAAAAAATAGACTCTCATGAAAGTACATTTGAAATTTGTGTTCTTTATGACTCTCTTAACCCAAAAGGTTCCCGACCCCAGTCTTAATCCAATCCACTCCATGTTATTTATATAGCACATTTTACAAACACAGTTTCCAAAGTGCAGCACAAACTAGTAAAACAATAAACATGAGTAAATAAGTACAGAAAAGCAAGTCAAATAACAAATAAATACAGTAAAAACTAATAGATCAAGAATAAAAACATTCAAAGCGGGTTTCTTGCAATTTTCCCCATTTTTGAACGTGGCCTGCACGTAGGGGCACGTACATCGGGATGTAAAAAGCGCTTAAAGTTACCCGGTAAACTTGTTTTGTAACCGTACGCAATGCAATCGACAAGACAGAGCTGGAAACGGCTTTAAAGTCAGTTGGAAAACTTTGCTCGTAGGACTGAACGCGGTGCTTTTGAAAAAAATACAGTGAACGAGGCCATCACTGGATGATGGCACGCATTACCAACTTGACCGAGATCATTCAAAATTAATTCAACGATACAGTCTTACAGATCATCCACATAATTTAAATCTCAAATTTCAGGCTCTTCTCTAAACAGTTAAAAAACCCAAAACAAAGATAGCCACTCAGATGTGAGGGTACATAGGTGAAACTTCCAGGTAACTGAAAAAGCATTTAGGGACTTGGATACTACACTGCACCAAATTATCGTTGTGGTGATTGGCTTGGGAAGCAATCATTGGCATTAGCTGATTGCTTGAGTTTTTTTACAGAAACCAACCAACCCCTCGCTTTATCGGTTTTCATTATCGGGGCAAAAATACCGATATTGACCAATATCACATTTTTCCGCCGATCTCGGTGGGCCGATATCATCAGACATCCCTACTTCTTATCCTTTTCTACGTTCTGCCATTTGCTGGTGATCAGTCCAGGGTGTACTTCGCCTCTCACCACCTTTATGACCGGATGTTAATGTTTGTAAAAAAAAAACAAAAATCCACTCCGAAATGCTTGACAGAACTGTTTTGTTGTCTTGCAAGACTTGTGACAATTAGACAAACAGGCGTCCTCCTGCCTGTGCAATTACGGCGCCCGTCTTTTCCGACGCTCTAATTAACATTTTATTGTGTGATGCTTGTAAACAACATAGACAATGCACATCTTTGTGCCCTGATTGGAGGATCCTCTCTAAATCAGTCAGAGCGCTGCCGTCCTGACTGATGTTATTTGGCCGTGGTGGCGGGGCCTTGATGAGCCAGCCAGACTGTAGACATTTGCATTCACCTTGAGCTCTGCCCCAAATACTGCTGGCGTTCTGTCCTTTGCAGGACTTTTGTTGAGTAGGACGTGTCGCTGTCACTAACAAAGATGTGATTTTTATCTGCACCATCTCACATTTATGACATGCAGCTAGTTAGATGGTACTGCTGGATACTTCAGACCTGAAGTCAAGTACAAGGTGAAACCAAGCCTTTTAAAACCACATTACACACTTTTTATAGCTTCAGAGGTTGCGCCATAGTGTACTGCACTGGTTTTCAAACTGGGGGGTGCACCCCTGCACCCTACCATGCACACTTTTTATTATTACCATATTTTTCAGACTACAAGCTGCTACTTTTTTCTCCCCCTTAGAACCCTGCGGCTTTAATAACGTGTCCCCTCGGGGGGGCCGGCTTTATGACAGGGGGGGCGCGGAACTTCCATGAACACTTTTTATTATTACCGTAATTTTTGGACTACAAGGCGCTACTTTTTTATATCCCTCAGAACCCTGCGGCTTTAATAACGAAGTGCCTTTGGAGTTCGGGGCGGCCGGGTTGCAGCAACGGTGGCCGGCGGTCCGGAAGCAGTTGCTCTTTCACCCGGGCAGCCGCGGCGGCGTCTGCTAAATGATTTCTAAAGGCTGAGACGTTTTACTGCCGTGTTACAGGCACCGTTTGGAAACAAGGTATGTAAAAAAAAGATGTACAACGTCTTTCCGTGTAAATCTTCCCCCCGTATGGTCACGCGGGGGCTGGGGGGTCGTTGGGGCTGGTGGATGGGGACGGGGACTCGACGACACTAGCACGGCTACAGCATGTGAACTACAATGCTATCATTACACAAAATTAAATAAATGATTAATGACTAATAAATTAATCATTTAAACTTACACCTTCCACGGCTGTAGTTGACTTACGGATTGCTGGCAGTGCTCAAGAATCCCACGAGTCTCATGACAGCTACTCAATGAAGAAACGCAATGATCCTCCAAAGTAAAATGCCTTAAAAGTCCCCTTAAATCGGGAGTTCAACCAAAATTTTTACTTCAAACAAAAATCTAACAACACATTTTACAGCTATTGAAAACTGACACGGTGGCTCCAATTTTGCGGATTCATTATCACAAATTTTCAAAAATACACAATTCAATAAATCATGCTTTTTATGGTTGAATACTAACATTAGTCAAAACATAATAATATATAACCAAATGCTGCATATTATTTGCCCAAATTGAGCATTTTAAAGTATAAAAATAGTCACTAAGTGTCAGTAATGCTACTGTAATGTTTGATAAGACACACAAGCACCAGAGTTGATCATACAATGTGTTTATCTTCTGTTATTTTCTTATTGGTGGTTTTTGAGTTTTTCGCAACAAAACTCGGTAAAAGTGATGTTAAACGCTCGGTTTTTTGGGCTGGTGACCGTTCCAGGGTGTACCCCATCGCTCGCCCAAGGACACCTGGGATAGGCTCCAGCAAACCGGCAAACATAGACAATAGAAAGAGCATATAGAAAATGGATGGATGGAACACGCTAGACAGTTGAGCTTCCAAAACCAAACGCCCTAAAAATAGTGGGAATTTTCAGGAAACCATAAGGATGAGCGACACATGTTGGTACTGGTGATGTGTGATATTGCTGATTTTTACCAGTACTATTAATATACCAGTACTTTGTGCAAAAAAGGCCTTACAACAATAATAATGCTGAGGCCTTCGCAATTCTAGATCTAGATATCTCAATGTCCAGGGAGAAGAAGCTAGACATTTTTGAGCCAAGACAAGTAAAAGGTATCCACTACCTCAAGCACATTGTCAGCAATTTCTGGAACCAAGCATGCGCACTTGGCACTCTCGTTTACGGAGAAGAAGACCTTATACAGTATACCACGACTATATAAAATATATGAAAATAGTGTTTTCAACAATTAAAACAATAAATCTATTTAAATGAACACCTACTATACGAGTAAAAACAAATTCACAATTCACACGACTGTTTATTATGGATTTTCCATTAATGACGTACATGACCTCAGACGACTGAGGTATCAAAGTATAGATATTTTGATTTTAAAACCTGAGATATCGACAGTTGAGTATCAATCCCCGATGCTAAAAAACATTCAAATTCGACGCACATCAATTTATTCCTCCCACTCTGCTCGGTAACCATGGTCACTAATCTACCAGTACGTCCCATTGGGATACAAACTCCTATTCCAGCATACTCCGTTGTTTTCACGGCAGAAAGCAAAACCTTTGCTTGGATTTTCGCCATGGCGGTTTGTGTATTCCAAAATTCATCAGTCACTTCTATTATTCTCCAAGCCAAACTAATTTTGTACTTAAAGTGAACCTCCGCACACCCACTTGGGCGGCTGCCACGTTTGCCTGCAGAATAAACAATACCGCGACACAACAGCAACGTTCACTGGCGGTTGCTTCAAATGATGGTCTGTGATGAAAGAAAACATCACCAGGAGGAGTCAAGGCTGCCAACGGTATCTTCACAGCTTCTCTACTTTTCTATCCTCATTTGCAGAAAGCGTGTGCACAAGAAGGACTCGGGTTGCCTGACGCTGAATACTTACACCGTCCATTTGGAATCGGTTTGTCGCCGAACTTTAGCGGATAGGTTACAAAAAAAGTGCCAAACACTTGTCTTGCTGTCTGTTTGAATTTTCTTGCAGACTTTTTTGGGGGTAATTAGGACATGAGAGAAAGTAATCTTTAACGAAAATCGTGCACCTCACATTTTTCCTTAAGCTTTTCTAATTAAAACTGTCAAAAATCTCATTTTGGTGAAAACCCCCCAGAAATTAAACTAAATAAAAATAAATAAAACCACATTAAAAACATGAACTACTGAGTGAAATTGTTACATTTACTGCACATTAACATTAAGATTGAATCTTAGAAAATTATATTGAAAAACAGACAAATGATTGATTTTGTGACAATATTTATTTATTTTAGTTTATGTAATGATTATTTAAAATGTATTATTTTTATTCAAAGGAATTATACTGTGATTGACTGGCGACCAGTCCAGGGTGTACCCCGCCTCCCGCCCAAAGTCAGCTGGGATAGGCTCCAGCATACCCGCGACCCTAATGAGGATCCGTGGCATAGCAAATGGTTGGATGGAGATGAGATGTTTGACTTTTAAAGCAATTTTTACTGGAAAATTGTTTCCTTCAATGTTTGCAAAATGTATTTCTTGAGACTCTACATTTGTCTTTCAGGCTCCATCTGGCCACAAGGTGCTCTAGTGGTTAGCAAGGTCACCACACTGTCAGGAGGTCTGGAAGATCTGGGTTTGTGTCACCGTTTGAGCATCTCCGTGTCAAGATAAGACGAGGTGGTTTGTCTGTTTGCACCCTGATTGGCTGGCGGGAGGTCCAGGGTGTACCCCAAAGTCAGCTGGGGTGCAGCCATTGAAGGTTGAAAAGCTCAATTTGTCCTTATGGGCTTCAAGTGCTGCGATTGGCTGGCGACCAGTCCAGGCTGCACCCCGCCTCTCGCCCAAAGTCTGCTGGGATAGGCTCCAGCATACCCGCGACCCTAATGAGGATACGCGGCACAGAAAATGGATGGATGGATGGATGGTCTTCAACTGAAGCAGTGAGATGTTTGACTTTTAACGCAATTTTTACTGGAAAATTGAACACCAAATCGAGTCCGCTCATACATATTGTCGAATATAAATTGTTTCCTTACACAGCCATCAGTTTGAGCCTATCTGCATGCTTCTCTTATGAAAACATGGACTTTGTGGCCATTCAAACAATTGCAATACAGCAGGAAGCCTTGATGTCCTAAACCAGGGGTCTCAATCTCAATCTACCTTGGGCCCGCTGGAGGCAGGGGGAGTCTGGTTGAGGCTGGGCCGTAGCCTCGGTGCACATGAACGCTTGCGCAATTTAAATAAATAAAAAAAATCCAATTTTCTCAAACGTCTTTTGGAATTTTTTTAAAAACACAAAATAGGATAAACAAGAAAGAACAACAAAGACGTTCCAAGGGTACATCCCTTCTTTGGTAGTCACTTTGTATGGAACATGTTGTACTGTTAACTGTGCAACTGTTTTCTCTACAAAACTGCTAATCTCCATGGCAACGCCGCTGTAACTTTCACTCATCGAGAAATGTTTCTCTGCTCGCATCGAGCGCGGTCGATGTCACGCCCCTGAGAGCCATACACCCCCTTGTGATTGGTAGGTTCGTCAGCCCTGCACACAACACTGTAAAAAATATGCCGCACTAACAATAAACTTTCATATTAAGGTGGGGGCCACAGAATATCGCCAAGTTTGAGACCCCTGTCCTAAACTTTTTTGATTTCATTTAGTATTTTGACAAAAAAAAGCCTTCCAAAACATGTCAAGTGCCAATAAGGGTGATGGACGGAAAGGACCACAAATAGTGATGATTTGGTGTTGTCAGCTTGCTGTACTAAAAAACGTGGCGGGAGCATATGAGTTGATCTGCTTGTTCTTCGCCGGCTGCCAGCTGATTTATTCAGCACAAACATTTCCTGGAGGATAACATGAGGGAGACGTGTGCAAATGGATAACCAACACAGACATCATTTGCAATGCAGCTCAGATCGTCTCATGGCATTCCATCCATTAAATCAAGTCAAGTCAAGCACGTTTCAAACAACATGGGTTGACCAAAGGGCTGCAGAAGCCGTGTAGACAGCAACAATTAAAGCAGCAAAAAGCAATAAATAAATAAAAAGTATATACAAAAATAACACAGAGACATTACCCGCTGATTGTTCAACACGTTGATTGTTTTGGATCTTCAAGGGAGGATGACTACGATGCACTCAACCCTTCATCAAAGAAGCTTCTCCATTGTTGTACAAATTTTAAGAAAGTCAAAGGACTACCGCAAATACGCTATTCATAGATCCTCTGTTTGAAATGAGGCCTCTGCTGTTTTTAATGATCAACTGCAAAAATGCTAGTCAAAGATCCTCTCTATGACAGGAGCACCTGGCTGTTTTTAAGAACCTAATGCAAAAATAAAAGTCAAAGATCCTCTATATAACAAGAATGTTTTGCTATTTTTACTACCTAGTCAACGATACTCTGTATGACAGGAATGCTCGGCCGTTTTTTAGGATCTACTGCAAGAACTGTAGTCAAAGATCATCTATATAGAAGAGGGACCTGGCTGTTTTTAAGCACCTACTCCAAAAACCCTGTTCAAAAATCCTCTACACGACACGAGTGTTTTGCTATTTTAAAGGTATTACCTAATCAACGAATACTCTATATGACAGGAATGCTCTACCGTTTTTAAGGATCTACTGCAAAAACACTTGTCAAAGATCCTCTACATAACAGCAGAGTTCTGCTGTTTTTCATGAAGTACTGCAAAAACACTCCTCAAAGAGCCTCTCTGACCGCAGCATTCTGCTGTTTTTAAGAGCCTACTGCAAAAACGCTAGTCAACATCCTCTATATGACAGCAGTCTTTTGCTATTTTTAAAGACCTACTGCAAAAACACCAGTCAAAGATGCTCTATTCCTACGCTTACCACCGCTGGTACACAAGCAAATTGCAGGGTGCACATGGAAATATTTAATTTCCAAGACGATAAGTAAAGATTCTGGGACATTTCACCCGGATGTGGGTAAAATTTGAATTTTCATTTATAATTGCTGCAGCCAGTATACAAACGACAATCATTACAGTCGTGTTACATATGAGTAAGGGGTACTCATGGTATGACAACAAGGTTCTATGGCAGGGGTCTCAAACTCGTGCAAAAAAAAAAAAAAGCACCTGCTTCAGTGAAAACCTGCAGTGTCTCCACCCTCCATGGCACGAGTTACAGACCGCTGGTCTAGAGGTACACAAAACACTCTGTGACAGCAGCCATCCCCAACCAGGGGACCCAAGACACTGCAGGTTTTGTTTCCGGTCGGTCACTACCGCGGGTGATCTTCATGATCCACATCTCTTTCAATTTGAGGGAAGGAGCTCATCAGTTATAGCGCCTGCTTTAGTGACCGGCTGGAAAGAAAACCTGCAGTTTCTCAGCCCTCCATGGCACCAGTTGGACACCCCTGATTTAAACAATACTGGCTGTGTGTTGAGTCATTTTCAGTGTTGTTACAAGTTAACGTACTTGACGTCCTTGAAGAAGCTAAGCTAGTACAGTAACTAAAAATATGCGTAAATGTGCGGGTTGTGGTCACTTTTGGAAAAATATTTTTTGCACCCTGCTTTGCAACTCGGCAACTCGGTGGATGGGTTGTCTGACCAAAACTGTAGACCACGATGCACAAGCAATGGTGGGTGCTGTGCTGGCTTAAGACGTGGATGATTTAAAGAGAGAATAAAGCTGAAAGCCCCAAATAAATGTTTCAAAAACTGCCATCAAGTTTAACAGCAATGGATGCTGACTTTTAAAAGAACCTTTCATTAGAATTGAAAGCGCAATTAAGGATGACCCCTCTTGTAGTTCCATGTCTAACAATTACATTCCACATCATCTTCTTTGCTTGCGGGTGAGTGTGTGTGTGTGTGTGTGTGTGATCCTTTGCCAGATTTATTTGTGCTTTAAGTCTAAACAGAGGATTCGCTACACAAAGTTCCCTCCGGGGAAATTAGGGTGGCGGGTAATTGAGTACATTGGTGGACAGGAAGACATGATGAAACATACTCTGTTCCCAAAGCGCTTTAGATCATCTTGCGCCACAAGTCCATCAGAGTATGTGGTGCCAGAACAACACCAAGAAATACGTACGGGGGATGCAGCATGCATCTAAATATTTAGAGGCTTCTATGTTTGTGCGGTTTGCAACATTACAAAAGTATGCACATACAAATATTGAAATATTGCCACATTTGAGGTGTTATGTGTAATATTATGGGTGGTGCGACATTACATTGCTTGCAACGTAAAACAAACCCCTAGAGGCTTTCGTGTTCATGTTATGTGCCACCTCACAAACACGTGCACATGCCCACCTTTAACAAAGTCACTTCGGTTTATTTGTGTGTTGCCCAGAACAACATCAAGAAGTGTGACAGGTGAGGTGACATGCAAAGACAATGTGCTGTTGTGTGTGCAACCTTACAAACGTATACACAATCATTACGTTTTACTTCTTCTTCTTCTTATCCTTGCAGCTTAGCCCTTCAGCGGTCGCCACAGCAAATCAATTGCCTCCATCCAACCCTGTCTTCTGCATCCTCTCCTCTTGCGCCAACTACCTTCATGTCCTCTTTCCCTACATCCATAAACCTCCTCTTTGGTCTTCCTCTAGGCCTCCTGCCTGGCAATTCAAAACTCAGCATCCTTCTACCAACATATTCACTATCTCTCCTCTGGACATGTCCCAACCATCTCAGTCTGGCCTCTCTGACTTTATCTCCAAAACCTCTAACATGTGCTGTCCCTCTGATGTGCTCATTCCTGATCCTGTCCATCCTGGTCACACCCAAAGAGAACCTCAGCATCTTCATCTCTGCTACCTCCAGCTCTGCCTCCTGTCTTTTCCTCAGCGGCACTGTCTCTAAACCAAACAACATCGCTGGTCTCACCACAGTTTTGTACACCTTTCCTTTCATTTTAGCTGAAACTCTTCTATCACACATCACACCCGACACTTTTCTCCACCCATTCCAGCCTGCCTGCACACGCTTCTTCACCTCTTTTCCACACTCTCCATTGCTCTGGACTGTTGACCCTAAGTACTTAAAATCCTCCACCTTCTTTATCTCTTCTCCCTGTAACCTCACTCTTCCACTTGGGTCCCTCTCATTTACACACATGTACTCCGTCTTGCTGCGGCTGACCTTCATTCCTCTCCTTTCCAGGGCAAACCTCCACCCCTCAAGCTTCTCCTCCACCTGTTCCCTGCTCTCACTACATATCACAATGTCATCTGCAAACATCATAGTCCATGGAGATTCCTGTCTAACCTCGTCCGTCAGCCTGTCCATCACCATAGCAAACAAGAAGGGGCTCAGAGCTGATCCCTGATGTAGTCCCACCTTCACTCGGAACTCCTCTGTCACACCTGCAGCACACCTCACTACTGTCTTACAGTCCTCGTACATGTCCTGCACCGCTCTAACATACTTCTCTGCCACTCCAGACTTCCTCATACAATACCACAGTTCCTCTCTGGGCACCCTGTCATAAGCTTTCTCCAGATCTACAAAAACACAATGCAGCTCCCTCTGACCTTCCCTGTACTTCTCCATCAACATCCTCAAAGCAAATACTGCATCTGTTGTACTCTTTTTTGGCATAAAACCGTACTGCTGCTCACAAATGCTCACGTTTGCCCTTAGTCTAGCTTCAACTACTCTTTCCCATAACTTCATTGTATGGCTCATCAGCTTTATTCCTCTGTAGTTGCCACAACTCTGCACATCTCCCTTGTTCTTAAAAATGGGCACCAGCACACTTCTCCTCCATTCCTTAGGCATCTTCTCATTATCTAAGATCTTGTTAAACAACCCGGTCAGGAACTCTATTGCCACCTCTCCTAGACACTTCCATACCTCCACAGGTATATCATCAGGACCGAGTGCCTTTCCATTCTTCATCCTCTTCAATGCCCTCCTCACTTCTTCCTTACTAATCTTTGCTACTTCCTGGTCCACAACAGTCACCTCTTCTACTCTTTGTTCTCTCTCATTTTCCTCATTCATCAACTCTTCAAAGTACTCTTTCCATCTTCCCATGACACTACTGGCACCTGTCAATACCCTTCCATCCCTATCCTTCATCACCCTAACCTGCTGCACGTCCTTCCCATCTCTGTCCCTCTGCCTTGCCAACCTGTATAGATCTTTCTCTCCCTCCTTGCTGTCCAACCTAGCATACAAGTCATCATAAGCCCCTTGTTTGGTCTTTGCCACCTTTACTTTCACCTTACGCTGCATCTCTCTGTACTCCTGTCTACTTTCTTCAGTCCTCTCAGTGTCCCACTTCTTCTTAGCTAACCTCTTACTATGTATACACTCCTGCACCTTCTCATTCCACCACCAAGTCTCCTTATCTACTTTCCTTCCACATGACACACCAAGTACTCTCCTACCTGTCTCCCTGATCACAGTAGCTGTAGTTGTCCAGTCGTCTGGAAGGACTTCCTGGCCACCCATAGCCTTTTTCAACTCCTTCCTAAAAGTCACGCAACACTCCTCCTTTTTCAGCCTTCACCATTTTGTCCTCTGCTCTGCCTTTACCCTCTTCATCCTTCTCACCACTAGAGTCATCTTACACAGCACCATCCTATGCTGTCTGGCTACACTCTCACCTATCTCTGCTTTGCAGCCACAGACCTCCTTCAGGTTACACCTTCTACACAAGATGTAGTCTACCTGTGTGTTCCTACCTCTACTCTTATAGGTCCTCCTATGTTCCTGTCTCTTCTGGAAGAAAGTATTCACTACAGCCATCCTTTTTGCAAAGTCGACCACCATCTGTCCTTCTGCGTTCCTCTCCTGGATCCCAAACTTGCCCATCACCTCCTCATCATCTCTGTTTCCTGCACCAACATGTCTATTGAAGTCCGCACCAATGACAACTCTCTCACTTCTAGGGATGTTCTGCATCACTTCATCCAGGTCTGACCAGAATTTCTCTTTCTCCTCCATCTCACATCCTACCTGTGGAGCATACCCACTAACAACATTGAACATCACACCTTCGATTTCTAGCTTCAGGCTCATCACTCTGACACTCTTTTTACCTCCAGGACGTTGCTAGAAAACTCCTCCTTCAAAAGCACCCCTACTCCATTTCTCTTCCTATCTACCCCATGATAGAACAGCTGCTCCTAAGCTTCTCGCCTTGCTACCTTTCCACCTGGTCTCCTGGACGCACAATATGTCTACCTTCCTCCTCTGCATCATGTCAACTAATTCTCTACCTTTTCCTGTCATAGTTCCAACATTTAAAGTCCCAACTCTTAGTTCTCATTCAATCAATTCACAATCAACACAAACAACAAGAAAATTGATGCTTTACGGGACATGCGTTGGTGACACTATCAAAAAAAGCAAAAAACATAAAGGCTTCTATGTTGATGCTATGTGCAACCTTGCAAACCCATGCGCACAAAAAAATGTATCGGCTTCTATGTTTGTGCTATGTGGACCCTTACATTTGTGTGTTGCCCAGAACAACACCAAGAAGTATGACAGGTGATGTGACATGCATTGCTAAGAAAGTCATGCTGTGTGCAACCTTACAAATGTATACACATCCATACGTTTAAAAAATCATTACGTTTTACAACACCAGGAAATTTGATGCTTTATGGGACATGCGTTGGTGACGCTATCAACAAAAGCAAAAAACGTACAGGCTTCTATGTTGATGCTATGTGCAACCTTGCAAACCCATGCACACAAAAAAATCTTTAGGCTTCTATGTTTATGTGCAACATTATATATATATATATATATATAAAATCACGTACATAGATTTAAAAAAATAATAATTACAGTTTAGGTGTTATGTGCTGCAAGGACACCAAGAAATATGGCGGGCGCTGTGGCATGTATTGTTTACACCATAAAGCAAGCCACACACTCCGATGTTTGTGCTATGTGCAACCTTCCAAATGCGTCCATATACATACATTGAAAAATATGCATGACAACTTTCTTTTGACTTCAGTCCTCTTTTTAATCAGCACAGGACAACCACTAGGCCATTAAATGTCATGACAACCACTCCGTGTGTCTGCTGTCTTTAAAATGTGAGCTTGCAGTGAACAAAGAGGAAAGCAAGTTGTCCATGAAATCATTCAAAAGCTTCCTCTGTGAGGCACTTCCTCTTAAAAGCAAAGATATTGACATTTTACTTAGCCTTGCTGGTTTTCCTTTCCTCAGTACTTCCTCCCCTTAACATAAATCATAGCTGACAGTCAATAAGCTCCTTGTCTAAAACTTCTCAACAGCCACCAAAAGGCAGTGAAATGGTCAGAAATACATCAGAGAGTCATTATGTTATTTAAAAAATGTTTAAAATGTCACTCTTTGGGATGGTCGACTGTTGGCCGATTTGTAAAAGAAATTCCAGTATGACTCTTTTGGGTTCAGGGAACCAAAATTACATTTTCTGCAGTTTATTTCTGACCTTTTTATTGAAACAATGCATTTTCTTATATCACAGTGCTGCTCCGCCCTGGTTAAGATAGCTGGAAATGCTCCGAAACCAACAAGAGAGCCCCGGCCAGACCCAAATATGACCTGAAATTCCACTTTTCAGGGACCAGTTTTCATTTGTTTTGTCTCAAATTCATCTTAATAATTTTTTTTGGATCAGGAGGGCTTGTAAGACTTTTAAACTTGTTTGGGCTGTGGTTAAACCCTAAACACTTTTCAATGTGGGGACAAATTTTGGCCATTTTGTCAGGGTTGGCACCATTGAAAAATTGGCACTTTTGTTTCTTTTTTGGTCATTGTGTTAAAAAAATCATTAGTTTATACAAGGCACTTCCATGGCCCCAGATAGACCCAGAAATTGCTTAGTTTTTTATTTTGTCCACAAAGTGTTTCAAACCAGCACTATGCACCATCTTCGGGCTGGGAAATCATCCAAAAACCTTTAGGGGTTGTGGCTGGTATAAAATGTCAATTTTTCAAGGAAGGGGATGTCTTTTTCTTGCTAGTGTGATCGCAAGACCATGTTTTCCTTTTCCAGGGTGGTACCTCTGCCCATTTTGGGGCTGGGAAACTTCCCGCACCCGTTGTAGGGGTCAGAAGACCTTGCAACCTATCACCACCCAAATAAGGTGCTCTTGTTGGACCCAACATTGTCATGAAATGACACTTTTTGGTCTCAAATTCATGTTTGTCTTTGGAAGGGTGCTACTTAAGCCTATTTTCAGGAGAGTAGGACCCAGTACACCTTGGCAACACCTTGGCAACCAACTGGGCCAAAAAGTCACTTTCCCCAGTGTCAACTTACAGAAGAACAACACTCCGACATTCCGCAAATACTTTACTTTACTATATTGATGCTTTACGGGACATGCGTTGGTGACACTATCAAAAAAAGCAAAAAACATACAGGCGTCTATATATTACTATACTAAACAAATACTTTACAGGTTGGATGATGAAATCCAGGAAAGGAAGTTCAGAACGTTTTTGTTGCCAGAATCATATTATTACCATTAGTGGGTATGGTGGGAAGTTCAAAATGGCGCGGCTCCCTCCCCTTACTTCCACGTCTGGTGTCCCTGCACCCGGTTCTTTTATGCTTGGAGAGCTGCTTGAAACCTAAATTTCTCTTTGAGCAATTAAGTATCTATTGACTATCTGTCTAGTAGCCAGCAAGTGAAGGGTGCCCTATTGGATTGGGTCTCCTTTGAAGGGCGGCTGTCTCTGTCTCTCCCAGGGGTGGGTGGATGGCTGAGGCTCAGGCGAGGTGGTCCAGTGCGCCAGTGAGGTTGGTGTACCAGCATAATTTCTTGATGTGGTCCTTGGAAGACATTCGGACTAGGGATGCTCCGATCGGTGTTGGTGAAACATATCTTGCGAGGGAGGCACGTTAAAAAGGTTTATTTTGCCTTTGTCCAACCTTTGTCACTCTCATTTCTAAACTCTCCTTAAAAAAGACGTCTCGTCCTCTGTAAGTTTCACCAGTGATATACAGTATATTCTTTTGGAAAAGTAAGTCAAACATTGTATGTTTTGCCAAAATGAAGTATATTTTTCTGTTGTCACGCTCTGGGTTTTTGTTTGCGTGTCGGTTTGTTGTCCATTCCCATGCCTTAGCTCAGAGGTGTCAATCTTATATTCCTCGGCTCAGGTATGGCTATCCCCCGACGGCCAATAATAACAGCAAATTTACCGAAAATGTGTAATTTCCACATGATATTATACAATTTCCCATGCATTTGATGATGATTATTTTTATATTATGTTATGTTTTATAGCTATTTTTAACAATATGATAAATACTTTGAGTGACATGACATCATAGTATTTATGATTAATGCTTGGATGATGTTGTTGCATGATGACACAATAGTCATGCTTAGAAGATGCGCAGCTGCATGCAGTACAATTTTTCTGTCAAAACTGAAAAAAAAAATGCATCTAGCAAGAAAGATGAGGTGATTTATTTATTATTTTGAAGTACATTTTTTCCAGGCACTCTCCTGAGTTTGATCCCTGTGCCTCAGTTCCTGTTTCATACCCTTATTTTGTAGTCACTTCCTGTTTGGTTGTATTGAGTGTCATCCGCCTTTGCGTTCCTAATCCGTCATTTTGTGTTTAATTACGCACTTGAGCGTGTGCAGTCTGTGCTGCAGCATTGATCGTTGTTTGGGGGTCGTTTGTGGATTCCTGCCGCTGCACTGCAGAAAACATAAAAAATACAAGTTTTACCTGCATCTAAGTCTCCGTCTTTCGCATCCGGGGGTCCTTACCACGGTGCCAAAGACAGTGCCGGGACGTGAAGAGTGTTCCTTTTTTCATATCATATCGCCTATAACAGGCTGCCACAGAAAAAAAATCTGATATCAGTATCGGCGGATTTCACTCATGGACGATCGGTGTCAAAATTGGCATCATAAAACCCAGATCGCAGAATCCCTAGTTTGCAAAATCTCTCGAACAAAGCAACATGTTGCCAAGTAGACAAGCCGGATAAGGATTAGAACCGTAAATTATTCCGTAGATGTCACTGTGCTATCTTGCTATGTTCAGTTTTAATTGGACAGTAACAAAAAAATCCTGTTGGTTATGGTGTAGAAAATCAATTTTTAATTAGTTTGAGCGTAAATAAAACACCAGCACCATCCTATAATTATATGCAATTAGGTGTTGTTGTTGACTAACATGACCATAGACAGATGGGCTGTCCGACGTGTCCACTTTCAATTACCCCTCCCCGCCGCTCGCAGCACCTGCCCCCGCCCCCCGTGCATCCCTTTTATTTTCTCCCGACCCCTTGCGCTGAATTAAAGTCACTTTTATGGGTGGGCATCAGCTTTGTTTTTATCAAGCGCAACAATGACTAATGCCTTTAACACAAGCAATGTAGTGCCACAGTCAATACGAGGCTTTAATTATTAAGTGGATGCAAATTGTGCATTAGCAGTCCCGGAGGGTGCATAAATAATTAAACATATTCAGTCCGACCTGTGTGCCAGATAGTGGAGCAAGAGGGTACACTTTGTGGATAGAATTTGGTCACAAGGACCACATTTGTATATTTCATACAGACAGCCATGTGCAAAAATTTGGACAGTCCATTTGGTTGATTACTTTCAGATTGTTTTGAGTATTGATTATTGGTCCATGTCATGAGAAAGTCAAAAAGAATACTGCAGTTAGTTATGATCACCAGTGAGAAGTTAATAGGGCTTGCCAAGTTAAAAGACAGTCCTGAGCTGGATGTTGTCGAGCCGATATATACTGTAGATGTTTGACGCTGTGCAAAATCCCCAAATGAGAAAAATTCGAAATTGTGCACCTCATTTTTGTTTTTAAAAAGAATTGAAGCCTTAATCGCCCAAAATTAATATGACAGGAAAACGTCTGACCGTAACGGTATGAAAGGCAATGCAGTTAATTTAAACTGTAGATTGCAGAGCAGGGGTCTCAAACTTGCGGCCCGCAAAATGATATTTTGGAGCTCTCACATTAACATGAAAGTTTAATGTTAGTGCGGCCCTTGAGTTTTATATGAATGGCACTTTTTGCAGTGTTGTGTGCGGAGCTGACAAACCTAATCACAGTGGGGTATATGGCTCACAGGGGTGTGACATCGCCCGTGCTTGATTCAAGCAGAGAAACATTTTTCAATGAGTGAAAAATTGATCATTTTGAGAATATTATTAGTAGTTTTGCGCACAAATTATTTGCACCAGTGTCCTTTATCTTATTTTGTGTTAAAAAATTTAAAAAAGACGTTTGACAAGATTGGATTTTTTGTTACATTTTTAATTTAAATTGCGTGCGCGTGCATGTGTGACTCTGACTCTGCTTCCAGCGGCCCTAAGGTAAGTTGAGTTTGAGACCCCTGCTGTAGAGCGGAATACAATTCCATTAATAATTGTGCCAACGTGTAAAAAAGAAATGGGTCAAATACATCATGTCCACTGTGAGTGTATGTAAAGTCCTGACCACAACAGTGTGTCAAGAAACACTTTTTTATCCCCATTAGTTATTTCAAATTGAAATAAACCTAAAAGAAAGAAAAAAAAATCAAAAAGTGAGTTCAGAGGGCAACCGCTGTGTGATAAAGACGACCAAAATGCGCCATGCAGGCTAAAATCAGCATATAAAATGGTGCAGCAATTCCTTTCTCATGACCCGCCTTGTTGCTTAACAGTCAAATTATACATGCGCTTCACTGGGGGAGTGATCCGAGTGCAAAATGTGTGTGTCATGACCTACATAACAAAATGTTTTGTTGGCGATGGGAATGTAAATATAGCAGATCAAATTTGGATGCGCCTCTTGTTTGCATCTGAAATCAGAGCAACATATCAACTTCTGGAGTTTTATTTTGTTATAAAATAAGTGAAGCACAAAAAAATCCAAAAGGTGGTCGACAGGGACGACCTACCTACCAGTCTGACCTTTGAAGGAAAGTTTCTTAAAAGAAATCCTTAACAAATTCTTGCTTTTGCATAGATGAGAAATGATTTAGTGCATGCACTGCCCTTCAAATAAAGAAGTCAAAAAACAGTGCGAACAGAAGATATGAGCGACGACTTCATTGGGCACCCCCCCCCCCACAACTCGTAATCCCCTGGGTACAGACTAAGCATTTTAAAACTTGTCCCCCGCGAGCATCGTGTCGGTCATAAAAGCACAAATAGAGCACGTAACAGCGTAATAACACCCAACGGTTCCTTCTTTTATTGCTGCCTTTTGTCTCCTTAGCTAAGGGGGGGCTGCTGCCTAACTTGATGGCACGCCCGGGGGAGAGTTTCACTCAATTAATTCAGAGGCAAGAGTCGGCAGGTAACGTACGGCGGACGAGGGGGGGGGGGGCATTCTTCATAATCCTCCGGCATCAAGGGTGGTGTTTGTTCATTTGTATGCCAGCAGGCCTCGTCGGAGGGGAACGGACGAAGGGGATCCACGCCAGCCAAAACTTCACATCTTCGATCATTTGTGATCTGTTTTGTTTTTGCTGCATTAGCTTCCTTGATGTCTTCTTTCTTTGCCAGGATGGAACTTACTGTTGACGTGAAAAACTGACTACTTTGTGTAACATTCTCATTGAGGTTTGCCAAATGAATGTACCTTGTAGCAACAGTTCTCAAGCAGTGGGCCGGGGCCCAAAAGTGGGTTGTGTGTCCATTCCGGGTGGGTCGCAGACAGCAGGTCACAAATGTGAAGCTCATGGTTCCCACATTTCCTCCTTTCCTTGATCACATGACTTAAAACATGTTTGTAAAATGCACTTTGGAGGTCATTATGTGGAAATAATGTTTCAACTTTAACTAAAATCGTCAGGCAATAAAATCGGCAATGAAAAAAAAAGCAAAAAATACATTTGCTTGGATTGACTTAAAAGTATAAGAATTATAAAAAAAAAGAAGTTAAATTAAAATACCCCTTAAATGACCATTTCAAAATGTGACGCCCAGGTTGAGACCTTTTGAGGACCCCTGCCTTACAGGATACCGTGGAATTGTGTCGATTAAGTATCGCAAGATTTGGGGCTCTAATTTTGTGCGCAGGCCACGCACTGGTAATTTCGTCCGGCGTTACACAGTATGCGCCACAATGGGTGTTGCACATCAACAGGGGGAGGTACCAACTGCTTCAGCCTGGCGCTGAGAGCTCGCCAGCTCCACTCTAGTCTACTCCCGCCGTAAGGTGAAGCGCAGCCGGTCTGGTGGTAATTTGGATGACTGGAGCACAGTACGCACACATCACCAAAACATTTACTAATCACAACAACCACTGTTTAAAGTAACTATCTGAATCAGAACATAGATTTTGATCTATATTGACTCTCCCGTCTGCCTCTGTCGCGCTGTCTCCTTCTGGCCACCACCTCCTATGTCCCCGAATCACAGCCCCCCCCCCCCCATTGTCATCATCACCATCAGTGGCAGAAAGTCTTTTACATGAATAGGTCAAGCTTTATAAGTTCTCTTTTGTAAACTTAATTCATTGTCTCCACTAGAAATAATTTACCTTACCTGTTGCATCGGTTCATACTTTTCTACTTCGGATATCTGTAATATCTGCCTGGGATCACGCGCCACGTAATAAATGTGACTGCTCCTGATCGCAGTTCCTACCGGTTATGAATGATAACCACCACTGTGCATATTAGAAATAAATAGAAAGACTAAAATATTCCACAGAGTCAGAGCTCACAGGCGCATGTGCACACTAGGTACATATTTCATCTTTGAAAAGAGCATTCATCCTGCTAGTTATTAATCATAACCGCCACCTCGGATAACAAATATAAACAGTACACTCATACTTTAATAATAAGTGTTTAGTAATAGTGTTGTCTACTGAAGTGATGGCACACATGCTGTAAAGGTTGAAGGACCTGTTTGGAAAAAAATATATTTAAATGTTCATATTTCCCCGAGACAGCTTGCTATCAATTATCAGGGAGGGGTTCAGCAAAGGTTAAGAAAACCTCAACAGGCTTGTTTTGGTCTTTCCAACTCCTCATTTGTTAAATCCTGCCCCTTAAACAGGCTTCTTGATCCCCATTTACAATAGCGACTAGAACAAGAGCGATTTGTGAAATGTTCAAATGAAAACGTGAGAGTAACAAGTGGAGTATTCAGCACCTTTATAAATAATTGAGGTTCAGGTAAACGTCTTATAAACTTCACTTCCAATCGCCACCTAAGTGTTTATTCAGAAAATGATTGAAAGCTTTTAATATTCTTTCCTCACTTCAGATCTCTGATGATAGATCTCTCATCAAGAAGCAGTTTGGAGGTATCTCAACACCTTGTGGGAGGATTTTCTAGTGACAAGTGACGGCAATCATATATATCCAAACAGCTAGATGTTGAACTGTTGAACCACAACAAGTCAAGGTAAGTCCAATTTTAGGCCTTTCAAACATGATGGAAAAAGTACATAAGTTATCTCATGAGAAAACACATTTATACTTTTATCTTATGATAGAAATGTATCAGCTACATGAGTGCATACTGCTGGGCTGTTGTAAAATCATTAATGCACCAACATTTTTAACACACATTTTTAAAAATGTTCTCCCTGTGCATGCCTGGGTTTCCTCCGTGTACTTCGGTTTCCTCACACATTCCAAACCTAACATGCATGTTAGGTTAATTGGCGACTCTAAATTGTCCAAAGGTATGAATGTGGGTGTGAATGGTTGTTTGTCTATATGTGCCCTGAGATTGACTGGCGACCAGTCCAGGCTGTACCCCGCCTCTCAACCAAAGTCAGATGGAATAGGCTCCAGCATACCCCACGGCGGTTGTACCTACCAAAGTCCGTGGGTTGACCAAAGCTTTTGTCTTCACATAAGGTTAAAGCAATGAGAAACAAAGGCACTATTTCCCGCCATGAATTGGGCGCTAACTTCTGCAATACTTAAGGTAGAGAAGTGAATAAGGTATCAAATTAAAGTCCAAGTCATGCTTGATCAGATCAGTGACACCATTGTACACACTTCAAATTATTCTTATAAGTGACTCCTTTGGAAAATAAACCTGAGATTTGCAATGACTGCAAAACGTTGGTCACGCCTCTTCCCTTGGTTGTTCCAGGTTAATCTCCCACCTTAGGATGAATCATTCCGGGGGCATTTGTGCAGCAATGTAATGAGAAGAGCAACAGAGACAGGCGGCAGTGAAAAAAACACTCAACAGACGCTTAAACAGTCAACTGTAAAAAATAATAATAATACCACAAAGGTGTGTGATTGTGACGGAGCACAATCGTCACTAATTTTCGGCGGTAGAATAACGCACACACACACACACACACACACGACCACTCACGCTCCCCACTCACCGTGTCGCTAGTATTTCTCTACAAACACATACAACGTCTTTCCCTCCCTTATCCCGCAGGTAAGATACACCAAGGGTGCACACTTGGGAGTATTTTATCCGCCATTACCTACATCTCATACTTATACACACGCACACACTTACCTCTGTCGTTTCCCGGGCCAAACTCGATCAAGACTTCCGGGTTGGTTAAATATGTCAATTTTGAGCGCCATGTTGGTCACATGACATGGCCGTTTTCCTAAGTTTCCAGATGCCTCAAAATACAATTATCAGTGTTTGCTTTGATTTGGTATTTATATTAGGAATACATGTGGCACATTATGCCGGTTTTGTTAAATAAATTACTTTTCATTTTCTAACAAACAAGTGACTGATGACAGCCAATAGGAAGGGCTGATGGGGGTTAAAAAGGAGGCCTTTTCAGGTGTGTGGGAAGTCTAGCTGGAGTTACATTGCAGGTAACGTGGCAGACTGAGTGTTATTTTTGTAGTTGGGGTTACACCATTCCTTTTCCGAGCTCATTTGTAAATACCTGCAGCCTTGTAAATATTTTTGTGAATATTCTTGTTTTTTTCACTGTGGATAGTTTGCACTGGTTTGCTGTGATGTACTTTTTGGGGGTAGTGGCAATAAAGACCACTTGAGCACTTACCTTTGACTTGGCCTGAGTTCTGGAGGGAACCCACGACAGTGATATGTGTAATGTTCTACGTATCGGTATCAGTTTGTATCGGAATCAAAAACTGAGAGTTCAACAGTAAAGGCATATTAAATATCTGCAAAAAAGCTAATATTGGACCTTCCTTTGTAGGAGTCATCCCCGGTAAACGAGAGGGTTATTTCCCTACGCCTTCGAGCTGGGAAAAGAGTCCTGACTGTGGTTTGTGCGTACGCGCCGAACGGAAGTTCAGAGTACCCAGCCTTCATGGAGTCTATCAGAGGGGTTCTGGTGAGCACCCCAGCTGGTGACTCCATAGTTCTACTGGGAAACTTCAATGGCCATGTGGGCAACGACAGTGTGACTTGGAGGGGCGTGGTTGGGAGGAACGGCCTCCCTGATCTGAACCCGTGTGGTTTGTTGTTGCTGGACTTTTGTGCGAATCACGGTTTGTCCAAAACAAACACCATGTTTGAACATAAGGATGTCCATAAGTGCACTTGGCACCAGGACACTCTAGGTCGCAGGTCTATGATCGACTTTGTGGTCGTATCATAGGACCTGCGTCCGCATGTTCTGGACCCGTGGCTGAAGAGAGGGGCTGAGCTGTCAACTGACCACCACCTGGTGATAAATTGGATTAGATGGCGGGGAAGGATGCCAGACAGAGCTGGTAGACCCAAACGTGTAGTGAGGGTGTGCTGGGAACGTCTGGTAGAGTCTCCCAATGGTCAAGTCTTCAACTCTCATCTCCAGCAGAGCTTCACCTGCATCTCAAGGGAGGACCGGGATATTGAGTCCGAATGGGCCGTATTCCGTGCCTCCATTGCTGAGGCAGCCAGTCTTAGTTGCGGCCGCAAGGTTGTCTGTGTCAGTCGTGGTAGCAAGCCCTGAACCCGATGGTGGACACCAGGGGTTAAGGCTGCTTTCAAGCTGAAGGAGTCCTATCAAGCATGGATGGCTTCCAGGACTCCCGAAGCAGCTGACAGGTACCGGCAGGCAAAAAGTCAAGGCAAAAAGATGTATGGGAGGTATGGGAGGTGTTTGAGGCTATTAGGGCAATTTAGGTACCAAGATAATTGTGTTGTATTGAAATAATAAGGTTATGCTCAAAAAAAAGTTCGGACCTTGCTGCAAAATAATTGCATAAAGAGACCTGACTCAATGTTAATTAAAGACCCCTGCTCTATACATATTGAAGAAGTACTGTGTTGATTGTATTGTGTTGATCCCTGCATATCACATGTAATTACAAGATTCAACTAAAAAACATTCAAGCATACAAGGGGCGAGTGTAAAACACAATTTGTTCATCATAAAAGGAGAAAAAGCTGAAAAGAAGTTCAGAAAAACGAATGCTGAGTACAAATTGTCAAAACAAAAAGCAGGAGTGCAAAAAAGAAAGATTTCATTGAGTTTAATACATAACCTTAAACAAAAGCCCCATTCAGAAAGAATACGTAGGAGACGAACATGGGAGAAAAGTGGCTTTGCCCTCAACAAAAGGAAAAAGGCTGAGCTGGTTCATGTGTTTTATTCTTTCTTCCCCTCCCATTACAAAACAGGCAGAACAAAGAGTTTTGTTTCTCGGCAACGCCGGAGTGCACAAAAGAAAGCACAGAGCATGAAAACGAACCAGAAGGGAGACGCCTCTCCGGTTTAATTACATTTAGGTTCCTGTAATTCTATTTGTCTCCCGTAGAATGTTTAGAAGGTCAGTGTCACCGAGCACATAAAAAAGAAAAATGTCTTCTACAATCATGCATAGTTGACGTATCGATACATTTCACAAGGCATGCCTATTCACGCGTTTTATCCAAGTTCTGCTGCGAATAAACAACTTCAGCTCAATTTTCCACTCAGGCACAGCATCCTTTCATTTTGTGGTTCATATTGAAATCTGTCTCGAGTCCTGCTGTCAACAAAGAACAAACACAAAAAGATGAGAGATGAAGAGAAAGAATTTTGAGTGTCTTTGTTTTTTGCAAACATTTGGAAAATCTATCCTCCATTAGCCATGGTCAAATGCGTTACAGACATTTTTATGCTAAGTGGAATCATTGACTGAAAGAATTTGCCTCTCAAGATGGAGTACAGCCAAGATCAAGAGAAGGTGATCCGACTTTTCTACAAAAGTATCAACCTCATTCATTTGTTGGTAATCTCATTTCTTTGGGCTGCGTTTGAAGAGGAAACAGAGAATGAAAAATGAGTCTATTTTAATTCAGAGCATGTTGGGGGGTTGATTATGTAATAGCCCAAAACTTTAATCGTCAATATCTCAAAAACAAAAGCAGGACAAACATTCATTTTAATTGCACAAAACAGCACAGATGCAGCACAAAAGAATGAAACTATTTTTTTTCCATTCTGAGCATGTCGGGGGTTGGGTGAAACTTTGGTTGACCTACAAAATAAACTGTAATAACTCAAAAATGAAAGCAACACGACTGTTTGTTTCAGTTGCACAAAACAGCACAAATGCAGCACAAACAAATGAAACTATTTTTTTTCCATTCTGAGCATGTCGGGGGTTGGGTGAACTTTGGTTGACCTACAAAATAAACTGTAATAACTCAAAAATGAAAGCAACACGACTGTTTGTTTCAGTTGCACAAAACCGCACAAATGCAGCACAAACAAATGAAATGATTTGACCAGTGTTTGGCATGGGGTGGAGAGTCATCGTCACTCAGGTCAAAGTATCTGACATTTTCCTGGAGAAGAATAGAGTGTTTACTTATAAACGCAAGCTAAGACCACCGATGATTTGAAGTATATAAAAAATGAATAAATTGCACTAAGAAGTATTTGAAGACAAAATGTTTTACAAAAGTTAAATATTTTTTTTTTCTCATTATCCTCTACAAGCAACCTCTATTAACATTTACAGTATACAAAACTCTAAAGGGGCCTCAACAGCCATGAACCTCACAGCACATCACTTAGCTTAGGTCAGGGGTGTACAAAGTATATATAAAAATATCAAAGAGACACCCCCCGCATCCTTTCATTATTTGGTATGTTACCCTCAGTGGAAATAGTTTGGGCATGGAAGATTAGTGGACAAGGAAACGAACCCTGTGGTCCCTCATCTGAATATAGCCTGATCCTAGTCAGACATCCATGGATTCATTATTAATGGTTTTTTTTTTAAATAAATGCTCAATCTCTAGCTATTTTCCTGTTTAAATATTAAATTGAATTGGCAAAAAAGTTTTTTTTTTAGTCCAATAAAGACTTGTATATAATTGAGGTTTGTTGAGATCACACACTTACCCCTTTTGGAGATAAAATTATTTTCCATACTCCATGCATATAAACATTGTGAAACTGAAGATTTACACAGAAAGACCTTGTAAATGTTTTTTTACATACGTTGTTTCCAAACAGTGCCTGTAACACGGCAGTAAAACAGCTCAGCCTTTCGAAATCATTTGGTGAACACCGCCACGGCAGCCCGCAGCGAAAGATGAAGCGTATTTCCGGACCGCCGTTGCCGTCGCTGAGCCCTGCCACCCCAAACGTCCGTCCCGGGTCGTGGCCTGGGGAAGAAGGTGGGGGAGGCCGGAGGGTAAGTCAGTAGAGAATTTAAACACACCCAAAGTGGCAAAACAAATCCGTAAACAAGGCGTTTCGTTAGCCGCTGGGTTCTAAGGACGAGAAAATTAGCGTTTTTAGTCCGAAAAATATTAAATGCTTTCATGGTAGCCCCACTGTCAACCTCCTGTCAGAACCCCGGGGTGCACCCCCCAGTTTGAAAACCACTGGGTTAGCCTAGTCGCTGAAGAAAAACACAACGATCAAACGCCCGTGGCTGTCTCTGACTGACTTGTCACAACTCCATTTGAAGATGTGTAGTGAAGCCGTTTTTGTTTACATAGCTGTCCTCCGAGAAGTAGTTCTGGTGTTCCTCTTCAGTGTCAAGAGCTTTCTCCATGTCCTAAATATACAAGACTATATTGCCGATCCACTGGTGACAGTTGCAAGTTAATAATTCAATCTCCTTGCTTCTGTCCTCTGTGTACGTGTTTTATAATAAACACACACACACACACACACAGCAGTAATATGCATGTGGAGGCAGCCACGTGTAAATAATAGACATTAATCATCATAACTGACAATTATAATGAACAGATCACACATGTTGATGTGCGTGCGTACACTTGTCTGTTGATATCCATAACTGTGAGGACATTTTGGTTGGTTCACATAAAAAAAAATATTAGGACGATCTCCATGATGTGTGTGTGTGTCGGGGGGTCGTGGTGGGGTCAGAATGGCGCAGCAATGATTCAACTCCAATTACACGTGCACGCTGATAATTAGAAACAAATTCCACCACACGGTCTGCAGGTGATTCATCGCACGGATGCTTTCAGGAACGGGGACGGACGAGAGACACATTAATGCATGTCTAATGAGGACCCACGTCCCAAGATGCATCAAAGTGGCGACGTGGTGATTGTTTAACATCAAAACATCCTGACCTAAGTGTCACCTATTGCTGTGGTTCCCAAAGTTTTTACAGTGGCGTACCCTTTAGACATTTGACCTGAAGCTAGTACCCGATACTCCTGCCACTTAAAAAATATCATCCATCCATTTTCTTCTGTTTATCCGGGGTTGGGTCGCCGGTACCTGTCAGCTGCTTCCAGAGTCCCATTGGCCAAAACAGCCTGTCAGGACTCTTTCTTCAACTTGACGACATCCCTCACCGCTGGTGTCCACCAACAGGTTCTGAGATTACCGCCACGACAGGCACCGACCACCTTACGGCTACAGCTCCAATCAGCCGCATCGACAATGGGGGCAGGAAACATCGCCCGATCGGACTCAATGTCCGCTGCCTCCCTCGGAACTTGGTCAAAGCTCTCCCGGAGGTGGAAGTTGAAACTTCTTCTGACAGGGGACTCTGCCTGACATTCCAGCAGACCCCCACAATGCGTTTGGGTCTGCCAGGTCTGACTGGCATCCTCCCCCACCATCGGAACCAACTCACCACCAGGTGGTGTTCGGTTCACGGCTCCGCCCCTCTCTTCACCCGAGTGTCCAAAACATGTGACCGCAAGTCCGACGACACAACCACAAAGTCAATCAGCGAACTGCGGACCAGGGTGTCCTGGTGCCAAGTGCACATGGGGACACCCTTATGCTTGAACATGGTGTTTGTTATAGACAATCCGTGACGAGCACAGAAGTCCAATAACAAGACACCGCTCGGGTTAAGATCAGGGGGGCCGGTCCTCCCAATCACACCTCTCCAGGTCTCATTTCACAGCCAACATGAGCGTGGAAGTCACCCAGCAGAACAAGGGAATCCCCCGAGGGAGCACTCTCTAGTACTTCCTCTAAGGACTCCAAAAAGGGCGGGTATTCTGCAGTATAACTGCTGTTTGGCGCATAAACACAAACAACAGTCAGGACCCGTCCCCCCACCCAAAGGCGTAGGGAAACTACCCTCTTGTTTACCGGGTTAAACTCCAACGTGCAGGTTTGGAGCCGGGGGGGCAACAAATATTGCCACCCCTGCTCGTCCCCTCCCATTGCCAGCAACACCAGAGTGGAATGAAGTCCAGCCCCTCTCGAGAGGACTGGTTCCAGAGCCCTTGCTGTGCGTTGAGGTGAGTCCGACTATATCTAACCGGAATTTCTCCACGTTACCTTTTTGTGGCTGTGCCCGACCGGACCCCATGGGTGCAGGCGCTCGCCATTGTGCCCCCCCCCAAACCCCCCCCCCCAAAAAAAAACTAACTTTTAAAAAAGCTGAAATATTGAACATAATTAATTAGTTTATTCATTGTCAGAAATGTGTATTTTGCAGGGTCACATTTTGAGAAAGTTTCACATAAATGGATGTACATTAAGTAATACTTATTTTTTTATTCCAATGTTTGAATCTTTCTTTTTGAATGGGCTAAATTTCAGCTGCACTTTTTCTGTCCACTCTTGATGGCTACGGTTTAGGTCTGCATATTAATTTAATAGCAAACTGAAGGGCTCATTTCAACAAAAACGATAAAGCAGTATCCGCAAGAAAAAAAGACATACGACCAACGACAAAGCCTCATTTTCAGGGGAACCTCCACTCACAGGTTCCCCGTGCGAGGATTGGAACACCAGTAAAAATGAAATCTTCAACGTTAAATACTCCAAAATGCCCGCCCTCATTATTTGCATATTTGCACAAATGTTGCACATGCATTTGCGGTGCTTTTATGGATTTTGTGGTGTGGTTGGGGTTTCCAGTACTGGTAAAATGATGTTAAATGTTCACTTCTCCATTCCATATGTCATGTTTGTGGCATTATTTTAAAAAAATGTAAAACTGTGCATGTTAAAAAGCCTCTAATGGACCTGTCTGCATAGATTTTTTGTGGCATAAGTGCAGCAGTAGTGTCCCTCCCAGCATAATGACGACTCCTCCCACCTCAATCTTTGCAAAACTAGGTAAAAGTAACTATGTTTTGATTTATTTTGTACATGTAAGACTAGAATTCTCGTCTATAAAATGTGTGTTTTGTGTTAACATTTTTGGGTGTCTGAAATTCGATTTACATTTTTGTCTATGGGAAAATTTGCTTTGGTTAGAGTCCGTTTTGGTTTGAGTCCGACCTTCTGGAATGGATTAATGATGTTAACCAAGGCACCACTGTATATACAGTCGTCCCTCGCTACATGATGGTTTGAACATCGCTCCCTCGCTCTTTTGTGGATTTTCCAAATCAATTAATAAATGATGGCTGTTTCGTGGTTGGCTGAAGCCTATTATTAGTCAAAAACATTGAAAGACAAGTCATATGTAGTATTATGGTCACTAGGCATCAGTAATGTTACCTTGATGAGACATGACCTTAGATTACATTAACTTCACAGAGCATGGAGTCAGCCATCGTATGTCCAACATGAAATGGGGAAAAAAAGGTCTCTCATTCCATGTGGAAGTGGTAATTTTTGGGCTACTTACTTTATCCTTCTTCCTCACTCTGTTTGAAACACTTTCTTAAGTTTAGAAAACAAATAAATTGGAGGTTAAATAGTTAGCTCGGTAGCTTTCTATTTGCTATGAGCGGCGGTCGTCTCTTATGTCCTCGCAGTGATCCCTTGGCCTGCACATAAGTGTTGCGCAATGTAGTGTCTTCAAAGCATAATAGGAGTGTAAATGTGACTACGGGGGTTATTTCATGTCTATAGGGCTCTAATAATGGTAAAAAAAACGTATTTAGAAATCCATAAACATATTTTCTATGCTCTAACTACAAAAATATTCAGTGTTTTAATATAAAATCCTATTTCAGAACTTTAAAGTTCTAAAACACATATTTTTCAGCCTCTAAAACTATTCTAACTTTGGGAGAAGGCCAGCAAAATGCTAAGAATGCTAACAGCTGTATGCATACAGCGAGCATGCTATCTTTTATGTGGTTATGTTAATATGGGAATATCGCATGCCTCAACGGATGATCGGTGATATGTGGAACACTTACTTGTTAACAGCTGTTACTGCGACCAAATACACTTGAAAGTTTTCCATTGCAGTTTTGGATGGGTCTGCCTGTACCTCTGGCCCAGCGTTGCTCGCATGATATATTATGGCATGGAATGAAGTTGGGGGACTAATCAAGGTTCGTTTCCAGCTAATTACCTTGCCATGGTTGCACGGAATGTTAGTGCATACAAATAGGGCTCCTCACCCCCTTGAGACCTATCCAGTAACGTAAGGTGTTGGGGTTCAACCCAAAATATGGGGCTGAAATAGGGCTCTGAATCAAGTGGCCCGTTTTAAACTTTGCTTGGTTACCCAAAATGTTACCGTCTAATAAATAGCAATACTTCCCGACAAGACCTTTCTATTGATATAACGTTTGTGTGTGTTTTTTTTTACACTGTTTGTCCGGCATTAAATAAAATAAGATGGGCTGCTGCGTTTTGCAGGCCCATAACAACAATCTTGAACATACTGGTATTTCCCGTGTCTCTGTGACGTTTCATGAAATGTTGTTGCCCTTTTGCGTATCCCACTGACAAATTGCATTTTTGCAGGTGAAGATGGGAAATCAAAATACCAATTTTCTCTTGGTTAGAGACCACTAAAGTCGTGATTTTTTTTGTCTGTTAAATCACGGCTGTCTGGCCTCAACACTACGGAGCCCCCGAGGGGACATGAGGAAAAAAAAATGGGTAAAAAGCAATCAAACAAAAAACAAACAACCTTTTGCAAGCGGCTATGACTACAGAAGTGAGCGTGGAAGTGCGATGCTCTTAATGCAAACAAGGTTTTGCATTCACTCGCAAAACTGTTTTGCGTTTTTGCAAAACTGATCATGGCAGTGAACACGCAAAGCGCTGATTGCAAAGTTGTGCGTTATCGCGCAAAACCCCTTTGCCTTATGTCGCAAAAGTTTTGCGAGCTTGACCAGTCCTGAGGGTCTCGCCCGACGTTAGCTGGCATTGCCTATGGAACAGTGAGAATAAGCGGATGGAAGTTTTGTGAGCTTGCACAAAAGCTTGTCCTTTTTTCCCCCCAGATTTCCATTTTTTATAATATTAATATATTCATATATTACATCAGCATCTGTCCATTTCTCTGCCTGTCTGCCTGTTTGCAGGTCTTACAAGGCCCCCTCTCGTTTATGTCTCGTTCCGTCTCACATGCACAGCTTGACTTTAACGTTCAACTGGCGTTTAACGGCTGCTCCGCCGCCGAAATGGATGAACATGTTCAAGCGGCGACCAGCTTTATTGCCGTTGACGTTTAGCTCCCTCGATCATATAAAAGTTACTCACCTTCCTTGATTTCCCAACAGACTGGAAGAGGGGCTGGGTATTTATTTGGAAAGGAGAAAAAGAGGTTGGATCAAGAAGACTGTGAAGCCGGATGACAGAGTCGGAGATGGATCAGGAGAAAATGGCTGGCGTAAGATTAAAAAGGTGTCATTTGATAAAAAAGCCAGCAAAACTAACGGGATAGGACCAGATAGTTATTGTTTACAAGAGTTTTTGCCAATGTTGTTCAACATGGATACACGCAGCCAACCATCCACCCAGGCCTTGATCCATCTGTCAGCTTTTGGCCTCTTCATTTCTGTCTGGGCCTTTTCTCCTTTGAGCAAAGGACCGAGAGAGCAGATTTTGATTGCTGTTTGTTTTTTTTGCCCTGAGAATTGCCCAGACTGGCCGCACGGTGGTCCAGTGGTTAGCATGTTGGCCACACAGTCAGGAGATCTGGTTTTGAATCTCCGTTGGGCATCTCTGTGTGGAGTTTGCATGTTCCCCCACCTTCTCCCACGTTCCAAAAACATGCATGTTAGGTCAATTATATTTAGAAAACGGATGAATGGAATTGTCCAATTGCAGCTTTATCTACCTCTGTATGCACTTTAAATAGTCAGCAATGGTGGAAATGTTGTTTACAGCGAACTCGTCAGTATTTGTATCTGTAATGCTTGCATGTGCGCTTTGCTCCTCACTGCGACTTGGTTCTGTTGCTGCTGCTGTCGTGCAATACAGTTTTTTACATTGCTCAATTCTTCACGTCCAAAAAGGACTAGGAAGAAGCCGAGCTTATTTAATCCTGTATATACTGCGTATACACATACATCTTTTTTTTTTCCCTCTTAGCCTCTTAAGTACACGAGTTCCTGATTTACTGAACACTTTGTTGAACGCGCCCTTTCAATGTTAATATCAATGTTTGTATTGTTGAATGTAACACAGCCGGGATTTACACAGTAAACTAGCAAATTGTGAGCACAAAGAGAGGGCGGGGAAGATGGTGCAACGGCTTTCAACCAAACGCCGTAACAACCACCAGCGCCACCGCATTAGCGGCTGGTTCTGGTTGTACATACGGGACAAGAAAAGGATCGGGTTATGGTCGGTGAAAACAGTGACGGGCAGAGAACTGGACCCAATGCACATCTCAAAGCGTTGGAGAGCCAGCAGCATTGACAATGTCTCGTTTTCAATGGTGGAATAATGCAGTTGGTGTTTGATAAATTTGCGTGAAAAGTAGCTAATGGGATGAGCCACACCATTTTTACCTCCTGCATCAGGACCGCACCCACCTCCAGCTTGGAGCAGCAATGTAACACTTGGCTTTCCGACCTCGCATTTAGCAAGCTTGTGTGTGAGGGAGGCATCGGCCAAACGAGAAGAAACTTGTCTCAACAAATGAATATGTTCTCCCCAAGAAACGGAGTCCTGCATGCAAGGCATCGGATAAGAGTCCGGGACGGTTACTGCATTTACTTTTCGATCATCTGTGATGAAACGAGGAGAACCACCTGGTTTACCTTCAATTAAGAAAGGTGAACTCCATGCACTGCAACAATGTTTAGCCAGTCCATGTTCTAAGCGGGTTTTACCGGGTTTGCACGGTAAGGATGCTGTCCAACTGGTTTTGCATGTTGTATGACAGACGTGCTGCTTGGCACATCTCCGAAGAGGCACGGAAAGTCGTGGATTAGTGTAGTTACGTCATTTTGTTCTTTAGTGAGGTGTATAGGGAGAGTTTTTAAACAAGCGAACGGTTTTGTTTTTGTGTTTTTGCAGCTTCATTCATTTTTGATGCCGCTTATCCTCATTAGGGCGCGGCTATGCTGGAGCCTATCCCAGCTGGCTTTGGGCGAGAGGCGGAGTACACGCTGGACTGGTTGCCAGTCAATCGCAGGGCACATATAGACAAACAACCAGTCACACTCACATTCATACCGATGGACAATTTAGAGTCACCAATTAACCTAACATGCATGTTTTTAGGATATGGGAGGAAACCGGAGCACCCGGAGAAGACCCCCGCACGCACGGGGAGAACATGCAAACTCCACACAGAGATGCCCAACGGAGATTCGAACCCTGACTGTGAGGCCTATGTGCTACCCACTCGACCACCGTGCGGCTTCGTTTGTCACAAATTAAAGCAGATGTGCTGTGATCTGAGAGAGGACTACCTTTCTGTGTGTCTGGTGCAAGCGCAGGTTCAGAAAGAGGAACACATCCATGAAACACGAGTCCTATTTTTGCCCAGTGTTTGGCTCCAAACTACATTTGCCGGTTTTAATGATCCCAACCCCTTTCATTTGGGTGGCAGACTGGTCGGCTTTTCTTTTCAAAACGGGGCAGAGTGGGATGACATGTCCAAGTTTATGGCAATAGCAACATTCATGCTCATTTTTGGTGCCATTGGCGGGTTTGACGGCAGTAGGGTTAGCAGGTGGAGCTGGTGGCCGTTCAACTGGGGTAGTAAATCATGTCGGTGAGTCAATACAAATTCATCCGCTAAAACAGCAGCTTCAGAAAATCTCTTAGCCTTTTGTTCGTTCAAATACACCACCACTCGGAACTCGTGCTGGACCTGGCCGATTGGAGGGGCACAGAGGCGGCACACCAATCCCAGGGCTGGAAGGAAGGGTACGCCTCCAGACGTAAAGCAGTCCACCAGTCCGGACCAGGGGTCCACACAGCCGGATTTACATAGTAGACGAGCAAATTGTGAGCACAAAGAGAAGGCTGCAAAGTTGGTGCAACGGCTTTCCACCAAGCGCCGCGACACTCCCGAACATGAAGCTAGTGCTCTCAGGCAATGCCTGTTGCAACAGAGTATTCAAATAATCTGAGATATTGATAAGAAAGTTGCACATTTGCAACAATACAGTGTCAGGAACCGAATCCTTTCCCTCTTCCACTCCATTCCCTCTTTTGCCTTCTCCCCCCACTTACCTTTAATTCCTCTATGGCAGCACCCATGCATCATCCTCGCATTATCCTCGATGCCCTGCCGTCCTCGCCCGGGTTTTCGAGGATTCCCTCTTCACCAGTCCATTACCTCAGAGCTTCGATAAACGCTCATCTCAAGTCACACTAGGTCACAACCCGGGATTCGAAGCAGAGGATCACGACCTCCTGTTCCCCTCAGTTCTGGAGCACAGTCCATGGCTGCTCACGAGAACTACCACCCACCCAGTTTTAGGCCAAGCGTCAATCAACATGCACAAGAGAAGCCTACCTTGCTTGGACGAGTAAAATTAACCCTCGAAGAACGGAGACGCAGACGACAGGCTGGTGAGGAGTAGGGTACTCAGCTGGAGTAGCTTTTGCCTCTCACTGCAATCAGCAGCAGCACTGCTATGGTGCTATGGTGGACCTCCCGGACTTGAGCATCCAGAAGTACAGCTCCAAGCTGGTCAGCCACGAAACAGAGCCACCTCTAGTTGCCAACAAGGAGCTCAGCCCAACCTTCCTCAGACTTCTAAGAAAGAGAAGAAGAAGAAGCAAACGTTTGAGGCATAGAATGACCAGCCGCCATAGATCAAAGTTGAGCAGGCTCCGACCCGAAAATGGAAGCACGTTTGTGGCTTGCATCAAAGTTCTCCACAATGCTGCTACAGCAGGAAGAAGAAGAACCCTAGGAATAAGAAGACCGACCCTGCTAAGTTTGACTCTGCAGCTTCTGCCAACCACCAAGCAGCAATAGTGAGGTACCTTCCAAAGGAAGTGGAAAGAAACAGAGGAACAAGGCAGGTAAAGAAAACATGGAGGCGAAGCGAAATAAACTACTCTCATCTCAGTCCACCATCACCTTGTCAGAAGCTAAGGCTATCTGCTTTCTTGATTTCATTTGCAAGAAGAGTCCCTGTGCTATGAATGCCGAACACAAATCTCATGGCAAATCAGATCCGGCTGCTCAGAATTAAGGGTGTCTAATAACTAATCTTGAAGAAGAGGCTTCCATTGCCAAGGATGAAGTCAAGCAACTCAGCCAGGACCTCCAGATTGAGAAGCAAAGGGCGACCCGAGTGGAAGCCCTGTTGAGAGAGCAGTGTACAGCAATGGAGAAAGACCTGAGGAACATACAGGCCAAAGCACAAGGAAGCTACCAGGAGCTCCAGACCATGCTGATTACGTTTCAGCAACTGGAGCAGGGGTCGGCAACCCGGGGCTCAGCGTGGTGAAGTTGGACGTTGGATATTCGGCTGCGTAGCTACAGCGGTAGTCCTCCATCACCGTGCCCGGACTGCTCTCTCATGGTGCGGCAGGCTTGATCAGGAAGTGCCGCTCTAACCGCTGGCAGTTTTCCTAGGGACCGTCAAAAAAATTTCTATTTTGGTGAAAAAAAATGCAAATACCCGAAAAATCTCCCGTTCCCAAACGACATCAGGAAAAATCTTTACATTTTTCTCTTTTTGAGAAAATAAGGTTGGCAACAATAGGCTGTACATGAGATAGGAAGCCAATCATAGTTAGAGAATAAATGAAAGAATTGTTCATAAAAATAGCAGAGCATCTATTCTCCTAATTCAAAAAATAAACATGAAGTTAATCAGAAAATAAAAGAATGTCCCTTGACAGTCAAGAACAGGATCAAAGGAGAGTCGGAACATCTCGGCAGAATTCTTGAGCTCCCAAATCAGTCCTATTTTTACCGGCCTTCGGAAACCCCACATCCTGTCTAACTCATTAATGACCTACTCGGCCTTCTCAGTCTGACGTATCCTAGATGTTCATTACAGAGGGAGGGGCTACCAGTACCTGGTTGATTGGGAGGGTTACCCCCGGAGGAGTCTATTTGGGTACCCCACTCTTTTATCTTTCACCCTGATCGTCGCTCGTAACTTCCATCGCTCCCATCCAGACAAGCACACAAGATCACATAAGTTCACATAAGAGAGATCTGCCTGTTTTTGCCACAACTTTTGACCACCTGTTTTTTGTGCTCGCTTGCAGTGGGATTATCTACTTCCCTGCCGGGACCTGCTGCCGTGTTTGCTGGCCCGCCGTCCTTGCCGAGTCATTGGAGGACTCCTTCTTCTCCAATCCATTACCTCCGAGCTTCAATAAACTCTCATCTAAACTCACACTAGGGGTCTGCCTTCTGGAGTTCAGTCCACAAGCCAGAACCGATTCTCTGACATAAAGTAGTAAAGTTACTAGAAAAAAAACAATAATCAAAAATTAAAAATTAAATTAAATTAAATTAAATTAAATTAAATTAAATTAAATTAAATTAAATTAAATCACAAGGACAAAGTCCTATATTTATGAGATTATTTATTTATTTATTTAGATTATTTACCAGTCCAGGGTGTACCCCTCCTCCCGCCAAAAGTCAGCTGGGATAGGCTCCAGCATAGCCGCGACCCTAATGAAGATAAGCGGTATAGAAAATGGATGGAGGGGTACTGTTTATTTCAGAAGGAAAGAAAAGGTTAAAGACTATATGTAATTGTTGCATCTACATATGTAGGTATGTTTCATCAATTTAAGATTAATTTTGAAGTTTAACGAGGCTTTTATTTTGAAGGGTTGTCTACCAGTCACGGTTATGCAAAATGTATATATTTTTCATACATATATCATATCCATGGTGCAAGTGTAGCCGATCCACTTCACACAGCTTGCACTTGGGATCAATGATAGCGCCATCAGAATGGGAGGCGAGAGCAATTACCATGCTACCAAATGACCAGACTGTTACCTGTGCATTCAGCTTTTAAATAAAAGAACATAGGGTTACTATGTTCCCTTAATAAGCTTTTTTTTCGTCAGTTACTTTGTCATGTTTACACAAATGTTGCACTGGACCTTCAGAATGACCTTCCTAATCAATTGATCCACTATGGTTACACTAAATGTTGCACACTATAAATCGCACACTGCCCATAAACCAGACCTCTCCAATGATGTGATATATGCAGGCGTTCATGGTTCACGGATGGTTTGTACAGCACTAACTAGCAGAATAACATAACTATATATTAATACCTAAATAATATATTTAGAATAGTAAGATGGGCTACTCCTCCCTGAGCCACCATCTTATCGTGGTGGAGGAGTTTGCGTGTCCCAATGATCCTTGGAGCTAAGTTGTTGGGGGCTTTCATGCCCCTGGTAGGGTCACCCATGACAAACAGGTCCTAGGGGAGGGACCGACAGAGTGTCTGAAAAGACCCTAATGATGAATAACACAATTGGACTTCGTTTTCCCTTGCCCCGACGTGGGTCACCGAGCCCCCTCTCTGGAGCCAGGCCTGGAGGTGGGGCACGATGGCGAGCGTCTGGTGGCCGGGCCTGTGGGACCCGGTCAGGCACAGCCCGAAAAGGTAACGTGGGTCCCCCTCCCATGAGCTCACCACTCGTAGGAGGGGCCAGAGGGTTCGGGTGCAAAGTGAGCTGGGTGGCGGTCAAAGGCGGAGGCCTTGGCTGTCCGATCCTCGACTACAGAAGCTAGTTTTCGGTACATGGAATGTCACTTCTCTGGAGGGGAAGCATCCTTAGCTGGTGCGTGAGGTGGAGAAATTCCGGGTAGATATAGTTGGACTCACCTCAACGCACAGCAAGAGCTCTGCAAGAGCAAGAGTCCAGCCCTTTTCGAGAAGGGCTGGACTTTATTCCACTCTGGTGTTGGCGGCAATGAGAGGCGACAGGCAGGAATGGCAATTCTTGTTGCTCCCCGGCTCCAAACCTGTACGTTGGAATTTAACCCAGTGAACGAGAGGGTAGTTCTCTTTGCCTTTGGGTGGGGAGACGGGTCCTGACTGTTGTTTGTGTTTATGCGCCAAACAGCAGGTCAGAATACCCGTCCTTTTTGGAGTCCTTAGTGGAAGTACTGGAGAGTGCTCCCTTGGGGGATTACCTTGTTCTACCGGGTGACTTCAACGCTCATGTTGGCAGTGACTGTGAGACCTGGAGAGGTGTGATTGGAAGGAACGACCCCCTGATCTTAACCTAAGCGGTGTTTTGTTATTGGACTTCTGTGCTCGTCACGGATTGTCTACAACAAACACCATGTTCAAGCATAAGGGTGTCCACATGTGCACTTGGCACCAGGACACTCTGGGCCGCAGTTCGATGATTGATTTTGTGGTTGTGTCGTCGGACTTGCGGCCACATGTTTTGCGGGTTTTTCTGGTGAGGAGAGGGGCAGAGCTGATCATCACCTGATGGTGAGTTGGTTCCGATGGTGGGGGAGGATGCCGGTCAGACCTGGCAGACCCAAACACATTGTGAGGGTCTGCTGGGAACGTCTGGCAGAGTCCCCTGTCAGAAGGAGTTTCAACTCCCACCTACGGGAGAGCTTTGACCATGTTCCGAAGGAGGCAGTGGACATTGAGTCCGAGTGGGCCATGTTTTGTGCCTCCATTGTTGATGCGACTGATCGGAGCTGTGGCCGTAAGGTGGTTGGTGCCTGTCGTGGCGGTAATCCTAGAACCCGTTGGTGGACACCAGCGGTGAGGGATGCCGTCAAGCTGAAGAAGGAGTCCTATCAGACCATTTTGGGCCATCTGGAAAGGAGGATCCGTTAGATAGTCGAATCTCGGATTCAGGAGGAGCAGTGTGGTTTTCGTCCTGGTCGTGGAACTGTGGACCAACTCTATACTCTCGGCAGGGTCCTTGAGGGTGCATTGGAGTTTGCCCAAGCAGTCTACATGTGTTTCATAGACTTGGAGAAGGCATTCGACCATGTTCCTCGGGGAATACAGTGGAGAGTGCTCCGCGAATATGGGGTATCAGACACGTAATTCAGGCAGTTTGTTATCGGACCACCTAATTCAGGCAGTTCATTCCCTGTATGACCGGTGTCATACAGTGTTTTCTGTATGGTTTTCTGTTTGGTTCCCATTGCCGGCAATAAGTCGTTTCCAGCGAGGGTTGGACTCCAGGGTGGCTGGGCTCTCCCTTACAGATAGGGTGGGAAGCACTGTCATCCGGGAGAGACTTGGAATAGAACCGCTGCTCCTCCGCATTAAGAGGAGCCTGATGAGGTAGCTGGGGCATTTGGTTAGGATGCCACCCGGATGCTTCCCTGGGGTGGTTGTTCAGGTCACGTCCGACTGGTAGGAGACCTCGGTGGAAGACCCAGGACATGCTGGAGAGACTATGTCTCTCAGCTGGCCTAGGAACGCCTCGGGATACGCCAGGAGGAACTGGACGAAGTGGCCAGGGAGAGGGAAGTCTGGGCTTTCCTGCTTAGGTTGCTGCCGTGCTGTGCTTGCTTAGTATGCGTTACTGTGGGGGAAACATTGAGTTAGCAGCATTTATTAATTTGCTTTTTCTTTCGTGTTAAAAATGTGGACAAGTTCAAAGTAATTTATTGATTCACCAAGAAATATGATGTGGAATTTGAATGCTGAACGTAACGTCATTATAGCAGATAGACATTGTTGCAATTGTTCCTCTTCAGAATACATAATTGTGCAGTTTCCCTTTTTGTAAGCGGTATGAGACCAGGTTGCAAGTACATACTGAACGCTACGAGGACGTTTAAGAAGACACATTATCCCATTGCTTTTATTCTCATTTGCAAGCACCGTTCATAGCAGCCTTCTATCTATTGTACCCTCAGCAGTGAGCGTATTTGCAGCTCTTAAACTTCATAGCAAGGTTTATTTTACATTTGTCACTTCTACACACCTCTGGGCTTTTGTAACTGACAGCTAAATTATTTTTTTGTGCGTAGTTACACCCTCAGATGACGTGTGACTTGCACTCTGATGGCGATGATGATGATGATATTGTCGTTTTAATATACTTCTTATGTTCTCCGTCACGTTTCATGGAGCTCGGCTCATGTCCAGGAGCAGCGGTGGAAGACAGAACAAATTAACACAAATACAAAAGAAATGAAAAAATCTGTGATGCACGGGGAGAATGAATCTGATGCTTTGGCTTAGACAAGAAGGCCAATTTGTCTGAAGTTGCATTATTTAGCCTGAGAATGTGTAGAAATGTTGCGTTTCAAATGAACTGCATATGTGACTTATAGATGTTATTTTTGCTTTGTGCAGTGAATCACAAAAGGTGAACATGCATGTGTATGTAAATGAACCATGCACTTACTACGGTACATTACATTATACTGTGTATTGGTGTGAGTACCCTTCGGTTGTTTTTATACAAAATAATATGTGAGGAAAATCTAAATATTTAAATAAATAGATACAGTAATGTTCCTAATAATACCAGTACAATGTCACTTAGCCAGATGAAGTACTGTTATTAGTAACAAGTTACCAGTAGGTGCAGTAGATTCTCAGAAAACAAACAAGACCCAGCATGCATGATATGCACGCTCTTAAGGCTTTGCAATTGGGCAATTAGTTTTAAGGGGTGTGTTAAAAGAAATAGCAATGTGGCATTCAATCAGTGACATTGTTCAGAAGGACAGGGTACTTTGATTAAAAAGTTGATTGGGGAGGGAAACTTATGAGGAGGTGAGAAAAATGTTTGGCTGAACAGCTAAAATGATCTCCAATGCCTTAAAACGGAGAGCAAAACAAAAGACACGTGGCAGAAACTGGAAGACAAATATCGAAATAGATTAACCAGAATGGCAAAGGCTCAGACAATCATCAGCTACAGGATGATCAAAGACCATCTCGAGTTACCTGTAAGTACTGTGACAGTTTGAAGGCGTCTGTGTGAAGCTAATCTAATTCCCCGCAAAATCCCTCTGTTAAAAAAAGGCATGTGCAGAAGAGGTTACAATTTGCCAAAGAAGACATCAACTGGCCTAAAGAGAAATGGAGGAACATTTTGTGGACTGATGAGAGTAAAATTGTTCTTTTTGGGTCCAAGGGCCGCAGACAGTTTGTGAGACGACCCCCTACTTTGAATTCAAGCCACAGGACCTGACATGATATGGGCATGTTTCTCCTATTATGGTGCTGGGCCTATTTATCCCATAGCAGGGATCGTGGATCAGTTTGCATATTTCAGAATACTTGTCAAATATTTTAAATATAAACTCAATATAATACAATGAAAATCTAGATTTCAAAGATAAATATTTTAGAACTACTGTAAATAAATGTGCTTAAAGTGAACATTTTTTGACAACAACATTATTTATTTTTCCCATCATTTTTATTCCCATCATTTTTATTCCCATCATTTTCATACAGATAGATAACGTTGCTTTTGTGGAAAAAAAAGTAAAAATAAGTATCTCAGCACATGATTACGCACGAGAACAAACAGGCCACTTTTGGGGGAGACATGGTATTCTTCATCTGCTCCGTGCCTTTGAAAGCTAAACCACTACACTGCGTTTGAGAGGGGAAAGGAGGAAATAGCTCAGATGGGAGATTATCCATCTGATCCCACCCCCGATTCCAAAATCTGTTTAAGACTTTCTAATGAGGTATTAATTTGGTCAAATCAAGATTTTGATCAGCATTATCCCCAATTAACCCAGGCGTTGCGTGTCGCTGAGGGAATCTTGCATTCTCTTCCAGCCTTTTCATTGAGGATGGCAAATTTGAGATTGAAGCGTACACACACTAACAATTAGTGACAGCTAAAAAATAGCAAAGCTGCTGCTGCTGATGAGCCATTAAAATGAGGAATATGCAAATCAGGCAACCTATTGCTCAACCGAATAACACACACACACTCCGGAAGCGGAAGTGACAGTTTTCAAGTATAAGCTTTCAAAATAAACATGAAATAATCTTATTAAGTATCGCCAAATGATATGTGGCGGTCAAAACCGGAGTACCCGGAGAAAACCCACACACGCACGGGGAGAACATGCAAACTCCACACAGAGATGCCCAACAGAGATTCGAACCCTGACTGTGAGGCCAAGTGCTACCCACTCATCCACCGTGCGGCCCGAGGTCAAAATTAACACACATAAATGAATATATAAGAAATGGTGGACATGACTCTGCCATAAACATTACCTCACTTCTGGTGGCTGTCATGTGTAGGAGCTCAGGTTGGAGTCATGCAGGGATTAGACCCTGCAACCATTTTTTCTTCTTTAATAGGATTTGTCAGCTAGGGGGAAAGTTTTAGAATAGACATATCTAGTTCGTGTGTGTGACTGGATGAAAGACCCAAGCATTTGTTTTCCACATTTTGATCAAAGTTCCTTCATGCCAGACGTTACTGCTTACACGCCTCAGATGCTGGATCCACCGTATGTATATGCTCTTAATGTTGCCTGCTTGATTAGCTGCTAACTAGGCATCATTACAGTTATGCCTGGGGAAAAACATTCTAAATTAATATTCTAATAGAGCTTACTAATTAGCATCAAAATTACATATCGTATTTTTCGGACTACAAAGCGCACCTACTATTTTTTTTAGAATTTATTTCTTTTTTTAACATATATTAGCCGTACCGGACTATATGCCGTTGATATATACCGCTACAATGTGAGGTAGGGTATTTACACTGAAGGGATAAGCAGAAAGGACTACAAGACGCAGATTTAGTGAATGTTTGTTTACCTTGTTTCCAAACAGTGCCTGTAACACGGCAGTAAAACGGCTCAAACATAAAAGAAAAGTTTTTATTCATCCTCTTCCTGTTCACTGAAACCAGTGATGTCGTGTATTTAATCCTCTTTGACGGGTTGAACGGCCTCAGAACATCTCCGTCACACACAATTTCACCTTCTCTCTGTTGCTCTCAATGTCGCCTTTTGTGAAAAATACCAAACATTTTGCGTTTGAGCTGCGTTCTTCTTCTTCTACATGCTGGAGGCATCTGCGCATGCCCAAACCCTAGTGCATTATGGGAAGTTTTAAGCATTATGTTCGAACAAGTTATTGTTGCACATTTGAACAAGTTCAAGTAGAACATTTAGGAGATTTAAAGTCGTACATTTAAGAGGTTTAAAGTCACAATTTTACAAGAAAAAAGCCGTAATTTAACCTCTGACTCAGCTCATGAGTCACACAAGCCCTCCGTGTTTACAGCTGTCTCGGGCATCCATCCATCCATTTTCTTCCGTTTATCCGAGGTCGGCGCGCGGGGGCAGCAACCTAAGCAGAGAAGCCCAAATGATCCGTACGATGCAACTAATGTCACATGTAAAAGTAATAATTATAAATAATTACGAAAAGGGGCATAAAATACAGAAACCAGTAAGGAAACGAATTCAATATGAGGCTTATCGCTGTGCCAAATGGACGTACGAGCTCAGATAGCACGTGATTACGCCTGCCCTCTGTGCATCTACGCACAACATTAACATTTGTGGACAAGGACGGGGTGCGAGGAAGAAGAGGAAACGCACGTCTGTCTGTGCCGCGTCGGAGAAAGTCATACACTTTAGTCTCAAGATGCATCACATACGGTGTGGTCAAGGACCGCCGAACAAAGTGGCCGCAGTGCCACTTTATTGGACTACAGCTGCAGCACACGGCTCAGAAAACACACTAATTAGTCAAAGTAAGAAGACCAGCTCTCATTTAGCACACAATAAAAATTGATGACTGCGCGTGACATGTGACCCTGCCTAGGATACGGCGTATAGGAAAGGCTGAATGGTACATCCAAATACATTTTTTTTCTTGTGGACTTTTGAGGTGCATTGAAGCTGAAATGCAAAAGCCCAAAAGCTTGCTCTGCGGGTCAGTGTGTTCCTGTTTGTGCGCATGCATGCATCTCCAAACTGTGTTTTGTCACACATACTGTACACTTACATCCCAATGCTGCTGCTTCGGCATTCTGATTGAATTTCTGTCTTTGTGCAAAAGTTGACAGCAGCATTGTTGTCACCGCCTCTGTGACAATAAGCGTGCTTGTGTGTGTGTGTGTGTGTGTGTGTGTGTGCGTTTGCGTGCATGTAGCAAAAGTGAGAGATTTCTCTTTCCAGCGCGGCAGATCAATTCTTATTATGCCGCACCAATCTGACTTCTTCAATCTTTTTGAGCTGCAGTTATTATCTCCCTCCTCTCTTGTGTATTTGTGAAATTCACAGTTTAAAGATTGCTCATTGATATGGAAAGTGCACCATTTGCCTGTGGCGTCATTTTCCGCACTACATCTAGATTCAGTCCGGTTCGGCATTTCAACTCTTATCCTGTGTATTAGATATTTCATTCCTACTGGATACGATTTGCAGAAAAGTGAATTTCTGAGCATATCGTGTTGTATTTTCCTTGCTAAATTTAAACAAATGCCTAGATTAGATTTCCAGCCCATTCCATTTTCCTACGCAGTCTCAGTGAGGAAGACCAGACTTCCCAGTCCCGGGCCACGTCTTCCAGTTCCACCGGGAGAACCGCAAGGCATTCCCAGGCCAGTTGTAAGACATAATCCCTCCTGCTTTGGTCCTTCTCCCGGCATGCACGGAACACCGGACAAGATGCTCGAGCCACATCAACTGGCTCATCTCGATGTGAGTTAGCAGTGGTTCTACTCTGAGCTCCTCGCAGACTCCTCACCCTATCTCTTAGGGCGAGTCCAGTCACCCTACGGAAAAAAACTCATTTCCACCGCTCCTATTTGCAATCTTCATTTGGTCATGTTCAAGCCCATAGGTGAGGTCGGGAACATGGATGGACCGATAAATAGACAGCCTTGCCTTCTGGCTCAGCTCTTTCTTCACCACGACAGTCCGCCACAGCGACCACATTACTGCAGACTTTAGATTTTTTTTTTTGATTCTCAGAAAACAAACAAGACGCTTTTAAGGCTGTGCAATTGGGAAATCAGTTAAAATTGTTTTGTTAAACAAATAGCAGTGTGGCATTCAAACAGCGATCAATGATCAATTTTGTGAAAAAAACAGATGTGAATCAGGTGGCCCCTATTTAAGGATGAAACCAGCACTTATTGAACATGCATTTCTTTTTGAAAGTCTGAGGAAAATGGGTTGTTCAGAAGAACAGCGTACTTTGATTAAAAAGTTGATTGCAAAGGGGAAAACTGCAAAAAATGTTGGTCTGAACAGCTAAAATGATCTCCGATGTCGTAAAATGGAGAGCAAATCCTGAGACAAGTGGCAGAAAACGGAAAACAACTATCAACATGTATCAAATAATAACCAGAATGGCAAAGGCTCAGCCAATCATCAGCTCCAGGATGAAAAAGACAGTCTGAAGTTACCTGTAAGTTCTGTGACAGTTAGAAGAGGTCTGTGCGAAGCTAATCTTTTTACAAGAATTTCTCGCAAAGTCTCTCTGTTAAAAAAAAGGCATGTGCAGAAGAGGTTACAATTTTCCAAAGAAGACATCAACTGGCGTAAAGAGAAATGGAGGAACATTTTGTGGACTGATGAAAGTAAAATTGTTCTTTTTAGTTCGAAGGGCTGCAGACAGTTTGTGAGACGACCCCTAAACTCTGAATTCAAGCCACAGTACACAGTGAAGACAGTGACATCATGAAGACATCATGATATGAGCATGTTTCTATTACCATGGTGTTGTTCCTATTTATCCCATAGCAGGAATCATGGATCAGTTTTCATATGTAAAAATACTTGAAGAGGTCATGTTGCCTTGTGCTGAGGAGGGCATGTCCTTGAAATTGCATTTCACCAAGACCCCATACTTCACCTAAGACACCCCAGACACACTAGTAAATGAGCAAAATCGTTAAAAAATTGTTATGGAGTGGCCAGCCCAATACACGGACCTTAAACCAAACGAGAACTTGTGGGGTGACATCAAAAATGCTGTTTCTAAAGCAAAACCAAGAAATGTCAGAGAATTGTGGAATGTTGTTAAAGAATGGAGTGGAATAAGAGCTGCTACAGCTGTGACTCCATGCCATACAGATGTGAAGCAGTGGTCACACAACTAAATACTAGTTTAGTGATTCACAGGATTGCCAAATTTTGAAAACAAAAATGTTTGTACAAAATAGATTTAAGTTTGTAAAGTCAACGGCAGACACTGCTATTTTTTTTTTTAACACACTCCTTTCGAGTAATTACCCAATTGCACAGCCTTAGGAGCGTGCATATCCTGAATGCTGCCTCTTGTTTGTTTTCTGAGAATCTACTGCACCTACTGGTAACATGTTTGCCATGTAGCACTAAAAACATACTAATAACGGTGATTCATCTGGTTAGTCACATTGGACTGCTACCATTTTGAACACAGTACAATACGAATACAGAGCTAACATTTGCACTCCATGGTACAGATCAAACTTACTGAGGAAATTACTAATGCTATAGATTGCAGAAAGTATGTAGTTGCAGTATTTACGTATTTGACAAAAGGTTTTGATACAATTCATCACAACATCATAATTATAAAATTAGAAAGGTATGGAAATAGAGGGTTTGTTTTGGATTGGTTTAAAAGCTACTACTTAACAAACGGGAAACAAAATGTAAAGCTAGGAGAATGCACATCTGCAAGTTTAAATATACGGTGTGGTGTACCACAAGGGTCAATACTGGGACCAAAACAATTTAACCTATACATTAACAACATCTGTAAAATTACAAAAGACCTAAAAGGTACTACTTTTTCTTGTATTGTCCAGCATCATAACAGCTGTATAGAAGTCAAACTGCCTTTAAGTGCTGAGCAAAATGGCTTTGCCAGGGGAAACTTCATAATCTTTATGAGGCTCCATTGATACTCTGTTGTGTTTTATTTTGAATTGTGTTCAGCCACATTTCTATGCCGGACCTGACATGAAAGAATGGGCTGAGAGGGTGTTGGGATGGGAGGGGTGGGAGGACAGAGCACAAAGGAGAAGGTGCCGAAGAACCTCACAAAAATATTTCAAAAGTATTATAAACAATAACCACCATGGTGATAAGAGCCAATACTAGTTGCAGATGATACTACTGCTTTTTGTTTTGCAGAAAGTACACAAGAGGTAATAAAGAAAGTCTCAGAGAAAATCAAACCTAAGTAACTAAAACAATACTTTGGTAACAGCAGAAAAGATACTTAGAGAAAAAATACTAATTTAAGGTGAAGAAATTGTAATGGTGAATGAAAATACATTTCTGGGAGTCACAATCGATGAAAATACAACATAAAGTGGCGAGAAACACGTAAATACTGAATAAAGCTAAATTTGTCCTCCATACTCTCTATTGTTCTCTGGTTATTACCATATATGACTTATTCTGTGGAGATATGGGGAAATAACTACAAAAGTACACTTCGCTCGCTAAATGTACTGCAAAAAAGATGAGTTAAGATAATCCATAATGCAGCGTATACAGAACATACAGTACAAACCCTCTGTTATCTAATTTGCTGACAAAGTACATTTTGTATGAGCTGATATTATGCATAAAGCAAACAATACCCAGTTCCTAAAAAATGTCATTCAATTATTCTCCACAAGAGAGGAGAAACACGACCTCGGAGAAGAAATAAGCCTAATACACTCATATGCAGAATTAATGCTAAAATCCTTTAATATTTCAGTATGTGGAATCACATTTGGGACGGATTGAGTAAGGAACTAAAACAACGCTCTAAAATGAGCAATGTCAAGAACCAAGCAGCTCATGTGTACTAAACTCAAAGAAGCTTCCCGTACTGTACCAATGTTATGTCTGCTACACTTTTTACCAGCTCTTCATTCCTTTGGGAGTAATTTTCCATGCAGTGTTGAAGACACGTGTCAACCAAGACAGTCCCTCAACATCCAGAACCTTGAGGTTCCTGAGGCAAAACTCTCCCCCCCCCCTGAGCCTTGTCACTGGCGAGTGTTTTGACTACCACAGATACTTCAGCCACAGTGACAGAACTGTCCGTGTTCGTGTCTTCAGACTCTCTGTCTTCTATGGAAGGTATGTTTGTGGGATTGAGAAGGGCCTCAAAGTATTCCATCCACCGACCGACTATAACCTCCGTTAAGGTCAGCAGGCCTCTGTCTCTACTGTAAACCGTGCGGACCGGGCCCTGCTTCCCCTTTAGGAGGCGCTGGATGGTTTGCCAAAACCTCTTCGGGGCCGATCCATGACCTCACTGAACTCCTCCCACACCCAAGTTTTTCCCTTGGCCACCGTCAAAGCCGAGTGCTGCTTGGCCTGCCAGTACTCGTCAGCTGCTTCAGGAGTCCCGTAAGCCCTCCATGTTCATTAGGGCTCCATCCTAAGCCTGATGGCAGCCCTGACCTCTGGTGTCCTCCATTGGGGTCAAGGCTTGCCGCCACGATTGGCACCAACCACCTTACGGCTGAAACGCCAACTGACTGCTTCAGCAGTAGAGGCACGGAATACGCCTATTCAGACTTGATATCCCCTTCGTCCCCTGGGAGGCAGGCAAAGCTCTGCCGCAGGTGAGAGTTGAAGGCTTGATGAACGGGAGACTCTGCCAGGCATTCCCAGCACACCCTCACATGTTTGGGTCTTCCGGGTCAGATCAGTTGACAGCTCAGCCCGTGTCTTCACCCGCATGTTCAGAACATGCGGACGCAGGTTTGATGATATGGCTACTGAGTCGATCATGGGCTTGCGGCCAAGGGTGTCCTAAAGGTAACAATGAAGCTTTTCAGCATATATTCAAAACATGAATTGGATAAAAATAATACTGTATGGACTTTGTTTACAGTACTTTATTATAATAGATAGTTAAGTATAGTACTTGTTTGTTTTTTAATATCACAAATAACATTGAAAACCTACTCAGATAAAACAAATCATTCAAATTGTTGGATCTGAGGATCGAACAGCACTTCTTTCCCCAGAATTCTTTCAAGTCCAAACATTATGGACATCTTGTTTGGAGTACACTAGTGAAAGAAACTGTAATTATAAATAATTAAAGGCCAGAGCTGGTTTATATTTGGACTTTGGTAATATCAACAATATGCATTATACAATAATAAAAGTATCTAAAAGTATGTAATTGTCAGTGATATGTGATGAATGAATTTAAATTCCACTTCCTGTCATTCAAATTCAATTCAACATCCTGTGGGGTGGAGTAAATTCAAATTCAAATTCATCCATTAAATAGAACTGATTTCTGAAATTCTGAATTTTGCATAGGCCTGGTAATTATTCCCTGAGCATATTAAATCATATTTTCCATGCTAAATTTGTTTAAACATCTAGATTAGATCCAGATTTCATTTGGTTTCATATTTCAATTCCTCCCCTGAATTAACGCAACACATTTTTTCTAAAACTGGATAAGATTTGACAGAGTAATGAATGTCTTCATATGTTAAAAGGTATTTTGGAACGTGATTTTCCATGCCTAATTTCAAATGCTGCCAAGTGGGACATCAGAACCAGACTGATCCAGCCAGATTTGATCTGGTTTCTGCTGTGAACTTTTTCTTTCTGGTTTTTTTTATGTATCAGCCTCTTATGGGTAATTACACATAGACGTAAGACATATTTATATCATTTATCATCATCAGTCATCTTCATATCTGGTGCGTTTGCATGTATCCTAAATGAAATGGCATCAAAGACTGTACCTTTAAATTTATATTCAAGTGTTTCGGATGATATGCGTGCATGTCCAAGATGTTCAGTCTTTGAAGGCAACGACCTCACGGCTAATTTTGTTTGCCAGTGCTGGAGCTGAAATTTAGTGTTTGATATGTGATTCGTGCCCTGATTATATGATTACTGAACCTAACGAGCTCATTAATTGCTTCTAGGGATGTTAATAAAGGTTCTAATTGAAAACAAAGCAGCCCTGATGAAGGTGAAAGAGAACTTTTTTTGGATTTAGTGTTGGAAACCTTTAATAAATGTGAACTTTCTCCACTTTCCATTCACTTTGGATTTTTTTCCATGACTTTGTCATAAATCACGTTCTTCTTCAGTTTTTCATTTCTATTATCTGTCATTTTTCTCTTTTTGTCTCCCTTGTGTCATGTATACTTTCATTTCTTCCTCTTTTTCATCTTCCTTTTCCTCCTTCAAACCACCACTTGAACCAGCCATGCATGCTGGAGACGATCATCACAGCTGCGATGGCACCAATGACCTCAGCAACAGATGAATGGTAAATCAATAGGCGTTGACCTTGCAGCAAAAATGGAGCCGCTGATAGAAGAGTAAGTTCATTACACTGGAAGACAACCAAAGCAATGGATGTTTGATTTTATGTCAAATTATACTGTACATAAATATATAAAAATATTGTTTTTTAATTTGACTAGTTGGATTCAAACTACAGAGATTGTTAAACAAAACGTTAAGTCTTTCACGGTTGTCCAAGATTATATATCCGTGCTGTATTTTTTTTTTTTAATTATTATTATTACTGCTGAAAACATCCCTGCCTGCAAATGAAAAATCGAAATTATGAAATAAAAAATCAGAATTATGAGAAAAAAGTTATAATTATGAAATAAAAAGTCAAAATTATGGGATAAAAACTCATAATTATGCGATAAGAAAGCCATAATCATGAGATAAAAAGTTAAAATTAAAGATAAAAAATCGAAATTATGAGATTAAGAGTCATAATTATGAGATAAAATGTTGAAATTATGTGATACAAAAGTTTTATTTATGAGATAAAATGTCGAAGTTATGAGATACAAGTCATAAATATGCAATAAGAAACATAATAATGAGATGAAAAGTCGAAATTATGAGATAAAAAGTGATAATTATGCGATAAGAAAGTCATAATCATGAGATAAAAAGTTAAAATTACAAGATAAAAAGTCAAAATTATGAGATAAAAAGTTGGAATTATGACATAAAAAGTCATACTTAAGAGATAAAAAGTCATAATTACAGTATGAGATAAAAAGTCGAAATTATGAGATAAAAAGTCATAATTATGCAATTATGCCAAGCTCCAGGTCCGGATGGTGTCTCTCCTTCCACCCTGAGACACAATGCGGTAGAACTGGCGTCTGTCTTCACGGACATCTTCAACATCTCCTTGGAGTCATGCCATGTCCCAGCCTGCTTCAAGCTGTCCACCATTGTTCCCGTCCCCAAGAAGGCCAGGATCACTGGACTCAACGACTACAGACCTGTGGCACTGACATCTTTGGTCATGAAGTCATTTGAGCGCCTGGTTCTGCCTCATCTCAAGTCCTTTTCCTCCCCTCTCCTGGACCCTCTGCAGTTTGCCTACAGAGCTTACCGGTCTGTATATGACTCCATCAACCTGGCCCTCCACTACATCCTGCAGCATCTGGACTCCCCGGGAACCTACGCCAGTATCCTGTTTGTGGACTTCAGTTCTGCATTCAACACCATCCTCCCTAGTCTGCTCCAGGACAAGCTCACTCAGCTCAACATGCCTGACTCCACCTGCAGGTGGATCACTTTCTTCCTGACGGACCGGAGGCTGCACGTGCGGCTGGGGAAGAATGTCTCGGACACTCGGACTATCAGCACGGGGTCCCCACAGGGCTGTGTACTTTCCCCCCTGCTCTTCTCCCTGTACACCAACAGCCACTCCCCTCTGGCAGAAGGTTACGGTCCATTCGGACCAGAACCTCTCGCCACAAGAATAGTTTCTTTCCTGCTGCTGTTGAACTCATGAACACTTTATAACATTTGCACTATGCTCACTTTATAANATATGAAATAAAAAGTTGAAATTATGAGATACAAAAGTCGAAATTATAATATAAAAAGTCATAATTATGAGTTAAAAAGTCAAAATTATGAGATAAAAAGTTGAAATTACAAGATAAAAAGTCATCAATATGAAATAAAAAGTTGAAATTATGAGATACAAAAGTCGAAATTATAATATAAAAAGTCATAATTATGAGTTAAAAAGTCAAAATTATGAGATAAAAAGTTGAAATTACAAGATAAAAAGTCATCAATATGAAATAAAAAGTTGAAATTATGAGATACAAAAGTCGAAATTATAATATAAAAAGTCATAATTATGAGTTAAAAAGTCAAAATTATGAGATAAAAAGTCGAAATTACAAGATAAAAAGTCATAATTATGAGATAAAAATTCGAAATTACGAGATAAAAAGTCATAATAACGAGATAAAGAGTCACAATTATGCAAGACACTAGCACGCACGCTACACAAGAAGGAAAAAAATACCCAACCTGCCGTCTGTCATCAGTCTCCAGACACCTCTGCAACACGTGGAGATAAATTCCTCAGCTGTCTCCAACATTGCGAGCAACACCGTGTTTACAAATACATGCATGGGGTGTGTTCCATCTCTTCATGACACTAGAAGTAACCCCTCATGCCGATGCGTTCGAGGACAGTGGCGTTGTGACTTTTCGCACAGGAAGCTTCTCTGACTTTGAGCACTCCAATCTAGATGACACCTTGCCCCTGTCGGAGGAACTCCCTTTTGAAGTACCACCGCCTCCATCCGTGGGTATGTCGAGTGAACGAGCCAGTCAGAGAGTGAAGAAAATTGTTGTACTTCATCGTGGAAAGCGCCATGGAGGACATCATGTGGAGGATGGAGGGGTTTTGAGAGGATGTTTGGAATGCTTTTATGAGCAGTGCACTATGGGAAATGACTTCAAAGTGCCATATCTACGTCTTGACTTTGGTAAACGTGAATGGGAAAGTGTAGGCCGAGTAATCGCATTCGGCTGGAAAAAAGACAAGCGGCATCCGATAAAACCCGTCCCCGTGCTCCTCGAGCAAGCCGCGCTCGGTGTCGTGGAGAGTGATCTTGTGGACGGTCTCCCTCAGAGTCCGAGCGTGGGATTTTGAAGGGGTTGACCAGGAAGAATGGTTGGAAATCATGGATACACACAACTGCAGGAGGCTTCCCACAGCAGATAACATCAAGCACATTTTGGAGGAGCTTGCTCACCAAAAACTCGCTCAAGAGCCAGCATTTGGGATTGAACAGTGGGCAGCGTCCTTGGACCTGTTCGATCGCAGCTCAAAGGAACTGCAGCTGCCTTTCCCGTCCACTACCTTCATTCAACACCGCCCTCTTCCCCCTACCCCTCCTTTTCCAGCCTGTCTCTCTCTGCCTGTCGTCCTCCGGATTCCATCGCTCCCCCCCTTTGTCCTTGTTCTCTGCAACGACTCGTAATCACGGCCCGGAGTAAATGGTGGATGTTATCTGGCAGTTGTTGTATCCAAGACAACCTACTGGCTGATTGATCTCATTCGCCAGAGAAAAGTCCAATACTGGTCCAGCTTTACTTGTGCAAGTACAAAAAGAAGTTAGATATTACTTGAAAACCGATTTTTACAGTGCAGACTGGAAGATATGCTGGATTGGCGTGCAGAGATAAAGATGACTGACAGCCCGTGAACAGAGAAGAAAAGAAGATACAGGTTCGTATTAACACATGCGGGTCGGGACGCAGGATTTCCAATTAAAAAGATGACACACGAATAGCGATATCATAGTTGCTGTGATGATTACCAGTGATGTGCGATACCACTGATTTCCTCTACGATTCCATACTGAGTCCAATTTAGGATGGTATCCGAGATACCACTCCGATACTGATTCTTTGTGCAAATACATCAATTCCTTCGCTATTGGTTCTAGAACTCTTGGTTCTAGTCCCGACCGTGATGAATGAATTTCCGCAAAGTAGGACTCCTTGACCGTGACGTCCGCATTGCCATGTTGGTGTTTGACAGAAAACCAACACACACTGTCCAATCCCGACATTTTGATTCTTACCACCCACGGTGGTGACAGCTGATAATGTTCCCACCAGTCCACAGGCCAAAGAGAAAACTTGCGGGTACCCCAGCTGGTTGTTTGTAAAAAGTGCATCTCCTTCCAGGAAGAACAAAAGCAAAGTGGATGAGCAAGAAACGAGTAGAAGACACAATAACATCTTGTAAGTTTCAGGTCTATCTGAGAAACTCAGGACTTTAGAACAAACAGAATATACCAGTGCACTTCAAACCTGCTAACACTTTGAGACACAGGTTGGTACGCCCCAAAGACAGGGCAACCCCATACCCAGAAAAACAGGTATGGGGTGTATGCTGCCCAGTGCTGTGAGGAATGCACCAATTTTTACATTAGGGAACGATTGGGCTAAGTCTTCAGGTCAAGACTTTGCAGCCTACCTGCAATCATAGAGAAAGAACACTCTTCAGAAGGATGATTTGAAAGAGGAGTGAGGGAAGTATGTTAAGGTTGAAAAGCCATCTCTGAACACGGGGAGGGCTCTACGACGCCACCTTTCTACCACACACAATGCTGTCCTTTCATCCCTCACTGGAAGACTCAGACATTTAGCTCCTAACAAATAACAAGGCACAGCTACCTTGGTTTTAGTTGGGCCCTTGAGTATAATTGCATCTGAATTGGATGCTAATGAAGGCGATAGCACCCAAACAACCACCACTCCGTTGTAACAACCGTCATTTGAGTCCTTTAGAGGATAAATAGATTGGATCTTGCACCAAGCTCTCAGACTAGAGAGCTGTCCTATCTAGTTTGACTGGTGTGTGTCCCACCTAGTCTTTGAGCATGAACGTATTAAGCCTGCAAAATGCCTTAAGAATACAATGACTTGGATGATTGAGAATATTTTGTTTACGAACTTTGGCATACAATTGTTATTGTTATTAAAACCCTCTAGACATACAATAACACCCCTATAGTCACCTTTACACTCCCATTACCCAATACAGTAGCTCAGAGGTCCCCAAACTTGTTACAGCCATCTTCTGACATTTGACTTGAACTCCTACTCCTGGACACTTAAAAACATAAACCTTTTTTTTTATCCTAATCAATGCGAAATATTGATCAGAATTAACTGATTAATAAATTTTGTTGTAACCACATTTTGATAACGTTTCACTTGAGCACTGATAAATACATACGTAATCACCCTACATATCTTTTACTTTCAGTCTGATGTTGGCATCCTTCAGTTTGAATAGGTTTAAATTAAACAGCTCTTTTTTTGTTCCTTTTTAAAAAAAAATTATTATGATTATTATTGTTATGACAGTTCATCAACATCCCTAATCCCTTAAACTCGGTTTGTATTTTAGTTCATTAAGTCATTTGTAATGACTTAATGAACTAAAATGTAATTAATGTTTATAATATTTCATAATATAATTTCATTGCTCAAGGTTAAAGTGTGATTCAAATGTTATGCTACTATTAAATAAACTAGTGTTAAGAAATACATTTTCCGTCATGTGTGCTATTTTTTTTTAGATTGATTAAGTTTTCAGTTAATTTGGAGCTGTTAATACATACAAATATATATAATTCTGTCATGTCCTTAATATTTATTTCAATAAAATACAATAAAAAGGTGCATATTATATATTCGGACATAGTTGCAAATGATGATTAATCATGATTAATTCATTTGAAAAGTGATTAATCTGAGCACCGCCGCTGCCACTGCTTGTTGGGGAAATAAACCACAGAGTGACAGAAGAGAGCAGCTAAACACAACGCTAGTTGTTTTTAACGAATACAAAGTCGCTGTGGATTGGTCTCTGGATCAGTTCAGAACAACAGAATGAAAAACTTAGAAAATGCACCGGTAGAGGTTAGTACTTAAGATCTCTGATTTGCTCATTCTACTGTCAATCAAAAAGGGATCAGACAGATCATCCTATCATCATGCAGAAGCCAAGCGTCCGGGCCAGCCCACTTGCCCATAGACCCCCAGAAACCCCCAGAGTCCAATGGACGGGACAAAACCCAGCATTTACCCAATGACCGTCCAGTTTTGCGCATTGGAACAACCCACTCTAGTCCCACCACGGGGGGTCATGTTCCGAACTAGCACTCGATGGCCAGGATATAGCACCGAACTCCTCACCTTGCCATCATACATTCTTTTGTTTTTCTGGGTAGACTTGTGTGCATTGTGCCGTGCAATATTGTATACCTTTTGAGGAGGATTTCAGTTTTGAATAACTCGCACTTGCAGGGTTTCAATTTGATTTCATGCTGCCTTAGTCTTTGCAGAACTTTTCTTACATGGTCTTTGAAGATCCTGACACAACAGTGTCATCGAGATATGGTACACATATCTTATCTCGGAGGCCCTCTAAACACTCTTCCATGCAGCTGCAGTGTCGCAAAGCTCAAGTCCTTCTGGCCACTGAGGATTATCATCAGGTGCAAAGATTAATTTGGTGTCTTCTCTAAAAGGTTTGACAATGACTCTGGATTTTACCTGGAGAGTGCTGTGGCTGACAAGCAGGAGTAAAGTACTCGTTCTCTCGACGCTCACCGCTTCAGTAAATGCCTTCACTGTTCTTCAGATTAGGAAATGCCATGTGAACAGTTTGCATCAATGAGTTTTGTGGGTTACGCTGCTTGGCGCAGGCTGTGCAGTGGTCATTTTTTCATTTAAAGCAATTTGGTAATTTGGTAGACGGTGGTAGAGGCGACGCAGCAGGGGGAAGTGTCGACTGATTCATTCTGGTGTAGTGACAAATTTGTGCCAACAGGCTTCGCCGGAAGTGCCCGCTAAGCTCGCCAGCGCCAAGCTGGTCTACTCACGGCTTGAGGCAAATCGCAGCTTGTCTAGTGGTAATTTGGCGGACTAGCGCGCAGGCCGGTTTACACAATGCCAGGCACATTTGAAGGCATTTAATAATCACAACAGTCACTGTATAAAGTCAACACATACATTTGGAAGGATATTGACTGTCCCGTCCGACTGTGTCGCACCGTCTCCAACACCTCATCTGTCCCCGAATTGACCCCCCCCCCCACATCGGTGGCCAGTGGATCTTATATGTATTGACATCTTTGATTGTGTGACCGAGAATTGCAAAAATGATCATAATGAATTGGGTAATACAAGTTCGTCTCACAAAAGTGACAAGGGCCAGACCCGAGCTTGGCAATGCGTATTTTACGCACAGTTGCTTCGGATTTCATCCCCATTATGCATAGTTTTTGTTTATTCATATTAAATATACATATTATATTGCATATTCATATTACAAATATTCATTCATTCATTCATTCATTTTCTATGCCGCTTATCCTCATTATGGGTCGCTGGAGCCTATCCCAGCTGACTTTGGGCGGGAGGCGGGGTACACCCTGGACTGGTCGCCAGCCAATTGCAGGGCACATATAGACAAACACATACAAGCATTCACACTCACTTTCATACCTATGGACAATTTAGAGTCCGTGTAGGTGTATAGCATGGGCTGTAACAAGAAATATTTGTCATAACATTTTCAATTTTAATGTTATGTCTTTTTTGTTACTGTGGTTGTAATTATATATACATATAATTTTATGGGGTATGTAATTTAATATAGACAAATATACACAATGTATATCTTTTTTTAATTTTGAACCTGTTTTAACATGATTTATTGCCACTTTAAAAAAAATGAAACTTAATATTCAAATATGCATGTATGTGCATATTATCCATTGCACTTACAGGTATTGTATTTTGTACAGCTATAAGAATAATACATATACAGGTTGTTTAAAATATTCATAACCACACTCCCCAAAATTATTAACACTGTACAAAAAGAAAACGAGAACTATTAATGCATGCGTGGCAGAACATACATAGGTGGAGTAATGCGTAGTCGCCCATGCATGAGACAGAATTCTGGCGCAGTGCGTAAAAGAAAAGGAAAGGAAAAACATTGTAACGCGCTCAGCGAAGAAGTCAACACTCCCAAGGTCCGAGCCGCTTGAACGCCTCGATCATCACGAAGCATGAAAGTTGTTTTACTGAGCATGTGGATGTTCTTCTAGTGTGAAATGGACAGTGATAATCAAGCAGTGTACTGGTTTCATGTTCAGCCTGTCTCTCCCTCCCTTGCAAAACAACCACAACTTCCAGTGTGCAACTGCAATGCATCGTGCTCGGCAGTGTGTGTACTAAATTGGTGCTGGTTTTCTATTCATAGTTTTTCTAGTCATTCCTTCCATAGTGACATTTCCACTACCTTCTTTGCTGTCTTATTAGTGACTCCTCATAATCACTCAGATCACTTTGCACCTCCACCATCTCCTTTAGCATCCTTTAAGATACATCCGTCTGTCCTTCCTCTGTTTGCCTGCATTCTAATATCCCACCATCTATCCATTTTTCCATCTACCCGTTGCCTTTTTTTTCCCTCTTGTCTGCGATGGCTGAGTAGATTAGGAGCGGGAGAGACCATCCCATTACTGTAAGGTTACACTTTCCATCTGGGAGGCAGACATCACAACCACTCTGTGTCTTGCCCAAATGTCCTTGAGGCAAACTAAAAAGACACCCATCCATCTATGCCTTATTTTAACCTTCACTCAAGAAAAGCGTGGACGTTGATATTTACAGGAATGCAAACAATATCATATTAAAACTTTCAGGGGCTGTTTATGACCTCGGAAAAACTTCTGAGTATGTTTTGAAGGACACCAAAGGAGAGCAGCTGCTAGTGATAGATCAGTCAAGTCCGATTTGTTAATGAAATAATGCACATACGTTCATCATCAAATTGACCGTTTTGATTTGAGTCTTTGTCCTCTCAGCGTTTTAGCTATAATAATTGTGTGTGTGTGTGTGTGTGTGTGTGTGTGTGTGTGTGTGTGTGTGTGTGTGTGCCCCTTTTGGCTTACCCTCCAGACTCCAAACAGTCAATATTACAAGTTACCAGCAAAGCATAAAATGTCAATACGTGACATTTTCAAGAGGTCATTATCGAAAAACAAAAATTGTGTTACGCTGAGAGCACATGCGACGATGATGATGATGATGATGATGACCTTATGTGGTATGATATGAAAAGGCGGTGAACCTTTAGAACTTTTTTCTTGTGGCGCAAACTCTTTTATAGTTGTTATTATTTGACAACTGTTTGAACTATTAGACTATTTTTGCTCTTTTTACTACAACCTTCTTCCTGGGACCAATGAGCGAGGAGGAGCCATGTCACATGACTTGGTGTGATGCATTTTGGTGTGTGTTTCTTTTACCTGAGCACTGTACTGTTTTTAATGACCTACTGCAAAAGTGGTCGCTGGTAGTCACTAGTGACTTTGTGATCGAAGTTTAGTCTCCATGAGTCTGCTCCCAAACTGCAGGGGGCAGTATATGAAAAACACACGTCTACCTAAACTACTACTACTCTACTAGACCAGAGCGGTAGACGTTTGCCATTGTTGACTCGACTTCCAACGCGGCCACACTTGCACTTCTACTTCTACTTTGTCATTTGTTTGGATGCGGCAGGTATGAAAGAGAATGCACCATTTTTGGTCCCAGCAGGTGGCTCACCCCACGATATACCCTGGTTCTCCTGACACCCATTGCTCCAACAGGGCTTCTTCAGGGAGCATGTCCGGCCACAATGCACCTACCTCGGCCACGGCAGGTGGCTCCTCCAGCTAGACAGCTGGGTTTCGCGCTAACTAGCTTGGCTGCAGTACTGGCAAGTTATGGAGCATGCACAACAATCCTTTTGCTGGCACACGCGTTGCTTATGTTATAAGACTCTGTCAACCGATCGCTTCTCTCGTGATATCCAGTGCATGTCTCCACAATCGATTCATCTAAAAATGTGAATTGTATATCGGTGGTTTTCAAACTGGGGGGAGCGCCCCCTTAGGCAGGGTGGCGCTACAAAAAAAATCAATCGTCATATCCTCAAACTGGATATCTAGTCGAATCGGTTTATTGTTATCATCCCTAGTCAGTAGTCAAAGGTTCTCTATATAACAGGAGTGGCTCTGAGGACCTATTGCAAAATGCTAGTCAAAAATCTTCTACACAACAGGAGTGCGTCCTGTTTTGAGGGCCTGTTGCAAAAATTCAACGATCCTCTATATGTGTGCATGCAGTGCAAGCAATACAAAACAGGAACTAAACTGAAAACTACCTGTGAGTCAGCCAGACTACCGCGCTAGCAGGAGGGTGAATAAACAGACTACATTAAACAGGACGGAGGATAGCAAAAGGTGAAACGGTGTCATGGAAGACAAAGGCATGTGGACCTAAGTCCAAACAGTACCCTTCTGGAGCACTTGAGAGAATAAGTAGAGGTGCCTGATTGGAAACGCTGTGACTGCTGAGTAGCTCTCCTTGACTCACAGACTGCCAAGGTCTGCAAAGGACACACAAAACAAAAAGCGGTAAGGAAAATAAACAACACTCCAGTTCCAGGTCACCACGAGCGTGAAATCATACGCAAGCCCGGGTGCTGTCGGCACACGGACCTCAAGGATGAATCCAGCTCCTGGTTAGCCAGCTCCGTCTGGCCATTGGATTGAGGGTGGTAGCCTGAAGAAAGAGGCCCCAACAACTAACAAAATGCCTTCCAGGTAACAGAGGCTAACTGGGGACCTCTGTCCGACACGACCGTTATGCCATGGAGCCGAAACACATGCTGGACTAAGAGCTTGAAAGTTAGGTTAAGTCGGCTGAGGGGACTTCCTGGAGGGCACCCAGCTGGGCGTGTGGTGGCTTCGACCACTAGCTTCTCAACTTTCCACAGGAGGGCGCCCAAAATGCGGGACCAGGGAATGATTGTCTCCAGGGAGGAGTCCTCAACTTGTTACCCATGCATTCAAGAAAGAGCATCCTCTTGCCAGTGAGTGAGCCTGGGCGATAGGTGAGGGTAAAATCAAACCTGGTGAAGAACAGAGCCCACCGAGCCTGGTGAGGGTTGAGGCGTCTAGCAGATCAGATGTATTAGAGGGTTCTGTGGTCCGTGTAAATGGCGAAAGCATGAGTTGCTCTTTCCAACCAGTGCCTTCACTCCTGCAGGCCAAGGACCACAGCCTGCAGGAGCACTGCCCAAAACCCAGTATCGCACGCTTCAACCTTAACAAAGAAAGGGAGAGATGCATTAGGGTGGATAAGAAGAGGTGCAGAGGTGAAAAAAGACTTGAGCCGCCGGAAGGCCAGATCAGACCCCTGCGACGACTCAAACAGAACCTTAGCATAAGCTTGATCAGATGGTCGGCAACATTACTAAAGTTTGAATAAAGAGCCAGTAAAAGTTGGCAAAACCAATGAACCTCTGCCGAAGCTGTCTGGATGTCTCAGTGGGTCAGTCGACCACAGCCTGGATCTTGGAAGGGTCAGGTCTCAATTGCCCCTTCTCCGCATGAAACCCCAGGACGAACATTGAGGGGGAGTGAAAGGTGCATTTGTGAGGCTCGACATACAACTGATTTTCCAAAAGTTTCTGGAGGACAAGACGAACATCCTGCTGGTGAACTTGCATAGAGGAAGAGCAAATAAGAATATCGTCCAAATAAAAAACAAAAGAGCAGCATTGTAGCGCATAACATCATGAAATAAGGCACTGAAAGGCCGTGAGGGCGTTAGTAAGCCTGTAAGGCATGACACAGTATTCAAAGTGCCCCCCTACATTGTGTTAAAGTGGTCTTCTATTTGTCCCCCTTGCGGATGCAAATAAGGTCGCATGTCTAACTTACTAAAAAGGGTGGCAGTGTGAAGCGGAGTGAAGGCTGAATCAGGAAGTGGCAAGGGATACTTATTTTATGACAGTGATAGCGGTAAGTGAGGAGCCATCCTGCTTCTGGACAAAAAAAGGGAGAGGATTGTGTATGGGGTGCAGGGGTGTACTCCTCAAGGTTCCTCTCTTTGGTTTTAGAAATGTGATAATGCCGGGAAAATGGCAGCAGCGCACCAAGCAAAAGGTCTATGGTGCGAAAATAGGGACAGCAAGTAACATGTCACGATCCTTACGTAAAACCTCCGGGACCAGGGACAGAAGGCAGATTAGAAAGGCAGGTGGAAGGGGATGCTGAGTAATTTTGAATAAGGATCTGTCTATCAAAAGGTTGTGGTGGTGCAACCAGGGAAGGCCAAGAACAGATCCTGAAGGAATAACAAAAACGTATCAACTCCTGGTGGTTACTGGAGGAGAGAGTGAAAAAGGATGTGTCTGGTGAGTAATGAATGCTAGATGGTAACCGTTGAGAGGAACGCACATTGACATGTGAAGTAGGAATATTAATTTCCTGTAATAAGCCACAGTCAGTAAAGTTTTGATCAGCCCCTGAGTCTCCAAGAGCACAGTTAGAATGGTGTCCCTCTCCTCTCCACGACAATGCAAGTTTCACTTGAAGGCTGCCCACTGATGATATGGCGGTAGGAGGAGGTGGAGCGTGTCCGTCACCTGCTGAAGCCTTGCCGGAGATGGGCGCCGCGGGGTAGGCCGGCTTGGCAATGCGTCTCATCTCTCAGCCGGCCTACCGGCTGAGAGATGAGATGATCCGCTCTGCAGTAGAAGCAGAGGTGGAGCTACACGCAGCAAATTCTCTCTGCGGCCGACAGTCGACAGCAGCATGTGAATCACCTGCCTGAGGATCTCTGATGGCGCAAACAGTGGTGGAGACGGCCACCTGAAGAGGCTCGTCACGACGACTCGGCGGCAGGATTGAGTGGTTAGGGGGTCAGCTACCCGCCGCGCTCCTGCAGATGGTTGTCCGGCTGGATGGAGTGGGAGATGAGTTCCCCAAAGGTCCGGGTCTCATCCTGAGGCTGAGGTTGGCCAAAAAGACTTTTCACCCCAGCTGCTCTCCATCGCCAAGATGAGCTTGTGCCTTGGCGTACAGCTTGTTGTTCCCCAACAGGATGGTTGAACACGTTCTTGATCTCTTCAGTGAAAAGGGGCAAACTGGAGGGGAGTTGGGGCTTGCTCCCGCTGACCACCTTGGCCCATTTCAGTAGAGTGAATGTGGGACTGCTGGCTTAGGCGAGGTGGTCTTTGTGTAAAACCACCCTACAGTCCTCATACTTAGTTGGGTGGGGGATGTCGGGCTGCTGCGGCAGGGGAGTAACCAAGTGGAGAGCCAGCGAGGCCGCGACCACCTTCATGTAACAGGAGCACGCTGCCTTTTTTGAGGGCTAGTCTAAGAAAGTGCATTGCTGTTTTTGAGGATCTACTGCAAAATCCCTAGTCAAAGATTCACTATATAACGGCAGCCCTCTGCTGTTTTTGAGGATGTTTTTTCCAAGATGTTCTATTTGATAGGAGCTTCTTGTTGTTTCTGAGATCTTACTTCAAAAATGCCACTCAAAGATGCTCTATTTGCTGTTCATAAGGATTATCTGCAAAAACAAGAGCTAAAGGTTTTCTATACGACAGGGGCACCACTGTTTTTGTGGAACTACTGCAAAAACTATAAAGAAATAACAATGACAACCGGTATTTTTCAGACTTTTTTCTGCGTAAAACATACCATCTTACATTGGGGTCAATATACATCTAATCTTTAAAGACCTGTGATGATGGCATGTGTTCTGGTTTTGTTGCCTCTGTGTATTTTTTTTTCCATTTACCTTTTGATTTGTCTTTTTTTTTTTACATCCAAACATCGAACAACTGCGTGACATGAAATAGCAGATGTAGCACATGTCGTTAACGTGCGTCAATCACTTCCTGAAATAGCGAGAGCCTCCAACACCCCCACTGTTTCTGTTCATGTTTTATTCATGTGCTGTCAGCTGTGCAGACAATAAACATGCAAAGACAAAAATTATCATCTGCTATTTCACTGCAGACCGACTAGCTGATGACTGGATGGGGTGAGGAAGCATCCTTGACACCTTTTCCTTTTGTGTGGTCCTTTACCTCCATATTGTTTTTAGAAATAAAAGACATTTCTGAACACCCATCTGAAAAACTTTGTGGACTAGTTTAGAAAGGTTGCAATAGTTCTCCTACATTAACGTGGCCCATTTCTGACTTTTTTTGTTGTTGCCGATATTACACACTTAGTGGAAGAAGTGTTTTTTTAAAGCTCTCCCAGCTGACAGCAGTTCAATTTCATGCAGCCAGTTTGCTAGTAAAGAAATTACTTTTCACAAATGCAATATCTGACTTTTGATGCGTTCACCGAGTTAGAAAGTAGAATACAAATCTAAGCCTAATGCTGCGTTCCAGAAAACCGGGAAAGAAGAAGATCTCATGCACTCCTGTCATATAGGGCAGCTTTGGCTTGTGTTTTGCATTACATTCCTAAACACAGCCCTGACCTCGTTTTGTATATAGGATCTCTGACTATTGCATATTTTCAGTAGAGTATTAAAAACAGCAAAAGCTCCTGTCATATAAAACATCTTTGGATGCACGTTTGTAGTAGGTCATTACAAACAGCACCAAAGGCTCCTGTCATATAAGCTTCTGTTTTGCATTTCTTGTAGAAGTCCATAAAAACACCACTTGCTTCCTGTTATATGGATGGTCTTTGATTTTAGCATTGTTTTAGTAGGTTGTTAAACACAGCAAAAAGTTTATCCATCCAAAGTTTGTATCAAATAGAAAATCTTTGACTTGCCTTTTTGCAGCAGGTCCTTAAAAACAACACTGGTCTCCTGTTCCATATAGGATGTCTAACTTTTGCGTTTTTGCAGTAGGTCTTTAAAAACAGTACTGCCCTCCTGTTACATGGAGGACATCAGACTTTTGCGTTTTTGCAGTAGTTCTGTAAAAAGAGCAAAAAGCTCTTGTCACATAGAGCATTTTTGACTGGCGTTTTTGCAGTATGTTCATAAAAACAGCAAAATGTCCCGTGACGTAGAACATCTTTTATGAGTAGGTTTTTAAAAACATCAAGAAAATCATGTCATATAAAACATCTTTAACTAGCGTTTTTGTATCAGGTCCATAAAAACAGCAGTGCCCTTCTGCTGCATGGAGGATCTTTTACTTTTGCATTTTTGCAGTATGTTTTTAAATACAGCAAACTCTCCTGTCATAGGGCCGCACGGTGGATAAGTGGGTAGCATGTTGGCCTCACAGTCAGGAGATCAGGGTTTGAGTTTCCGTTGGGCATCTCTGTGTGGAGTTTGCATGTTCTCCCCGTGCGTGTGTGGGTTTTCTCCGGGTACTCCGGTTTCCTCCCACATTCTAAGTACATGCATGTTGGCTTCATTGGCCACTTTAAATTGTCCATTAGAGTGTGATTGTGAGATTGTTTATCTATGTGTGCCCTGCGATTGGCTGGCGACCGGTCCAGGGTGTACCCCGCCTCTCGCCCAAAGCCAGCTGGGATCAACTCCAGCATCCGCGCGACCCTAATGAGGATAAGCGGCGTAGAAAATGGATGGATGGATGTATAGAACATCTTTTACTGCCGCAGTGGTTCCCAAACTTTTTTTTGCAGTGCCCCCCTTATGGAGACAAAGCCATTTTGGGCGCCCCCCCCCCCTCCCAAAAATTACGGTAATAATGAGACGTGTTTGTGGTAACGCCGGGTTCCTTAGCGTTTTTTGCAAGACAAGCAATGAGTATGGGTGACAGACGTTGGAGTTACGCCAGTCGTTATCAAAACTTTAGACTGCGTGTTTTATTGTTTTTCCGTTGTACTAAGAGCACTCTGCTTCCCTTTACACTTGTATGACCATGAAGCATTTTCTGGTACTACAAGCGTTACTTGTTACTGAAGCACAGTTTGACCCAGAAACAGACAATTTGACCAGAGTGGTTTCACTGTGCTTTCATCATTTGTTTTCTGTTGGGACTTCAATCCTCTTGATCTATCTTTCACCATTCATCTCTCCCTCTGCCGATCTCCTCAACGCATCCATCTCCGTGATGCATCCCAGCGTGTCTAAAAAGAGACAGTCTCCTTTTGTGTTTGGTCCAAAGTAAACAAGAACTCATGCTCGGCTCTCACAGTGTGACTGCCCTTTAAAAGGCTCGGTAGTGAGAAGCGTTGAGCTAAAGTTCAAAATCAAATCGTTTTTCTTTCTGTCTTTTTTCTTGAAATCAGCGTGTCATATGCAATCAGCGAGGCCGAAAAGTGAAGGGAACTGAACTTCATGAACGAGCACCCAGCCAAGCACACGTCTGATACAACCTGGGACGCACGGCAACTCCCAAAACAGAAAAAAACCCCACAAAACACGCGTACATGTAATTGCATTCATGTAACTGAACGGGACACCCGGAGAAGACAGCAGGTTACTGCATCGTCATGGTATGGGGCTGGAGTAGGACTGGACTTTATACGGAGGTAATAAAAACTTTGACAGAACTCAGGACACACCAAAGCTCATGAAAACAAATTACACAGAGCATAAGTGAATATGAACTGAATTGGCACTTTGAACTTTTGGATGCAATGAGTGGACGTGGAACAGGATGTAGACCCGGACCATCCTTTTTTCTCCACCATTAACAACAATTGCTGCTGCTATACACACGATCAATACAAATCTGTGGGTAGAGTATCAATTATTCATTTTAACAGCAGAAACTTATATGCACATTTAAACAAAAAAGGGATTGTCTGAATACTTTTTTCGCAAGCTTTTAATATAATAACAATGTCGGAAAAATGGATCGGTTGTGAAAGAGGACTAGACTTTGAAATGGAGGCTTATAACGTCACATAAGAAAACAAGGCAGGTGGAGGAGTGGCGATATACTGTATGTGGATAAAAGATTAGACTTCGAGGTTGTAATGATTGTCAATGTATCCCATCTCAGTCTGGTCACTCTGACTTTATCTCCAAAATCTCTAACATGTGCTGTCCCTCTGATGTGCTCCTTCATGATCCTGTCCATCCTGGTCACACCCAAAGAGAACCTTAGCATCTTCATCTCTGCTACCTCCTGTCTTTTCCACAGCGGCACTGTCATCGCTAGTCTCACCACAGTTTTGTACACCTTTCCTTTCATTTTAGCTGAAACTCTTCTATCACACATCACACCTGACACTTTTCTCCACCCATTCCAGCCTGCCTGCACACACTTTTTCACCTCTTTTCTACACTCTCCATTGCTCTGGACTGTTGACCCTAAGTACTTAAAATCCTCCAACTTCTTTATCTCTTCTCCCTAATCGTAATCGTTCTCTCTCATGTTCCTCATTCATCAACTCTTCAAAGTACTCTTTCCATCTTCCCATGACACCACTGGCACCTGTCAATACCCTTCCATCCCTATCCTTCATCACCCTAACCTGCTGCACGTCCTTCCCATCTCTGTCTCTCTAACTTGCCAACCTATAAAGATCATTCTTTCCCTCCATGCTGTCCAACCTAGCATACAAGTCATCATAAGTTTAACGTTTAATTTCACCTTACGCTGCATCTCCTTGTACTCCTGTCTACTCTCTTCAGGCCTCTCAGTGTCCCACTTTTTCTTAGCTAACCTCTTACTCTGTATACACTCCAGCACCTCCTCATTCCACCACAAAGTCTCCTTATATACTTTCCTTCCAGATGACACACCAAGTACTCTCCTACCTGTCTCCCTGATCACAGTAGCTGTAGTTGTCCAGTCATCTGGAAAGCCACCCGAATCCTTTTCCAACTCCAACTCCATTCCAACTCCACTAGAGTCATCTTACACACCACCATCCTATGCTGTCTGGCTACACTCTCACCTACCACTGCTTTGCAGTCACGGATCTCCTTCAGGTTACAATTTCTACACAAGGTGTAGTCTACCTGTGTGCTCCTACCTCCACCCTTGTAGGTCACCCTATGTTCCTGTCTCTTCTGGAAGAAAGTATTCACTACAGCCATTCCCATCCTTTTTGCAAAGTCGACCACCATCTGTCCTTCTGCGTTCCTCTCCTGGATACCAAACTTGTCCATCACCTCCTCATCATATCTCTTCCCTGCACCAACATGTTCATTGAAGTCCGCACCAATGACGACTCTCACTTTTAGAGATGTTCTGCATCACTTCATCCATCTCACATCCTACCTTTGGAGCATACTAACTAACAACATTGAACATTTGCTTGATTCGCATGTTTTGGTTAGGCAAAAGTTTTACGTCGGATCCCCTTCCTGACACAACCCTCTGTATTAATCCGGGCTTGGGACCGACACTGGCTTGTGCCCCGTTGCAGCTCCATTAAATTAAGTAGGTGATGTATTAGTAGCAAAATGAGGACACATAATTTGATAGAAATGAAAATGATCACCCTTTAGAGGGGGCAAATCAAAGACGCCCCATAAATGAAAGTGAAAAAATGATGCAGCATACTGGTCTATTTTGCCAAAATGTCATTGAAGCAACTCAAAATTATTCTCATTAGTTTGTTTGGCCCCCACATGCTTTTACGCATGCCTGACAACGTAGGGGCATGCCCCAAATGAGACCACGGATGGTGTCCTGGGGGATCTCCTCCCAGATCTGGACCAGGGCATCACTGAGCTCCTGGACAGTCTGAGGAGCTACCTGGAGGCGCTGGATGAACCTAAACATAATGTCCCGGAGGTGTTCTGTTGAGTTAAGGTCAGGTGAACGTGGGGGCCAGTTCATTGTACCAATTCCTTTATCCTCCAGGAACTGCTTGCATACTCTAGCCACATGAGGTAGGGCATTGTCGTGGACCAGGAGGAACCTAGGTCCCACTGCACCAGCGTAGGTTCTGACAGTGGCTCCAAGGATTTCATCCCGATACCTTATAGCAGTCAGGGTGCCATTATCTAACCTGTAGAGGTCTGTGCGTTCTTCCAAGGATATGCTTCCCCAGACCATCACCGACCCACCACCAAACCGGTCATGCTGAATGATGTTACAGGCAGCATAACGTTCTCCACGGCATCTGCAGACCCTTTCACATCTGTCGCATGTGCTCAGGTTGTACTTGGTCTCATCGGTGAAGAGCACAGGGTCCAATTGTGTTCAAAATAATAACAGTCCAAAGTGACTAACCAGATTGATCACTGTTATTAGTACATTTTTATTGCATTGCAATTTAGGTATTTATTTATTGACATGGCAAACAAGTCACCAGTAGGTGCAGTACATTCTCAGAAAACAATTTAGCAAAATTATTGTTTTATGACTGGTGTCAGAGTTTGGTTTGCATTGCCGGCAATAAGTTGGACCCGTTTCCAGTGAGAGTTGGACTCCGCCAGGGCTGCCCTTTGTCACCGATTCTGTTCATTACTTTCATGGACAGAGTTTCTAGGTGCAGCCAGGGCGTTGAGGGATTTCACTTTGGTGGCCACAGGTTTCGGTCTCTGCTTTTTGCAGATGACGTGATCCTGCTGGCTTCATCGAGCAGTGACCTTCAACTCCCACTGGATCGGTTTGCAGCTGAGTGTGAAGCGGCTGGGATGTGAATCAGCACCTCCAAATCTGAGTCCATGGTTCTCGCCCGGAAAAGGGTGGATACCAATCTCCGGGTTGGGGATGAGGTCCTGCCTCAACTGGAGGAGTTTAAATATCTCGGGGTCTTGTTCACGAGTGATGGAAGGATGGAACGCGAGATGGACAGGCGGATTGGTGCAGCCTCTGCAGTGATGCGGACTCTGCACCGTCTGTCGTGGTGAAGAGAGAGCTGAGCCGAAAGGCAAAGCTTTCAATTTACCGGTCGATCTACGTTCCTACCCTCACCTATGGTCATGAGCTTTGGGTAGTGACCGAAAGGACAAGATCTCGGGTACAAGCGGCCTAAATGAGTTTTCTCCGCAGGGTGGCTGGGCTCTCCCTTTGAGATAGGGTGAGAAGCACTGTCATCCGGGAGAGACTCGGAGTAGAACCGCTGCTCCTCCGCGTTGAGAGGAGCCAGATGAGGACGCCTCCCTGGGGAGGTGTTCAGGGCTCGTCCAACCGGTAGGAGTCCTCGGGGAAGACCCAGGACACGCTGGAGAGACCACATCTTTCAGCTGGCTTGGGAACGCCTCGGCATCCACTGGGAAGAGCTGGACAAAGTGGCCGAGGAGAGAGACGTCTGGGCTTCCCTGCTTCCACTGATATTTTTTTGAACACACCCCTTTGAACTAATTGCCCAATTGCACAGCCTTAGGAGCGTGCATATCATGAATGCTGCCTCTTGTTTGTTTTCTGAGAATCTACTGCACCTACTGGTAACGTGTTTGCCATGTAGCACTAAAAATGTTCTAATAACAGTGATGAATCTGGTTAGTCCCATTGGACTGCTATTACACACACGCGCATCCAGGCCTCTCTGACAGTGTCAGTCCAAATAGAGTAGATTCTCTTTGTAAAGGTTGAGTTGTGAAAGGTGTACATAATGAATCGCCCAGTCAGTGTATGAAGCATTCGAGTCACATTTCCACTCCTGTCAGCTCATAAGACGCCCTTTCAAAGGTCAACAGCGGCCGAGTCAAAGTTCATATTGATTTCAATTTTCTTTAAATTTCCGTCGCATTTTCTGCTCTCCTTACAAGAAAATCATCCAAACAAATCCGTTCCACTGTGTTTCCCTCTAACCTTTACGTCTCTTTTTGGAAAAGAAAGGCAAATAGCACGTTTGTTCTTCTTTTTTCACACTCACTCATCCCCGCAGATCAACGTGAGCAAGATGCATTCTGCAGCCTGAAAGTCAATTCCACACTTACTTAGCTCCGTAATAAGAAGACATGTTGACGAGACAGCAAAGCCTTTCTCCTTTTAGCACGTGGCCAAGGGAAGAAAAGCTATGAATCATCGCAGAGAGGCATATACGTGAAAGACAGGAAGAAAACGCTCATCTTGGCAACTACAGGCTTTTTGCAGCAGCTCTCCTGTCATACAGGGGATCTGTGACTTGCATGTTTGCCATAGGTCGCGAAAAACAGCATAGCACTCCTGTCAGACAGAGGATCCTTCACTAGTGTTTTTGCAGTAGTTGCTTTAAAACAGCAGCACTTTGGTGTCATATAAATAGGGGATTTTCGACTAGCCTTTTTGCTGTAGTTGCTTAAAAACAGACTAGCCTTTTTGCTGTAGTTGCTTAAAAACAGACTAGCCTTTTTGCAGTAGTTGCCTAAAAATAGCAGCACTCTCCTGTGATGTAGATAGGGTTTGTTCGACTAGCCCTTTTGCAGTAGTTGCTTAATAACAGCAGCACTCTCCTGTCATATAGATAGGGGTTTTTTGCTAGCCTTTTTGCGGTAGTTGCTTAAAAACAGCAGCACTGTCCTGTCATGTAGATAGGGGTTTTTTGACTAACCTTTTTGCGGTAGTTGCATAAAAAACAGCAGCACTCTCTTGTCATATAGATAGGGGTTTTTCGACTAGCCTTTTTGCAGTAGTTGCTTACAAACAGCAGCAATCGCCTGTCATGTAGATAGGGGTTTTTCGACTAGCCTTTTTGCAGTAGTTGCTTAAAAACAGCAGCAATCGCCTGTCATGTAGATAGGGGTTTTTCGACTAGCCTTTTTGCAGTAGTTGCTTAATAACAGCAGCACTCTCCTGTCATATAGATAGGGTTTTTTTTGCTAGCCTTTTTGCGGTAGTTGCTTAAAAACAGCAGCACTGTCCTGTCATGTAGATAGGGGTTTTTTGCTAGCCTTTTTGCGGAAGTTGCTTAAAAACAGCAGCACTGTCCTGTCATGTAGATAGGGGTTTTTTGACTAACCTTTTTGCGGTAGTTGCATAAACAACAGCAGCACTCTCCTGTCATATGGATAGGGGTTTTTTGACTAGCCTTTTTGCGGTAGTTGCATAAAAAACAGCAACACTCTCCTGTCATATAGATAGGGGTTTTTCGACTAGCCTTTTTGCAGTAGTTGCTTAAAAACAGCAGCAATCGCCTGTCATGTGGATAGGGGTTTTCGACTAGCCTTTTTGTGGTAGTTGCTTAAAAACAGCAGGACTCTCCTGTCATATAGATAGGGGTTTTTTGACTAACCTTTTTGCGGTAGTTGCATAAAAAACAGCAGCACTCTCCTGTCATATAGATAGGGGTTTTTCGACTAGCCTTTTTGCGGTAGTTGCTTAAAAACAGCAGCACTCTCCTGTCATATAGATAGGGGTTTTTCGACTAGCCTTTTTGCGGTAGTTGCTTAAAAACAGCAGCACTCTCCTGTCATGTAGATAGGGGTTTTTTGACTAACCTTTTTGCGGTAGTTGCATAAAAAACAGCAGCACTTTTTATTTTATTTTTATTATGATCCCTAAAAGATTATGACTTTTTATTATGTCATTTACAGTATATTGGTGTCACTTTTGCATGAAAATTGATGCTGTGAGCCGTATTAAGGCCATCACCAAGGATTCCCTAAGCTCCCACTGCGTCCCAAGCTAAAGTTTTATGACAAAAACAATCACCGTGCAAACCAGCAGTTCCAAAAATTGGCCCGTGTAGAAATTCTGACCGCCAAGAAATAAATAAGCACACATCACGAAGGCCTCGTTTGAATGGAAAGGTACGGAGGAACAAATGAGGCAGAATGAATCCCTTGAGTGATGTCATCGGAGGACGCTAAATCCTTGTTGTCTTAATTAAAGCTGCATTGGAAAGATGAGCGCTTGCGTGGCCCGCAGCCCGTCTAGGCAGCACCGGTGGGACGATACACTTTAAAATCTAATCATTATGCTTACTGCACAGAACAAGTTTTTGGGTTTTTTTTTAACATCAGTTTCTATAAAGTGGCGGGTGAAAAACAGCACACGGCAAAAGCATTGTGGTCGTCGTCTAGAGCCAAGTTATTCAATCTCAGATCGAGCGCACGTAAATACAAAACAGCCTAATTAATGACGCGCTCATCCCAGCGCTGGTGCTTGTGCTGCCATGGCCATGAAACAAATAGAGTAAACATTAACTTGGCGCCGCGGGGATCTCTCTCACGTAATCAACACTCTCAAATGCATCTTAATTAACGGCACCGTTTTCTTTTTGCTCAACTTTCTTGCTGTTACCACTCACTGCTCATATTGACCGCTGGGATTTCTATAGGGGGGAAAAATGCCAGTTTTTAGGTAAGTTGCCCGACTCTACCTCCGGGGGGGTGGGGGGTGGGGTGGGGGGGTTTGCTGGACTGACACATTTCAGAGTTTGCCAGTCAAACTCTTAAGGGTTAATTCTATCGCATTCCACGAGCCCCTCTGTTAGGAAATATTTGTACACACTCGTTCCCCCTGGGCCCATATTAACAAGGGAATTATGTATATCATATAACAAAAATTACATGTTTAACTGTAATAGTATGACTTTATTTCCACAATATATTAACTTTATTCCTAAATTCATTTCCCCAACCTAATATTCCAAAAAATACAACTTTGTATTGTTTTGTTTGTTTTTCCTAAAATTTTGACATTTAAAAAAATAAACATGAACTCTGTTACTGGAATTATTTTTACTCATAATTTTACAAGTTTATTCTCGTAATTTTTTAAAAAAATATTTTGTACTTGTACTCATAAAATGACAGCTTTTTTTAAATTACTGCTTTTTGGGGGGGGTTTTCCACAATTTTTTAAAACTTTTGTCATAATTTTTCAATGACTTTATTCTCCTAATATTATAACCTTTTCCACAACCTCATTTTGCCAAAAAAAAATTGTCATGGGATGTGTGATGGAAGAGTTTCAGCTAAAACGAATGGAAAGGTGTACAAAACTGTGGTGAGACCAGCGATGTTGTTTGGTTTAGAGACAGTGCCGCTGAGGAAAAGACAGGAGGCAGAGCTGGAGGTAGCAGAGATGAAGATGCTGAGGTTCTCTTTGGGTGTGACCAGGATGGACAGGATCAGAAATGAGTACAGCACATGGTAAAGGTTTTGGAGATAAAGTCAGAGAGGCCAGACTGAGATGGTTGGGACATGTCCAGAGGAGAGAGAGTGAATATATTGGTAGAAGGATGCTGAGTTTTGAATTGCCAGGCAGGAGGCCTAGAGGAAGACCAAAGAGGAGGTTTATGGATGTAGTGAAAGAGGACATGAAGGTAGTTGGNACAGCACATGTTAAAGGTTTTGGAGATAAAGTCAGAGAGGCCAGACTGAGATGGTTGGGACATGTCCAGAGGAGAGATAGTGAATATATTGGTAGAAGGATGCTGAGTTTTGAATTGCCAGGCAGGAGGCCTAGAGGAAGAGCAAAGAGGAGGTTTATGGATGTAGGGAAAGAGGACATGAAGGTATTTGGTGCGAGAGAAGAGTATACAGAAGACAGAGTTAGATGGAGGCAATTAATTCGCTGTGGCGACCCCTGAAGGGCTAAGCCCAAAGGAAAAGAAGACTGTAATCCAAGTTATAATGCTTTTCCCATGACTACTTCAATGTTAGCCCCTGCCTTCAAAATAAAGGCAAAATAGGTTGGAGATGACACACTAATTTAAAATATAATATCTTATTAGTGTTTGGAGTTGGTACATCCTTTTTTGGACAAAACACTTGCCCAAAAAGCAAAGCAATCGGACCACCCGGAAGGACTTCAGTCCAATATCTGCAGCTTTCGCCCGGTAAGTACCATCCATGCGGCGCAAGATCCATCTCAGAGCAGCTCCACAAAACGGTCCAAACATGTCAAGGTCAAGACCGAGGTAACTGACACACCGGCAGGAATGACACGTGCAGTTCACGTGATCGCTCCTCCCGCCAGTTAGTAACGGCAACCTCCGCCTTAACCCACAACATCGGCAACGTTGCGAAACGACGGCACACGGGAAGGTGCCATGCGGAGCCGCCTGGGCGCCTTTTTTTGTGTTTCACTCCGCAGGTTGTTTGTGACAGCTAATTAAAGCTTGAAGTAGCATCGCGTGCCGCTGCATCGCAGATAGACGCTGTTGTCTTCACCCAGCTGCAGCGTTTGTGTGTGACGTTTGGTGTGCATGCGTGTGCGTGTGTGTGTGTGCGCGCCAAAGGTTCATTCCAAGAGTCGTAAAGAGCAATCTTTTCCCATTAGCATGTTAATCGCGTGACCTTTGCAGAGTCAATCAAAAGGGCCGAATATTTGTAGAGGTTCTAAAGCGCCTACAATGTCACCGGCGGGGAGCATGCATGTATATGTTTTTTAAAACAATTGATTATGTCAACTGGGGATTGTTTTATGTAATATTCAAGTTAGGTTGAGGGCTTTAAATGGATTTTTTAAATGGTCTTGTGCCTTTGTCTTCAGTTTTTCTTCAATGGCTGTCAAATATTAGGGCACCCCATGTGTTGTTCATATTTGTGGCACCCCCCATGGCAGGGGTCGGGCACCTTTTGGGCTAGTAGAGCCATGAAAGTCATATTTTTCCAAATGTATTTCCATGTAATTCCGTATTATCCTATTTTTTAACAGTAAAGACCAACAATTTTATAAGATAGTAAGTCTCGGATGAAAGTCCCGAGAAGGTTTTATATTTGGATATTTTATATTTTTGTGGTGTTTTACTTTAAAATGTCAACCAATACACATTATAAAACAAAAAGTACATATTTAATTGTAGTATTATGACCTTATTCCCACAATATTTCACTTTATTCCCATATACTGTAAATATACCCCCAAACTAATACAATTACAACTTTATATTGTTTTGTTAGTTTTTCATAATATAGGGACAGTAATAAAAATAAAAATGAAATATATATATAGTAAAATCACAATATTTTTACTTATAACAATGTAAATTCATTCTTACGGAGACCCCAAAGGGACATGGAGGAAAAAAAGGGGGAAGGCAAAACTTACTACATCCGTGCAGACTGCATAAACTTCCGGGTTTAGAGCGGAAACAAAACAGAAAGGAAAATTGAGTGGGAACGTTTCTTGATTTTTATTGGGAGTTGGGCATGAAATACAGAGATATTAAAACCGCGCTTAGCAGCAAACATGGGTTCCATGTAAGTGTCAGGTTCTGCAGCGAACGAGGGCTCTGTCGTCGAAAAGCGGATCTTGCTGTCCTGGCTGATTTCATCAAGAACCAACTGCAATGCTCCGGACAAACGTGGAAGTCTATGCAGGCTACACGGAAGTGTAATAAGTTTCGCGTTCCTTTGCAAAAGTTCGCACTTTTTTTTTACCCGTCAACATTTTTGCTCTCCATGTCCCCTAAGGGGCTCCGTACTGGGACTTTTTTGTCTTAATATTTTGATTTTCTACTCATTTTTCCCCCCAATTTCAACGTTTTTTTTAATGTATTTTTTTATTTGTAGTCTTTCTCATAATTAGGACTTTATTGCTGCAATATTTTGACCTTACCCTCCCAATACTATTACCTTTTCCGCAGCCTAATTTTTCCAAAAATTCCAACTTTTTATGTATTTGGACTTTCTTTTTCCATTTTTGCTGTTTGCTTAAAGTTTTTTTGTTCAATTATATTTGAAGAAAAAACGAAATAAAAAATAAATAAATGTTATGGTGTTAAGAAACGCCTGAGAGCCATATGTGGTCATCAGACGAGCCACAAGTGGCTCCCGAGCCACAGCTTCCCTACCCCCGCCCTGTGGATCGTGGTCTAAATTATGATATTTTGGTTGAGGGCGGCCATGTTTTCCAAGCAATCTTGCTGAAATTGTACACACACGCGCTTGTCGCTCCTCTAAAAGTATGTACCGAGTTTTGCGGAGATCTGACTAAACTCCCTGAAGTTACAGCGAGTGTTTGTAGGTAGCGTGCGGGAAATTTCAAGCCAATCCCAATTTAGGGCGTTAAGGATAACTGCCCCATCACGTGGGGTAGCAGGCAACACAGTAGGAGTGCAGGTTTTGACAAATGCAGCGTTTCCGGGACAAAAGTTCTACTTGTGCTGTCCTCGTTGTTGTGACTTTATTTTTCGTGATGCAGAAATATTCTCACGTATATTGTATTCTTCTCTGTTTTTGTTCACCTTCAACACCTTAATTAGATTTGCTCTCCTGGAAAGCTCAACCTTGCAGGAACTACAATAAGTTCCTTTTACTGGAGGGAAGGCACCAGAAAAAAAACTTCTTTTCTCAAATTTCCACACTTTAATTAAGTTGTATTTCCAAAAGTGCTTTTAAAAAGAGCACTCTTTTTAGACATATAATTGAAGCTCAGGGTGTGTGACGGAGAGTTCCCCCCCACCACTCGTGGGAATACAAAGTTTTTTTGGGTGTTTTTTTTATTTTTATTAAGAATGGTGGGAATCGCTTTTGCTGAAACTTGACGTCGGAAGTTCCCTATCAACTTTTATTCGATGCATATTTGAGATGTAGTCTTGTCGGGCTGTGCACTCTTGGCGTCCTTTTAATGAAGATTTAAAACTTTCCTTTTTTTAGCAAAACCTTTCTGTGCATTCAAAGCAGTGATTACGCTGCTAACAACTGAAAATGGTGCAGCCGCTGCAAGAAACACTCATTGATGCATCTTAAATACCAGCAATGTTCTTTTTAGTACAACCTCTGCAATGGTAATAACTTATTTTTGATATGTGTACTATTATATAACTCTATTATTATATACACTCATTCATTCATTCATTTTCTATACCGCTTATCCTCATTAGGGTCGCGGCGATGCTGGAGCCTATCCCAGCAGATTTTGGGCGAGAGGCGGGGTACACCCTGGACTGGTCGCCAGTCAATCGCAGGGCACATATAGACAAACAAACATTCATATTATCCTATTAATACATACTATTATATTCCATCCATTTTCCATACTGCTTATCCTCATTAGGGGCGCGGGGATGCTGGAGCCTATCCCAGCTGACTCTCGTTCACTGGGGAGGACTCCAACACAGAGGCACCAAGCCAGGGGGCTAATAATAGGCCCACACCAGCTCGCCGCCTCTCCCCTGCAGCAACTCCAGAGCAGAACAGGTCCAGCCCCTCTCAAGGAATTTGGTTCCAGAGCCCAAACTGTGGGTGAATCCCCGTGTGTCCCCGTTCCCGTGTGGCTTCTTTGGGCTAGGCCCAGCCAGGCCCCACGGGTGAAGGCCTGGGGGAGGGGCTCGCAGGCGAGCACCCTGGCTCCAGGGTGAGGCCCCGGTGACGTGGGTCTTCATTAGGGTCTTCTGAATCACTCTTAGTCTGGCCCGTCACCTAGAACCTGTTTGCCTTGGGAGACCCTACCAGGGGCATAAAGCCCCCGACAACATAGCTCCTAGGATCACTCGGGCACTCAAACCCCTCCACCGCGATAAGATGGTGATTCACGGAGGGGTACCATACATCAGTGGTTTTCAATCTAGGGGGGCGCCTAGGGGGTGGGGGCGCCTGTCCTTATGACACTTTTTATTATTACCATATTTTTCTTGCTGGGGGGCGCTGAAAATCATTTTATCTCCAAAATGGGGGCGCTGCAAACAAAAGTTTGGGAACCACTGTCGTGAATTCACGTTGGCATACGTTCGCTCAGATCAAAGGATTGACAGACTCTTTTGCTTTACTTTATTTTGGGTTTTGCTGCTTTCTTTGGCGACATTCATTCCAAAAGTATCATCAAGTTCATCACTAAACAGTACAATTAGTACAACAGAATAGCTGAACTTGTGTGCCTTTTAAACGAGCACTTAGCTCCACCATCGAAGAAGTGGAACCGCTCACCGACACGTGCGTTTGCCAGCAGACCATGCCTTGGGGTCGATACCGTGCAGTTTTTCACGTGCACCTAACATTATGGCCTGTGACTATGTTTCTGACACCAAAAAACCGCCCCTGTGCACACCACTCACCGGGGGAGAAAACTACCCACTGATTTGGGTCAAGAGCTGGCCATCTGGCCGGGCTGCATCAATGCTGCACCCCAAGACTCCGACTGTGATATTTTATTCAACTAAAATGACCTTCTTTCCAAGAAACTTCCAGGCAGAAACCTCCAAACCACAACATTTGAAAACTGGGTATTTGGAATTAGAGCCTCTGGTAGCTTATTTTGCCATCTCTCAGTGTTATTTATGTATCCATTAAATCTACATTTTTTACATTTTCATTATTTTTCATCATATTTTTCATATATTTCATCATTTTTCGTCATTAGATACAAGTACATGTATTGTATTTTGTTTTCTAGTTGTTCATTTCTACATTCACAGATTTTTTTCAAACTGTCATTTACGTTTTATTTATTTTCTTTACTTTTACTTTGTTTTCTGTACATGATTTATTAAATGTCACTTCTTTTGTGTCATTATTTATTATGCTAAAACGTGTTATTATCTCGACTAGTCCGACTCTAGCCCTAAGTCAGCTGGGATAGGCTCCAGCATACCCCCGCGACCCTAATGGGGATAAGCGGCATAGAAAATGGAAGGATGGTGTTCATATTTTTGTTGTTTTTGTACACTTCTGTCTATGGTTATTGAACCTTTAAACTTTAATTTGTTATTTCTTGTTTTCTGTGTATGATTAAAATGTCATTTATTATTATAATTGTTTATTTATTCATATTTTAATCCATTCTTTTTATAATAACTATTTTGCTTTTTATAATTACTACATGTGTTATTTATGTAATATTTTACCATATAGTTTTTATTTTCTATTATTTTTTTTATCATTATCTTATGTTTTGGGTTTTTTTTGGCACTTTATTTATGTGTTTATTTGTTCAATCATTTTAATTTGTGTCTCCTTAATGCTTATTATTATCTTTTATGTATTTTTAAAGATTTTTTAAATTATTTCCTCATTTTTTTTCTAATTTACTGTTAATAGGACTGAGTTAAAATACCTGGGTGCCCACGGGATGTCTGATAGTATCGGCACAACGATAATATAATGTAATATTGGTGAATATTGGTATGAGCTCATCAAAGCGGAACCAAGACATCTTCTTTAATACTTCCGACAAGACGCCGGAAACTTGTGAAGTTCCACGAGCCCAATTTTTGTCAGATGTTTGCTTACCGGAGTTGTACAATGTTGTTTACAGCCACCTCGGGAAGTTGATTGCCAATGTTGTGTTTATTAGCTTCACAACAGATATGTGTCGATTCCACTAAAGGAGATATTAGATGTTACACATATCGGTTGCTATTGGAATTGGAAAGATTTGTCCAATAATCGGACATCCCCTATTTTCATTAAATAATGATATTTAAAAAATAATAAACATTATTTTAAAAAAAATCATATATTGCTTTAATAATTTGTTTTCATTTTTGTCCTATCTAGTCTCCATTTATAGGAACTATTTACTTTCATAAGGAATATTAGATTTTGGTGCAGATCTGGATAAAGGTGTTTCAAGAATCTTATTATTAATATAGTGCACAAATAAGTTACAGGCTTATCCGGAGCAGATCTTTTTATTTTTTTTTTCCCTTTTTGTTCTATAAATTCCCGACCAGTCCAGGGTAAACCCCGCCTCCCGCCAAAAGTCAGCTGGGATAGGCTCCAGCATACCCGTGACGCTAATGAGGATAAGCGGCATAGAAAATGGATGGATGAGTTCAACATTCCACGGTGTTTACTCCCATTTCGGCAGCACTAAATGTTAAAACACACATTCCATTCCTGGGGTGGAACTGACCAACAGGGGTAGAGAACTCGTAGATCCACCGCAGGAGCATTGGATTTGGCCCACCATGCAATTTAACACATAAAATGTCCCATCTTGCATCATGTTTTTCATGCATTATGTCCCTCAGAGGGGGTGAGCCTCCCTCTAGAATGTAAACCTTTAGGGAAATAATGGGTTCCTTGCTGGAGACTAGGTCAACCGTGACCTCCTTCGCGGCTTCATTGTCGCTGGACGCCATTACGGCGTGCAGAGCACTTCTCTTCATCATCCATCTCGTCATCTTCTGCTCCCACCATTAAACCCACGGCAAAAAAGGAGGGAATTAATCTCCCGTCACGTCTTTCTTGCACACGTCGTAAGTTCCACCCGTCGTTTGTGTCTTCTCATTTGACTTGTGAGAACGCGTAGTCTTCTAATTCTCTTGTCTTATCGGCAGCCAGCTTACATCATCAGCTGAATAAACGCACGGAGGGCGCGTGCAAAGATTGAAAAGTCCTGCGTTAAATGGACTGCACCTTGCCAAGAGGTCATTGTTTTCACTGTGCTTTAGGTATTTGTAGAAACGAAGGTTTCTCCATAGAATGGGAAGATCATCCTCATGTTGGCCGTTTTTAGAGCGTTGTTTGTTTTGGCATGTGTGCTGAGACAATAAAAAAAATCCATACGATGTTTGCGTAGACTTTATTGGGGTGAGGACCCATATAGGGTCCCACGCGCGCCGTGGAACCATGTGATTTCCCCCAGCCAGTCACAGCAGAGAGATGATAGCTTCGGGAAGAAATAATAATATACAAAGTATTATAGTGTAAAAAAAGAATACCACACGGGTTTAGGATGGCATAATAATAAAACAATGATTG
>QODF01000050.1:2115787-2136870 GCA_024372805.1 Oostethus manadensis | reverse complement strand
CAAGATTTTGCAGGTAGGCTGCAAGAAGATGGATGATCTCCTTCAGCCGAACCGCCAGTTGTCTGCCCTAATCTGATGATTTTATTGTATGAACGTCCTAAGCAGTGCATTAAAAGAGACAAGATTTTGCAGGTAGGCTGCAAGAAGATGGATGATCTCCTTCAGCCGAACCGCCAGTTGTCTGCCCTAATCTGATGATTTTATTGTATGAACGTCCTAAGCAGTGCATTAAAAGAGACAAGATTTTGCAGGTAGGCTGCAAGAAGGTGAATTTCCTCCAGCAACAGATTGATTGGTTGATATTAGGTTTTTAGTGCATCACTGAGTTCGGTAACGGTTAGAGGTTATAAAATATGTCGTAGTCGAGTGGTGTCTTTGCTGCCCTGTTTGCTGTTTACCTCCACAAAGAACCCATCAAATTTTGATGCAGATCTGGTTAAAGGTGCAGTTGCGGGAATGTAATCATCAAGTTACACGGTAAGGATTTTTTGATAATATTTTACACATGTTTTTGTGAGTTTCTTCATGGCAAAATTCAGTCATAGGTGTATGTGTACAATTCTGTTGCGTGCTAATTCTGTTGCCGTGTTGTACTGCTAGTTTGTCATGGTTAGTTGTGGCCCACTGATCTTTCGCTTACCTTTCCCGCAGCTCAACGGGATTTGTGGGTAATCCCGCATTGAGCAGATGGACACGCAGATAAGATCCCAGTGGCGGATACTGGAGGGGCTCTAATGGGACCGCTCCCTCACTCCACTGCTATCCTCTGCGTTTCGTTGTGTCCTGTGAGGGCATATATTCATGCATTATCCTACAGCGTAGGGATGTACTGATATGTGCTCTGCAGTAATCAAACTGGGGGGAATGGCCTGGCTCTCTGCCTCCATCCATCACATCAGGGCATTTCACATCAAATTATAAACTAAAGAAAGTAATATGTCCAAGCAGATGGCCTCCTTACAGCTCCCATCCCGTTGCAGTTTATTGGCCAAAAGACAAAGTGGTGCAAGTCCCCTGGGATTTTTACACTGATGTCTCATGTGGTTATTATTATAGTTTATCTTCACTGTGTGTGTTTTTTGGCCACCATAACACGCCTATAAAAGCACCGCTTTCCTGGCCTTTTACCAAAACACCGAGCCAAGATGGCGCCCTGTAAAGAGACTGTTAACTACCTTGGCAGCTTTCTTCCCATTCTGTGCGTCAGAAGGCAAACTTTTATTAATGAGTCCGACATAAACCGGGGAGGGATACCTGTATTTACCACGCAAAGTGAAAGCAGCAGTCCTTGTAATTTGACTTGTACCTGTGCTATGAGTTTTATGGCCGATGCGTTTAAACTGCACTGCTGCCACTGCAATTTAGTTAAATGGGGCTGCTGTTGAACACCCGGGATCTAAAAAAGCGCACTAATTCATAAAAAAAAAACGCCATGCAAGGACGATGTGCGTAAAGTATGCGAAGCTTGTAAATTGTATGCTCAACCAACCACCTGATACCACCGTTGTGAGCTTTTATTCACCTGAAATGAGCCTTTTAGCACATTTATGCTGTTAAAAATATGCTGCCAAGACACAAACAGAAAGTTTTTAGCTTTTTAGTTTTGGCTTTGGAATGGGAATAGTATCTCTGGTAGCCCATCTCAGTACCTCAGTCACCTCAGTACTGTCATGTTCTGTGTTGTCGCTCTGCTGCCGCCTGTCTGCCTTGTGTTTTAGCGCACTGCTGTCCTGCAGAGGCGGAGGAGTCGGGCGCACACCTGTTAGCCATCACTCACCTGGCCTTCTTAAGCATGGCAGCAGGACTCCTGGGGGCCAGATCATACATTGGACTTCATCCACTCTCGCAATCATGCCTCGTGTTGCTTGTGTTTTGGCGTGACTTTCTGGTCACCGTCCTTAACTGGGTTTTTGTAATTCCTCCCTGCAGTGGCGAGTTCTTTGGTTCTTTGGTTACCTTTGCCTGGTATGTCACTCGGCTTAGTTTTTTTTCAACAGCACCCTTAGTTCCTCTATGTAGCATTTGTTTCCTGCCAGACATTTTTCTGGCAGCTCTTCATGTTTTTGTTGTTGTGTGGCTCAGGCTAATCTTGGTTTTGGACTCTGCTTTCTTGTTTTTCTTTGTATGTGCTTTTTACGGACTGAGGACACTTTTTGCATTAAAACCTTTGTGTTCCACTCGGAATGGTGTCGTCCCCGCAATTGGGATCAAAACCTCGGCTCACGCCGAACTGTGGTGATTAGTGTTTGTGTTGTGTTTTTAATTTACTATATATTTATGATGCACACACACACAAAGCTATGCAAAAGTTTGGGCACCCCTGATTATCTTCAAAATGTTCCTGTTATAAATAATCAGTTGTTTGGATCAGCAATTTCAGTTGAATTTATCATATAGCAGATGAACACAGTGATATTTGAGAAGTGAAATTAAGTTTTTAGGGTTTAAAGAGTGTTATAATTAAACAAAATTCTGCAGGTGCATACATTTGGGCACCCTTGTTTTGATTTGAAAAACCTTTTAGCAGTAATTATCGGAACACAAAATTTGTTTGGTAAGCTCATTGACCCTTGGCCTACATACACAGGTCATACCAGTCATGAGAAAGGGTATTTAAGGTGGCCAATTGCAAGGTTTTGCATCTTCTCCAAAGTGTGTCAACATAGAAGCCTCAAAAATGTTGAATGAGCTGAAAACATATGGTTTGGGGGAAGGATACAAAAAGCTAGCTCAGAGATCCAGCGGTCAGTTTTCCTTTACATTATTTTTGTATTCATTTATTGGTGTAGTTTAATTTATACCCCCCACTTGCAACTGTATATAGATTTTTTTCTTTTCTTTGTGTGTATGTTTTGTCTTTACATTGTTTAAAATCAGTAATTATTTTACATAAATTTGTATGGTAATTTATTCATCAACTTGTTTTTGATTGGTGCTGATTATTACATGCCGCTTATTATTTATTTACATTTGCTTCTTTTTCTTACCTTATTTTTGCGTCTGTTCGCAGAGTCTCACTTTATTTTTACAGTTAGTCCGTTTTTCAAACGTAATTGATTTTATATTTTTACAAATGGCTCGTTTATACATCTATTTATGCTGGTGTATAGATAAGTAGTGTGCATCAGTCTTTTTCCCTTGCAGTAAATATAGGACTTACTCTGCATCCTCCCCCCCATTCCTCTCTCTCTCTCTCTCTCTAACCCTGCTTGCCCACCTTCAACCACCTCTCCTCCTCCTGGCTCTGGTTGCCAAAGCAGAGGCAACACAAGAGGACGTATCCTGTTACTCTCATCTCGCACACTCGGAGCTCTGCTGGAAGACACACACATTGACATATATCCATTCGGAAGCGTGTGTGTGTGTGTGTTGTCGTCTTTTTCTTTTATTTTGAGGAGTTGAGCACCCCCGTGTTTCGTCTGGATGTTATTGGCTGGATGATCGGTGCAAAAGTGGATGTTAAACGCATGGCTGCCTGGATGACGAGGAGGGGGAGGATAACAGGGTGAGTATGTGTTAAAAGTGTGTTCGGGGGTTGCAATAAATAAATGGCATGCCCTGAAAAGTAGTTTTTTGCCAAGAGGAGCTGTCCCTGGTGCTGAAAACTGATGCTCAGTGGTGAAATTGACATGCACCACTTCACTTCATCGTAGCATAAATGTGTGAATGCATCATACCGTCTCTTTCTGTCTGTGTGCGTGAGTGTTTGTGTGTGTGTGTGTGTTTTCAACAAGTAGGCAGTGGAGAACGTAAGGGTCTGTCTGCGTCCAAGCTGGTTACCTCACGGCAGCCGGTGTCTCGGATTAGGAAGGGAGAGTCATCCGATTAGCTAAATGAAGGCAAGCTGTCGCCTCCTCCTCTCCCACCTCCTCCATGCATGCACAAGCGCAGGGCGGTGGGAGAAAGTCAAAGGTTGCGTGTTTGTGTGTGTGTGTGTAATGGGGTTATAAACAGGTGTTTTTTTTTTAGTCTTTACTTGATTGATGGATGAATAGATTGGAGAGTAGCTAGGTGTATTCATTGGTTGACTGATGGATCAATGGATGGATGCATTTCATGGGATGACTGGACAGGTATATGTAGGAATGTGTGTACATGTATAGGTAGATCAGTTGGCGGGTAGACTGGTTGAACAGATAATTGACGCTAAACTATAGATGGGTTCGATGTGATCGGTTGATCGGTTATGTAGTTCATATATTAAGTTGACAGTTAGGATTGGTTTCAAATGGTAAATGTAGGTGGTTTAGTCAGTCACTGGGTAGATTGACCGAATGTTAGTTAATCGAATAATTAATTGTCCTTAATATGACTAGGCAAGAAGGCTGGATGAGTGGGTAGCACATTGGCATCGCAGTCAGGAGATCAGTGTTCGAATCTCCGTTGGGCATCTCTGTGTGGAGTTTGCATGTTCTCCCCTCCCACATTCCAAAACCCCGCATGTTAGCTTAATTGCCAACTCCAAATTGTCCATTAGAGTGTGAATGTTTGTTTGTCTGCCCTGCGATTGACTGGTGACCAGTCCAGGATGTACCCTGCCTCCCACCCAAAGTCAGCTGGGATAGGCTCCAGCATACCCGCGGCCCTAATGAGGATAAGCGCCATAGAAAATGAATGAATGAATAGATTAAGTGACTGATTGACAGAATGTTTTAATATTCTGGATAGGTAAGTAGATTGGCCGATTAACTGGCAAATCAATGAATTGATTAAGTTCATATGATGGAATGATGGATTTCATACAGAAGAGAGGATGGACAGAGCTTAATAGAAAGGCAAGTGAGCATGAAGGGTAAATAGGTTAATGGATTAATTGATCAGTCAGTTGATCTATTAGAAATGCCATGATAATGTAGAGAAAACAACACGCACAATGAGAAAACATGTGAAAAAGAAATGTAGGTCTCACAAAGAGGAGACTTGGGCAGGTAAAGGTGCTGATAGGCTCATCACAAAAGGGGGGCGGGACACAGAAAATGTGTGCTGATGGCTGCCTATGACAAACGGCACAATATTCCGAGCGTGTTATGAAAGGCAGCTTGTGAGTGCATATTAGACCATTTGCCTCCACCTGAGTGTTTGTGTGAAGTGAATGTGTTTGTCCAACCCGGGACGCGTCCACCTCTCAGCATGTCAAAGCCTGTTAGTCATGCTGGATGACAGAAGCCGCAGGTTTCACATTCAAAGAACGGCGGCTGCTGCTACTAAAGTGCTTAGAGAGTTGGAGAGTTTTTCCTAGAATGGATGTGACAAAAGAAGCAGGAAAGTTTATTCAATTCAGAGTCATGGTATATGATTGAAGTCATTATTGGTTGGAAGTTTTTTTTGCATAAATGATCTAAAAGTAGGAGGCGGGCTACTGGTGAGTGGATACGTGCTAGCAGCAAGTTAGCCTCGTGGGCTAATATGAATGAAGGCACAAAAGCAATGGTTGCCAAGGCAAATTGTGGGAATATTTTGGATTTAAACAGAATGCACAAGGTGAGCGGATGTCGCGTTTGACGAGGAAGGACGGCAATACGGCTTGTAGGCACACCTGAAACACAGCCAATGTTGTCTCTAAGCTGTGCAATAGCGCACTGCCCCGGCGTTCTCAGTGCACAGCAAATTCATGCAGCGCACAAAGAAAATCCAACGGTAAATAAAATAAAAACATATCACTTTATTCTGTAACATTTTACAATGCAACTCTTTCAGTGACAAGCAACCACGAGCGGTTAGAACATGTAACAATGGCGAACGCTGCCCAGCCAACAATAAGATTGATGTTTACTAACAGCCAGTCAAAGCATTAAGAGCGCGTTAAAATTTTATACGCTTGAATTCAGAGTTTGGAGGTCGTCTCTCCAACTGTCTGCGGCCCTTGGACCCAAAAAGAACAATTTTACTCTCATTAGTCCACAAATTCTTCCTTCATTTCTTTTTAGGCTAGTTGATGTGTTCTTTGGAAAATTGTAACCTCTTCTGTACATGCTTTTTTTTTTTAAACAAAGGGACTTTGCAGGGGATTCTTGGGAATAGATTAGCTTCACATGGACGTCTTCTAACTGTCACAGTACTTACAGGTAACTCCAGGCTGTCTGTGATCATCCTAATCCTAATGAGGTTAACCATCATAGAAAATGGATCGATGTTCATTTCAAAGCTGTTGACATTCAATATAAATGTTAAATAGTCTTTTAAAGATGTACTGCATTTGATATGGCATACTCATTATTGTATCTTTACAATTGATGAAAAAATGGATGTCAATAATATTGATTAAGAATAATTTGTAGGGCGTTTATCTCATGTATTCGTGCAATAGGGTTCAAATTTGAATGTAATAAATTGAATATTTTCTTAGTTATTTTCTAAATATGTTTTTTAACATTGTTAAAGTCTCGTAGATGTGAAATAACACCCCAATAGTCACCTTCTTTTCAACATTCCTTTTATTCATTGTTTACACCACATTGCAATTTTGCCCATTGGCCCATTTTTGTTGGAGATGGCGGTTACAGCAATATAGACTACAAACATTTCAGTAGACATTTTGAATGGGCTAATGACAAATCCAACCACTTTTCTGGCATTGTTGGAGATTTCTGGTATTTGGGGACTGGTGCTGTCGACAGGTCCGCCCCGCCCGAAGGCAGTCACATGCTGGCAGTGTACAGTCAGATTCCGCTCCACACTGAGAACATTATGTGGAGCTCTATGTATAAAAAGTGCAAATAAATGACGCATGCGCAAGCCGCGGGCGTGGATCTCGCACAAGCTCAAAGTCTTCCTCAGTAAGACTGGGCAAAATAGTAGGGGGTGTTTATTGTGTTGCAACTCTGTTTTTAAAATGAAGTGAATTATCCTATCTTGATATATTCAGCAGAAGAGGGTGCTGCTCACGAACCACTTTGTGACCAGAGCCTAACCTGTTATTCACTGTTCAATGGTGCTAATTTTAAAAAGTTATTTTTATCCTATTTTCAATAATCTTCATAGAAACAACATGCTGGGATACAAATGCTATTTCTGCTATTTGTTTGGATGCACTAGAAACACGAGCAGCAGTGATGAGGGCGAAAGAGCAAGATGATGCAAGAACGACATCAGCTGCTACTACAAAAAGACACAAAAGGTGAAGACAAAGTTGGAACTCTGCAAAAAATCATAACTTTAATATGAATGTCCTCTTTTCATTTTAAGAACAAAGTATTGAAAAAAAAAATGTGAAAAACATTGGAATCCTACATGGCCTCCTGTTTCAGCACAACGGACAGCATCCATGCATTACCATTGGCTTTGTTTTTTATATGATCTGTTCACCCACCTAAATTGTACCTGTGCTGAGAGTGGGCGTGGCATAAACAGGTGGGAAAGTGGGCGTGATTTAACTGGAAATGGGCGGGGCTTTAATTGGTACAATATTTTAAGTAGGAAATTGACATGGATGGATCAGAGGTTGCTTTATTTATTGTTTAAAAAAAAAAAAACTATTAACAGAACAGCCTCAAATTTGAGATTGAAATTGTGTGTGTGTGTGTGTGTATGATCTGCAAAATATAATTATTTTATTTTTTAATGATGTGTGTGAAGTTGGTGATTCATGCAAACATCCAGTGATGGCAAACAGGTAGATCATACCTTGTGGTTTTTTTCCCCCCTCAAAAGCACCGCGTTCAGTACTACCAGCAAAGTTTTCCAATTGACTTCATATCACCAGTAAATGTAGGAGCAGGCAGAGGGAAAAAAGAACACTGGCAGTGACTGATATTTTTTTTATTATTTTGTTTATTTTGAACCAAAAAATAATTTAACAATTAAATTCCCATCTATTCCTACAAAACATATATCAATTTGTGTGAAATAGTACAAAAATACTTTCACAGAAGTGAAACTATCCACCAAAAAGTTAAAAAAAAAAAACTATTCACCAGGGGCCCTTGGAATTGTCTAACGGCGGCGCTCATCATAAATTGAAAAATGTACAGGTAATCGAAGTAAATGGTATCAGCCGATCTCAGTCATGGATAAACTGCCTCAGAATGGGCAACGTAAAACCCCGATGGGATCCCTGTTTGCGCTACAAGTAGACACTCAATGCCCACTTCCTGTACCCTCTCATCTTAGTTTGTGAATTAGATCTCACCAATAATATTCGTTGTAATGTAATCATGTAGAAGGGATTTTGCGATGAAAAGAGATGACTTCTTTAGTGGATATCGACAAAGCGTAATTTCAGCAGAATGATGTGAGAGCTCGAATAGACGTCTCCTCACCGATGACCAGCTGCTTCACAGCCAACCTGGATATCCCGAGATTTCCATACTGATTATTAAGGTTGATATATAGAATGAGATCATTTTTTCTACTGTTTTGGATCAGTAACAAATGTCAGGCGTATGAGGGACAAATAACAAACACATCAGCATCAACTGCGTCTTCAAGAACATCAGAATCTGCATGGTAGGCAACAGCGGTTTTGGACATTGTGGACTCAGACACTTTGTTATCATATTCTACAAATTGGTTTTAAATCCATTTTAGGTGTCAATATTATGGTATTCATCAATGAATCTACGTTCCTACCCTAACCTATGATCATCAGCTTTGGGTAGTGACCAAAAGGACAAGATCGCGGGTACAAGCGGCCGAAATGAGTTTCCTTCGCTGGGTGGCCGGGCTCTCCCTTGGAGGAGTGAGAAGCACTATCACCCGGTAGAGACTCGGGGTAGAACCGAGGAGCCGGATGAGGAGGCTCGGGTATCTGGTTAGGATGCCTCCTTAGGGAGGTATTCAGGGCATGTCGGACCGGTAGGAGGCCTCGGGGAAGTTCCAGGACACGATGGAAAGACCATGTCTCTCAACTGGCCTGGGAGCGCCTTGAGATCCGCCAATAGGAGCAGGATGTAGAGGGAAGTCTGTTGTGATCATGCTGAGCCTGTTACATGCACTGTTTTTTTTTTTTACTGTATTGCCTTAGGATTGATCAACTTTGTTTACAGTTTCATAGAAAATGAAATTTTTGATTGTTGGATCAAAATTCATAAAGTCTGATTCAGATTCACCGCCTTAGATTTACTTTACAGTGGGATTGATAGAAGCAAAAATAATTTTTTTTCAGGAAGATGTCCTCAAAAGGGAGACGTGTCATCCTCTTGGCCCCCTTCCAAGAAGTTGGTCTTGCTCTCTGCTTTTTAATACTCTCTCTGCCCCCCCTCCGGAATTAAGAGCTATTAAGCTAACTGGCGAGTGCAAGCCAATGCACATCTAAACATTGGGAATATGTCTTATTATCCCACATGTCCTGCATTTGTGGCGCCAGAATAATAAGATGGGCTGCTGCTTGCAGGCCCATAATATAGACATGAGACATAATAAATAATACATAAGTAATTAAAGTGTTACAGTTGACAGAAACGTTCAGTATTATAAGGAATGGAGACTAAATAGTAGGTACAGACGTAAACATGACTTAATTGTTGATTTGAATCTACAGATACAGTTTTCCCAGTGTGTGTATGTGCATGTAGTATGTGTGTGTATGTGCATGTAGTATGGATTAGGGCTATCTCGACAAACTCGGTTCACAAGACGATACGCAAAATTGGGTCTATGAGATAAAAGAAGATTTAAACAATTAAAAATATATTAGGGCTGCTAAAAATGTTATTCATTACATTTACATTTGCAGCGTATTCAACACATTCATTCACGTCGAGCCGTGCCTAATTTGAGGAAGCAAAGTGAAGCGTGCTCACAAGGTCTGTTAGTTTTTACTAACTTCATTCTGACCTGAACACATCAGCGGCAGGAAAATTCCCACGCCTTCAACTCAACTCCTCCTCGGACCTACGCTTCCTCACTGTCACTAGACAGTAGAACCCTGAGGTGCGTTCACCGACACAAGTGGAGGTTCTGTTGAAGGAGAGTATCCACCTTCTCGCAGCGGACCTCCAAAATCTTGTCTCTTTTGATGCAAAATATGACACATACACTAACATCCCTAGATTATATCTATTTTTTCTTCATTATATGTGTATTTTCACTTTGGTCTGTTTGTGTATTTTGCGTGGCTCGAAATAAAACAGTCACTCATTCCGAAAGTCACAACATTGAATGTACGCGTGGTCTAAATAAACAGAGAGGCAGAGAAAAACAACAACTGCGCATTCTTCTCACTCACACACACAACATAAAAAGTGTAAATAGATTGCAATCTACTGGTTTAATTTCTGCGATGTCATCTACTGCATTCTGTGTGTACGCTGAGACACCCACTGAGACAAAGAAACCGTGTGACTGGCAAACGCGCTCACTCCGTTTATGCCGTTGTTCTTTGGAACAAAGGTGCCACGGTGTGATTAATTCATAGTGCCCACAAGATAGTTTTTTTCTGAACAAGAAATCTTCCATCCATCCATTTTCTTTCGCCTATCCGAGGTCGGGCCCCTGGGGCAGCAGCCTAAGCAGGGAAGCCCAGACGTCCCTTTCCTCCTCCCCACTTTGTCCAGCTCTTCCCGGTGGATGCCGAGGCGTTCCCCGGCCATCTGAAAGACATAGTCTCTCCAGCGTCTCCTGGGTCTTCCCCGAGGTCTCCTACCAGTTGGATGTGCCATGAACACCTCCCCAGGGAGGCGTCCAGGGGGCATCCGAACCAGATGCCCGAGCCACCTCATCTGGCTCCTCAATTCGGAGCAGCAGCGGTTCGACTCCGACTCTCTCCCGGATGACAGTGCTTCTCACCCTATCTCTATGGGAGAGCCCTGCCACCCTGCGGAGAAAACTCATTTCGTCCGCTTGTACCCGCAATCTTGTCCTTTGGGTCACTACCCAAAGCTCATGACCATAGGTGAGGGTAGGAACGTAGATCGACCGGTAAATTGAGAGCTTTGCCTTTCGGCTCAGCTCTCTTTTCACCAGGACAGACCGGTGCAGAGTCCGCATCACTGCAGACGCTGCACCAATCCGCCTGTTCCATCTCACGTTCCATTTTTTTCCTCACTCGTGAACAAGACCCCGAGATATTTAAACTCCTCCACTTGAGTGTCATCCCCGACAGAGATGGCACTCAACCCTTTTCCAGGCGAAAACCATGGATTCATATTTGGAGGTGCTGATTCTCATCCCAGCCGCTTCACACTCAGCTGCGAACCGATCCAGTGAGAGTTGAAGGTCACTGCTCAATGAAGCCAGCAGGACCACATCATCTGCAAAAAGCAGAGACCGAATCCTGCAGCCACCGAACCAAAACCCCTCAACGCCCTGGCTGCGCCTAGAAATTCTGTCCATGAAAGTAATGAACAAAATCGGTGACAAAGGGCAGCCCTGGCGGAGTCCAACCCTCACTGGAAATGGGTCCAACTTATTGGAGGCAATGCGAACTAAACTCTGACACCAGTCATACAGGGAACGAACCGCCTGGATTAGGTGGTCGATACCCATATTGCCGGAGCACTCCCCACAGTCTTCCCAGAGGAACATGGCTGAATGCCTTCTCCAAGTCCACAAAACACTTGTAGACTGGTTGGGCAAACTCACATGCACCCTCAAGGACCCTGCCGAGAGTATAGAGCTGGTCCACAGTTCCACGACCAGGACGAAAACCACACTGTTCCTCCTCCCTCCTCTCCAGAACCCCTGAATAGACCTTACCGGGATCCCACGTTAGTTAGAACACACCCTCCAGTCCCACTTTTCAAGAAGTGGGACCGGAGGGTGTGTTCTAACTTGTTGAAAAGTGGGACCGGTGGGACCACCCACGATGTCCACGCGATGCTGCAGAGTCGTGTCAACCAAGACACGCCCACAGCATCCAGGGCCTTAAGGAACTCTGGGCGGATCTCATCCACCCCCGGGGCCTTGCCACCAAGGAGCTTTTTGACCACCTTGATACCCTCAGCCCCAGAGATAGGGGAACCCGCCTCAAAGTTCCCGGGCACTGCTTCCATGTTGGAAGACATGTCAGTGGGATTGAGGAGGTCTTCAAAGAATTCCCTCCACCGGTACACAACATCTCGTGTCGAGGTCAGCAGCACACCATCCCCACCATACACGGTGCTGACTGTGCACTTCTTCCCCATCCTGAGTTGACGGATGGTGGACCAGAATCTCTTTGAAGCCATCCGGAAGTCGTTTTCCACGGCCTCTCCAAACTCCTCCCATGTTCGAGTTTTTGCCTCAGTGACTGCCAGAACCGTAGACCACTTGGCCACTTTTCAGCTGCCTCCAGAGTCCCATGGGCCAAAACAACCTAAAAGGACTCTTTCTTCAGCTTGACGGCATCCCTCACCGCTGGTGTCCACCAACAGGTTTTGGGATTACCGCCACAGGCACCGACCACCTTACGGCCAAAGCTCCAATCAGCCGCATCAACAATGGAGGCACGAAATACTCGGACTCACTGTCCGCTGCCTCCTTCGGAACTGGGTTAAAGCTCTCCGGCAGGTAGGAGTTGAAACTCCTTCCGACAGGGGATTCAGCCAAACATTTCCTGCAGACCCTCAATGCGTTTGGGTCTGCCAGTTCTGACCGGCACACTTCCCCTACCATCGGAACCAACTAATCACCAGGTGGTAATCGGTTGACAGCTCCGCTCCTCCCTACACCCGAGTGTCCAAAACATGTGGCCGCATGTCCGACTACAACCACAAAGTCAATCATCTAACTGTTTGATGCATAAGCACAAACAGCAGTCAGGACCCGTCCCCCCACCCGAAGGCGTAGGGAAACTACCCTCTCGCTTACCGGGTTAAACTACAACGTGCAGGCTTGGAACCGGGGGGGAAACAAGAATTGCCACCCCTGCCCGTCGCCTCTGATTGCCGGCAACACCAGAGTGGAATGAATTTTAGCCCCTCTCGAGAGGACTGGTTCCAGAGCCCTTGCTGTGCGTTGAGGTGAGTCCGATTATATCTAGCCGGAATTTCTCCACCTCACGCACCAGCTCAAGCTCCTTCCCTGCCAGAGAGGGGACATTCCACGTACCGACAACTAGCTTCTGTAGCCGAGGATCGGACCGCCAAGGCCTCCGCCAAGGCTGCCACCCAGGTCAGTAAGCACCCGAACCTTTTGGCCCCTCCTACGAGTGGTGACCTCATGGGAGGGGGGACCCACGTTACCTTGTCTGGCTGTGCCAGCCCCATGGGTGCAGGCCCAGCCACCAGACGCTCGCCATCGTGCCCCACCTCCACAGGGGGACCCCGGTGATCCACGTCTGGAAAAGCGAAGTCCAATGTTTTTAATCATCATCACGATCTTTTGAGCCACTCTGTCTGGTCCCTCCCCTATGACCTGTTTGTCATGGGTGACCATACCAGGGGCATGACAACCCCCGACAACTTAGCTCCTAGGATCATTGGAACACGCAAACTCCTCCTCCACGATAAGGTGGTGACTCAGGGGAAGAGGAACAAGAAATCTTGTCACGTTTTAATCTTGCGAGCCCAAGGTAGGCAGCAGCCTATTACTCCTCATACTTATTATTATGGGCCTGCTAGTAAAGCGTAGCAGACCCACCTTATTACTCCTCATACATATTATGGGCCTTCTAGCAAAGCTCAGCAGCACATCCTATTACCCCACACACTTATTATTATGGACCTGCTAGCAAAGCGTAGCAAACCATCTTATTACTTCTTATACTTATAATTATGGGCCTGCTAGAAAAATGCATCAGACTATTACTACTCATATGTATTATTATGGGCATGCTAGCAAAACATAACAACCCATCATATTACTCCTCACACTTATTATGGGCCTGCAAGCAAAGCGCATTATTATGATCTTTTTCTGCTGCAAGTAATGCGGGACAAACCCCCACACACGTTCTATCACTGGAAAGGGTTGATCGTAGGTAATGTACTATTTTTTACCATGCAACATTTTACATAACCGCGGCAACATACCTGACAAAGTGGAAAACGGGCCACTAGATTGGGAACCCCCTCAAGCCCATACTTGTGCGAAGAAAGAAGAAAAGAGAAAGAAAAAAGGAGAAAAAAAAGAAAAAAGAAAAGAAAAAGACTCTTGCGAGCCCTTGGGATGCAAGATCTTGTATATACCGTGTATACTGTATATATGTATGCACAATTAAACATATCCTATCACATAGCAAAAAGCTGCATTTCACCGCACTGATGAATGCTGATGCACTCAATAATCCAAACCAACAGGCCAGTAATTCACTCGCAAAACTCAAATATCACATTTTCACGGTTGCAGCAGACAAAATTTAATGACATCTCGGGTCCTCTGATTGTATAATATAAGACCATTTGGCTTGCCGCAGTGTTATGACGGTGAAATCAATCTTGTGATTTGACACATCAATTCTTAATGAGGCGGCTGCCATTAAAAGTCTTGGGGGTTTGCTCACACGAGAGGGCAAAGCGGGCCACTGTGGAACGGCGCCGACATGGTAGATAATATACTATGCTTATATTGGTGCCAAGGGAGACACACTGACAATGGTGACGGTGCGTTTGCACCTTTGGCTGCGGACACTTCTCCTCGGGGTTGTGACTTGTGTCCAGGGTGATGCTAAATCAGACTGACCACCCAAGATAGCACCCATTAGTGAAGTCCTGTGGCTGGAACACTCTGGAAGCAAGCACTGACGTTGCATTTATGCATACATGTTTGTCCTCTCTTGTTTACCAACTTGCTGCCAGCAGTTGAGAACTTTGTTGGCGTGTTGGAGTAACAGGAAGAAAGCTCTGACTTGTTTGTTTGAACGTATGAATCTCTAGACCACAAATATAAGATGACACTTCAAAAACAGGCTAGTGCAGCTTTATATATCTTAGCTTGTGTTAACTGTTACTGAAGATATGACATTACTTCTCTTTCGAGACTTACATCCGTGCATTCATTTTCTATGCCGCTTATCCTCGTTAGGGTCGCAGGTATGCTGGAGCCTATCCCAGCTGGCTTTGGGCGGTAGGTGGGGTTCTTTTATTTTGGGTCAACCTGATAATATTCAGTTATGTGATTTCATATTTTTGACATTTAAAGGTTTCCAATCATTTTTATTATTATTTATTATTTTTATTTTTTATTATTTAAAAAAAAAATCCAAAAATACATTGCCCCGAGTGAAAACATGACTGCCCTCCCTGTTAAAACATAACTTAACAGAGATTAATTTAAATCTATCAGTCTGGAAAAGGTTATAAAGCCATTTTTACAACTTTGGGACTGCAGCAAACCACCAAGAGAGCCATTATCAATAAAAACTGCAAAAATAAGGGACAGTAGTGAACCTTCCCAGGAGTGTCCGACCAACCAAAATTACCCCAAGATCGCACCAGCCACTCATCCAAGAGGTGTCAGATGACCCTGCAATAACATCCAAAGAACTGCAGGCCTCTTCCTTGCCTCAGTTAAATCAGTGTTCAGACGCCCTGCATGACTTCCGAGACAAAAAACACTGCTTAACAAAAATAACATTAAGGTTCGTCTCAATTTTGCCAGAAAACATCCTTATGATCCCCAAGACCTTTGGGAAAATACTCTGTGGTCTGACATTACGGCTGGCAAAAAAATAACAAAAAAAATAACGCTGCATTTCAGAAAAAAAAAGATCATACCAAAAGTAAAATATGGTGTGATGGTTTGGGGCTGTTTGCTATTTCAGGACCTGGAGGATTTGCTGTGATAAATGGAACCATGAATTCTACTGTCTACCAAAAATCCTGAAGGACAACAACCATCAATCTGTTTGTGACCTCAAGCTGAAACCAACTTGGGCTCTGCAGCAGGACAATGATCTAAAACACACCAGCAAGTCCACCTCTGAATGGCTGAAAAAACAGAACGAAGACTTTGCGGTGGTCTAGTCAAAATCGTGACCTGAATCCTATTGAGATGCCGTGATATGACCTTATGCTTGAAAACCCTCTAATGTGACTGAATTACAACAATTTTGCAAAGACAAACGGGCCAAAATTCCTCCACAGCTCTGTAAGAGACTCATTGCAAGTTATTACAAACACTTGATTGCAGTTGTTCCTGCTAAGGGTTTAGGGGGTATCACTTTTCACACAGGGCCAGGTAGGTTTGGATTCAATAATAAAACGCTTAATAATAAAAGGTTGTGTTAAATTGCATGCATGTTTTTGCTCTCCTTTCTCTTTACCTTATCGCTCCGTATAATTAATTACATTTTTTTCTCAAAAAATGTTTTCGATAATTTCGATTATCCACAGTAATTTGTAGGGCAATATTCGTCCAGCAAAATTGAACCTAAAGTTAAGTGTGACAAATAAGAAATCGGGAAGGGAGCAAACCCCTTTTTCACACCACTGTATGTCTTTTGATTGTAAATTGTAGTAGATATTATTTAATATACACAAACTTGTCTGACCTGACTATAAAACGATGGCTGTTTTGGGAAAAAAATAAAATCTGACATTTTAAGACTGTCTATCTATGGCCTAGGTTCCTGCCCTGCAATTGACTGGCGACCAGTGCAGGGTGTACCCCGCCTCTCGCCCAAAGTCTGCTGGGATAGGCTCCAGCAGCCCGTTACCCTAATGAGGATAAGCGGTATAGAAAATGAATGAATGAATGGCCTAGGTTCCCTAATTGGGGTACGTCAATTGTGATAAATGCATCAAAATGACATGAAAAACACCTTGCACCTAACTCTCACAATAACCAGTGCACCTGAACGCCTCACAGGCGTGAGGAGAAACAAAACATGTTCTGTGTGCATCATGGGAACAAATAGGTACAGTATTGTAAGATTTGAGTTGTTAAAAAGGATTCTCCCCTCCCTCGTGTGCCACTCGGAACAGTCTCCTCAGGTGCAATGTTCTGCACCTGGCCTGCACTCGCATGGGCGCGCCTCCATGTCAGTGCCCCAGCCAATCACCTCAATGAAAAGAGAAATTGATGAGAAACCAGGAAACCAATTATTTCTTTGCGAAAACCAGCTAAATAAGGATCCAATCTTTAGCAGTTAACACCGAGCATAATTATGAAATGCATGCAAATCTATAGAATTAAACATTAAATACTAAATATGAAATATACAAAACAGGAATGAAAATGGAAGTGTGCACCTGATCAGTGAGGGGGGGTTGGCACCTTCCTCACATTAATTATTGTGTGCATTAAGAGTGTGTCATCTTGAAAATTGTTTTTATATTGTGCTCCGATCCGCAGATGTGAAAATGAGGTTTCTTGTTGGTTGTATGTATTTTTTGTATTTCGGGTACTGCTTTAAAATGACAGTAAGGAAGTAGAAAGTACAATGAACTCTAATTTACCAAACTCACCACTGGGTAGCGCGACTCCACAATTGTATGGGCTGTTTGAAAATGAAAACGTTCGTGAATATAAATACTGTCAGCTCACCCCCATATGATTAATGGTTTCGGTGGCTCGGTCATGTTTTTTTTTTTTTACTCCACCGCTTGTGTGAGAGATTGGATTTACATTTGACAAAAACAACCAAGTTAATTGTTCCTAACGAGATTACGTGCTCGCTGGCCAAAACATTCATGAATCTGCATATCTGGCAACCCACGAAGGAGAGCGACTGCAGCACATCAGCCCGACTTATTTTCAGCTCTCACGTGACAACGTTGCCCGAAAAGTCGCACCCATTTCCGTTTGTACCGCCATCGCGTACAGACGAGAACGAGTTTCTTGATGAATTCATTCCAAACATGCCAATTTAAAAAACAATCTCCAGACTTTACCACCAAAATTTGTAAACTGGGGCAAGAGTTATTTTTTTCCTTGGCTTGGGCCGCTTTTGATGAAAGTTTACAAGCGTGTCTGAATCCCAGTGGGAGATTAAACGAGCACAGTTTTAATCCATTGTTGTAAAAAAAGTTCTGAGAATGGCTGCCCCACTTTAATATCCTAAGTAGCTTTCTCTCTGATCAGCACCTCCCCAAACTTCTCCATTTCTGGACACAAACAGAAAAGAATGATTCAATCGTCACTGATGGGAGCTGGAAACGTCAAACTGGACCTAATGATGCATCAAAGGCTACGTTCACACTGCAGGTCAGTGCCCATTTTTTTGCACATATGAGACCGGTGTGGGATTTTTTTCATGTCAGTCTGAACAGCGCGATTCCGATTTTTTCAAACGCGATCAGATGTGTAGGCGATGCGACTGCAGTGTGAAGCCTCGGGTCGCGTGTTTGGCCGCGCTCACCGAGACCTTACAGGCAGGCAGTCATGGAAAGGCGTAGTTTATCAAGACTTGGAAAGATGTATGCGGAAAAAGCCGCAAACGGAGCCAGCATCCTTTTGGAACAAGGTGCTGTGGACGGATGCATGGCGGATGAAGAACATTCCAAGACAGACAACGCTATCCACAGTAAAATGTGGTGGTGGTTCCATCATGCTGTGGGGCCAGTACTGGTAGGCGCAATCTTGTTCAGAGTGAAGGTCGCATGGATTCCAGTCAGTATCAGCAGATTCTTGCCAACAATGTTCCAGAATCAGCGACAAAGTGGAAGTTGCGCCGGGGCTGGATACCCTCAACACCTCAAATTCTACGAAGCAGAGGAACAAGTACAACATTCTGGATCGGCATCTCCGTCCCCAGACCTGATTCTTATGGAAAAACTGCGGTGTGATTTAAAGCATCAAAGCTGACGGTCTGAGATGCTCTCAACCAAAATCCACACCCTCATCGGGGGTGTTTAGAGGCTGCAAAAGGAGGATCTACTAAATATTGATGTCATTTTTCTGCGGGGGTGCCCACATTTATGCACCTGGCTAAATAATGATTGCACACTAAATCCCAAAAACTTTATTTGTCTGCTATCGGACATGTTTAACTGAAATTGCTGATCCAAACAACTGAAGATTTATAAAAGATAATCTTGAAAACGATCCAACTTTTGCATACCCCTGTGTGTGTGTGTGTATGTATATATACAATATATGTATGTATATACAGTATATGTGTATATATGTACAGTAAATATTCATTCATCCATTCATTTTCTATGCCGCTTATCCTCATTAGTGTCGCAGGGCAAACAAACAAACATTCACACTCTAATGGACAATTTAGAGCGTTTAACATGCATGTTTTGGGACTGTGGGAGGAAACCGGAGTACCCGGAGAAAACCCACACATGCACGGGGAGAACATGCAAACTCCACACCAAGATGCCCAACGGAGATTCAAACCCTCAACCTGAATACTGAAAAAAGTATTAAAAATATGTACCAACGATATATTGTCATCTATTAGTGTATGTCACACTCCTCTGCCCTCTGTGTGTATGCTAGCGGCCCCGCCTTCACCCATCGAGACCGAGATCGAACCCTGACCTCCTGACTCTGAGGCCACCGTGCTACCCACTCATCCACCGTGCGGCCTCATATACTACATATGTGTGTAAAAAAAATTAAAATAATAATATAAATGTATATATATATATGTATATGATTGGAAAGGATTGATATAATTGGAAACCATCTGAGTGCATGTTTTCATTTTCATTGGACTCTCGCGTCACGTCATTGGGGATACCGTTATGCGTACGAAAGGGTCAACGCCCTCTTATCGCCGCCCGGGTTTTTGCTCTATTTTTGTGCACATAGTGTAGTGCCAACGTTATGTGTAGTCGAAAGCGTGACTCAAGCTCGCTTGCCGTAGTAAGGACTCGTCAGCAAGGATTTCCACTGCAGACCGTAAGACAATAAATAAAAGCCGAGTTGTTATTGTGTCTTTTTCTCACTTGGGAAAAACGCATCCATGTTTATCCCAGCAGGCAGGAGAGACGGTGGTGAAGAGAGTGTGTGTCTGTGGCTACACGTCAAGCAGTGTGTTAGCGGCGTTTAGGCCCGCCACTGGCAGTGCGTGTGTGTGTGTGTGTGTGTGTGTGTGTGTGTGTGTGAGAGAGAAGAAGATTACAGTACCCAGTTCCAACTTCAAAGTGTCTAGTGGTGTTGTGCCAGGTCAGCATGTTTACAAAGGAGACACACACACACACACACACACATACCGTCCCAGTGCATGATCTTATCAGTGGTCTCGGAGCAGCGAGGCTGGGCTTTTAATCGGGGTCAGCTCTCCATATCACACTGATTCCATCTTCCCTCGCCCGTGTCTTCCTCTGCACTCGGCAACGCCGTTATGCCCTGGAAATGTTGGAAAACCCGGATCGCCGGAGGCACAGAAGAGTTTTACGCTGGCATATTTTATTTACAAACTTTCTCCTCCAGTAATAAAAAGATCTGACAAAGGTTGTATAATGGGCAAAGACCTGCAGAATATAGTGGTGTGAAAAACTATTTGCCCCCTTCCTGACTTTTTGTCATGTTTCTGCTCATAAAAAAGATTAACTATTAGTCAAAGATAAAATAATTGAACACAAAATGATGACTGCCAAGACTTTTGGGAAAATATCTTGTGCACTGACGAGACAAAAGTAGAACTTTTTGGAAGGTGCGTGTCCCGTTCCATCTGGCGTAAAAGTAACACAGCATTTCATAGCAACAGTCAAATACGGTGGTGGTAGTGTGATGGTCTGGGCTTGCTTTGCTGCTTCAGGACCTGGAAGGCTTGCTGGGATAGATGGAAGCATGAATTCTACTGTCTACCAAGAAATCCTGAAGGAGAATGTCCGGCCATCTGTTGGTCAACTCAAGCTAAAGCGATCTTGGGTGCTGCAGCAGGACAATGACCCAAAACACACCAGCAAATCCACCTCTGAATGGCTGAAGAAACACAAAATGAAGACTTTGGAGTGGCCTAGTCATAGTCCTGACCTGAATCCCATTGAGATGCTGTGGCACGACCTTAAAAAGGTGGTTCATGCTAGAAAACCCCCAAATAAAGCTGAATTACAACAATTCTGCAAAGATGAGTGGGCCTAAATTCCTTCAGAGTGCTGTAAAAGACTTGTTGCAAGTTATCGCAAACGTTTGATTGCAGTTATTGCTGCTAAGGGTGCCAAACCAGTTATTAGGTGCAGAGGCAATTACTTTTTCACACAGGGCTATGTGGGTTTGGATTTGTTTCTCCCTAAATAATAAAAACTGCATTTTGTGTTTACTTGTATTATCTTTGACTAATAATAAAATGTGTTTGATGATCAGAAACATTTGGTGTGACAAAC
>QODF01000050.1:1977067-2115607 GCA_024372805.1 Oostethus manadensis | reverse complement strand
GTGTCAGCAATTTTAGAAGATAATAAGTCTCTGAATTGGATAATTGAAAGTGCTGGGAAGGTTTTTTATTTGGAAAAAATGTCAGCAAAAAAAGTACACAAAACATTATAAAATACATATATATGTCATTGTAATATTATGACTTCATATTTGAACTTTATTCCCAAATACATTTTTCCCCACCTAATATTCCAAAAATGACAACTTTATATTGTTTTGTTTGTTTCTTAATATTGTGACATTTAAAAAATAAAAATGAATACTGTTACTAAAGTGACATTATTTTTACTCATAATATTACAAGTTTGTTCTCCTAAAATTGTGACTTTTTTTGCTCATATTTTGCCTTTTTACTCATAAAACGGACAGACATTTTTTCAATTACTGCAGTTGTTGTTTGTTTTTGTTTTCCATTTTTTTTTCCAACTTTTCTCATAATTATGACTTTTTTCTCCTTGTATAACCTTTTCCACAACCTGACTTCTTTTTTGATTGCAAGTTTTTTCTCCTAATATTGTGACTTTTGTGTAAAATTACAGTTTTTTTTTTGTTTTTTTGGTTTTTTTACATTTTTGCTGTTTCCTTAAAGTTTTTTGTTCAACTGTATTTTTAGATTGTGCCGGAGGGCCCGCACTTTGAACACCCGTGTTGTAAAACACTTGGGCCCGGGTGCCGCAACCGGCCCGCCAGATGCTTCCAAGGTGTTTGATATAAACTTGCAAGCTTGCAAGTAGTCAAACGTGAATCTTAGACAACCTTTTGGTGGTTTAAGTAGCTTTTCACACGCAGGCATCCACGCTTCTACCTCCACACACGTATGTGACACGCAACTTAACCTACCCGACGCACTGTCCGGGAAAGGAAAAAGGTTTTAGGCAAAACCAATGTTGATATTTAATGTGGTCTGATGTGTAAAGGGGAAAAAAGGCAACGCAATATAGCAGATTGTATGTCACTTTCATAGATACAATTTATTCCAGGTAGACTATTAGAATTAAAAGCTTAAAGTGCATGCGCGTATCCATTGGGAGCCCAAGGCAAATGAAGTCATTGAGGTCCTCCACCATCCTTTTTCTTTTCTTTTGTTTTTTCACATTCGTACAGAATCCGAGTATGTAATTTAGGACACTTTTTTCTTGCTTTTGAAATCTGTTGGTTATCTGTCATCCCAAGTAGCTTGTTGCATGGCTATGTTTAGAGAGCCCCCAAAATGGAATTAAAATATGAATGTTTATCATCTTCTAACAAGTGTGAAGATGAAAAAAAAAGTCCTATTTTCTGAACTAGATAAAGTCCTAAAAATCCTCCTGGGGTATTATTACTGCGTACAAAAGATTAATTCTTCTTCTTAAGTGAATTAAGACTAAACCTGTGTTTGCCTAAAGCAGTTAAATGTTTAAGAAAAAAATGTATGTTTATTTTTAGACCAGTAAGTCAAACTAGCTATGTTGGTGACTGCCACGGACTGTACCTGAGTAAAATTGGCCCCCGCAAAACTCTGGTCAAATAGTCTCTATTGTTTGTGCTGCCATTGTGCTGTTTTGTGCAATTACAATTAATGTTTGTGCTGATTTCGTTTTTGAGTTATTACAGTTTTTTATAGGTCAACCAAAGTTCATTAATCCCCCCATTTTCTCCAAATATAACCAAAATAATCCCATTTGTTTGTGCGGCATTTGTGCTGTTAAAATGGACGTTTGTGCTGCTTTCGTTTTTGAGTTATTACAGTTTCTTTTTTAGGTCAACCAAAGTTCATCAAACCCCCCATTTTATCCAAATAAAATAAAAATAATCCCATTTGTTTGTGCTGCATTTGTGCTGCTCTTTGCAGTTAAAATGAACGTTTTTGCTGCTTTCATTTTTGAGATATTAACAATGAATGTTTTGATCTCCTACGTGATCAGCTTCAAATGAAACCAAAATAGTCTCATTTTGACTGTCCTCATTTGTGCTGTTAGATTCAGCTTAATTCAACGTTTGAGCTGCTTTCATTTTGAAGATATTGCGCGTTTCTTAAAGGTAAACCAAAGGTCACTCAGCCCCCAACATGCTCCGAATGAAACCAAATTAGTCTCATTTTTTCTATCTTATTTTGTATAGTTTTGTGCAGTTAAAATGAACATTGTACTGGTTTCATTTTTGAGATATTACTCAATTATTAAAGGTCAACTGAGGCCAATCACTTGTCGACAACCTCCCAATGAAACGAAAATAGTCAAATTTTTACCATCCTCGTTTGTGCTGTTTGGTTCAGTTGAAATCAGCATTTGTCCTGCTTTTGTTTTGGAGACATTAACGAGTAAACTTTGGTTGACCGATAAAAGAAACAGTAATAACTCAAAAAGGAAAGCAGCACAAACGTTAATTTTAACTGCACAACACAGCACAAACGCAGCACAAGCAAATGAGACTATTTGACCGGAGTTTTGCGTGGGATGGGGGGGGCAACTTTACTCAGGTACGGACTGGTCCTCATTCTTAGCAGCACAAACGTACTGGAAAAAGCAGGTGGTAGTAATGTAACGGGTTTGCTGTTTTACGAGGTAAGAACACAAATTTGTTCCTCTGCGGGGCAGTGAGAACATCGGCTCTTCACATCTTTCTCAAAGACTCCCAAATTGTAAAACCGCCACGTCTCTGAGAAACAGGCAACCTTACAGCCAATTATTTTCACACCGTCATCAATTATTAGCGCACAATCTCTTGCCTTGCCGTTCTCTTCACTCCCCGATGTCATCAATATTTGACAGAGCTGTCAGTCGTGAGGCGTTTTGATGAAGCCGAGTGTTCTTTGTTGCTCTTTGTGCGCCCAAAAACTCAACAAAGTTGTGAATCAGAGGGGTGGTTCACTTGTTGTTGGCAAAGATTTTGTTTGACATGTTTGTTTGTTGACTCTAGCTTAATAGAAAAACTTGGAAAAACCTTTTGTGAAGTCATATAAATGCAGTTTTCCTTCTTTGTGGTTAGTTATGTTGTAATTCCCATTGTGGTATAGTTATCTTTAAGCAAACCAACCTTATGAGAACTATGGTATTTCATCTTTTAACGAAATGGGACATGCTTTTACTGCAGATTTGCACACCAATCCGGTTTTGGAAAACAGTAAGTTAATTGAATGTGGCATGGTCTTACGTCCATGCAACAAACGCAGACCATATTCAGGAAATATGATAATAATGTGGCGTGGTTAACGATCTTCCCTTATTTAGGAAATTTGGTGTCTCGGGTTTTAATCTAATGTGGTATGGTCTTACGGCCGTACCACAACTGCAAACCACACATAGGAAAAAATATAATTTTCTCTTAATCTAATGTGGCATGGCCCTACCACAGTGCCACCACTGTAAACCACGTTCCTCTATTTAGGACATATGCTGTCTCAACTTTATTATTGCTGCGTGCTGATTCCATCCATTCCCAATCATTGGATTAGCTGCCAAGCTCAGCGTTGGCAGCAGAAAGGCACGTGGCAGCCTGCGCCGCCCGATCCGGGGCAGTGTGTCAGGCTTGCACAGCGGGGCCGGGAACTGGTTCATTCACCAATTAGTTGGCTTAATTCTGCCATAGTTTACTGTGTCGCAAATGCAGCGAGTCACCGCCCTGCTGACATATTCCTGCTCCAGGTATGATTTGGCGTGGTCGTGTTTGCTGAGGATGAACATCATCGAAACAGTCCATTCGATGGACGGCCACATACATTGCGTCATTGAATCGGTCCGACACAGCCCCAAATATGACAGCCCTTTGCGACAAACTCAATCATTGTTAGTCTTTCTACCGGCGCGCGGGTGTATCAGACAAATGGGAACTGGAGATGACATTAGGGGGAAAAGTCAAGCGCAGGGAATGAGATATGTGGGATGTATCGGCGCCCACGCAATTATGCCATTGTGGAAGTAATGAGGGGCAGAAAGAAGGCACCTTATCCGAGCGATCGAGCGTGGTCCACTGGTGGAGGGCCGATCCGTCATTGTTAGTCACATAGTTACATGTCGATAGCGGGCAGCGCCCCCGGCAAAAGGAAGTTCACACAAGGTTTTAAATAACAGATTGGACGGCATGGGTCTTTTAATTGATATGAAGGTCCCATATTACGGTATTTCCAACAGTTTTATATGGAATTTATACACTTTTAGTAAGCCCATTTAACAACATCCTGTATTTCCTGTATTCATTTCCCCAATTTTTACATTCAATACATACTGTAATTTTTTTCCTGGTCCAACCTAATACATGCCATATATTCCATACATTCCATTCCATTTTCTTCCGCTTATCCGGGTCCCATACAAACTATGTATCCCATGTAATCCCAATGGATTCCCAAATGGATCCCAATATCCCATACAAACTATGCAAGTATCTGCTAGCAGGTTTTATTTGAAGATTTTTTTTTTTTTTTTTTTTTTACAAAGCTGTCCTCCGTGAAGTGGTGGACGTTTTTCCTCTAAAAGATCATAAACATCCGCAATTTCAAAGCCAACTGTCTTTTCTTAAAAGTGTAGCAAACAAGTGAGGGAGATCTTACTCATGTTTGGTGTTCATAAACATTCTCTAGACCAGTGGTTGCCAAACTTTTTTCCCCCTTTTGAAGATAAAATGCTTTTCTGCGCCCCCCCTAAAAATATGGTAACAATGAACGTATTTGTGGCAGCCCCGCGGACCCCCCCTCCCCCATCATAAAGCCGGGCCCCCCCTAGGGGGCACATCCCCCAGTTTGAAAACCACTGACTTAATGTAAAGTGCAACTGCTAACAATGTTCCCCTATTTTGGAAATTTGCTATCTCAGCTTTTAAGGTAATGGTCTTAGGCCGTAGCCCTGCCCCCCCCGTCATAACGCCAGGCCCCCAAAGGGGTCCACCCCCCAGTTTTGAAACCACTGCTCCCGACTTGCATGTTACTGTTACTACACCATTGAAAGGTCTATTTTGCGTAACAGGTGACCCTAAAAATCGCAATCTCAATCAATAAAAACAATGTATCTTGCAACAAAGAGACTTGGTATTTATTGTAATAGTCATTTTTAGAGGTGCTCGGCGGCCGAGTTGTTAGCATGTTGGCCACAGAATCAGGAGACCTGGAAGACCTGGACATGAATCTCTGCTCGGCATCTCTGTGTGGAGTTTGCATGCTCTCCACGGGGGTTTTCTTCGGTGTCCTCCCGCATATTGCCGTTTTGTTAGGTTAACTGACAACTATTAATTGTCCATAGGTGTCGATTGACTGGCGACCAGTCCAGGGTGCACCCCGCCTCTCACTCAGCTGGGATAGGCTCCAGCATACCCCCACGACCCTACTGAGGATAGAAAGTGGATGAATGCGTAGCCATGCTCCGACAATGAAGAGCGACGTAACAGCGATTTAAATGATTTACACGAGAAAAGACCATTGAAAATTTGACAAAGGATACCCACTTTGTGACACGCTAATTCCTCTTAAGTGGCGCAAACACATTACAAATGGGACTGAACCGTCCTCCGGCCGCCTGACTTGGCTCCACGATGACACGATGATTTATCAACGTTGCAATTAAACAAACAAAGCAATATTCATGTGGAGGAAGAAAACTAATATTTACCCCTTCTGGCAATTTGACGCCTTACTGCATAATCAGTGAGCATGGAAAATGCTGCAATATTGATGCTCTCCTTCTCTCCATTTCTCCTTGTCATTTATTTTTATCTGCATTTGGTGTGATTCCTGCTCCTTTTTCCCAGCACTGTTTGATTTCTTTCTTTTTTCTCACCCTTTTTTGGTAGCCTCTGTTTAGCCCCTGCGTGCTGATGTAAATTTCCGCACAGATTTTCTTTACTCTGACGGAATTTGCAGCCACGTTTCGCTCCATTGTGTGGGCGCACAATAATAATAGACAAAACATATTTTAGGGAAAACAAAAGTCTTAGGAGGCAAATGCAAGACAATGATCGGGGCCGCCTTTCGAGCGACACGGGCGCCAACGAGCGTGGGCTCTGTCGACACGACGACGCTGCGTTGCCAGTTTCTATTCCACCTCTTAAAGTGCTGCTGAAAACATTCCAGTCATAGCTGGAGTGCGTGTGGAAGGGCGATGTGGCATAATAGGAAGTATTAAGGGAAGTTAATGGTGAGATATGACAATAAGAAGAGTGGCAATAAAAGAAAAACACGGAGCTGCGATTGGATGACTTTTCCTTTTTATCTCAACACAGCGCCTCGCCACACTAGTGGCATTTTCTGCCATTCCGCTTTTCATTTTCAACCCATTATGACGGTTTGATTGATTTAGGTGAAATTTACCGGACGAGGTTGATTAAAAAATGGGAGTCTGTTTCTTAAATTTACCGCAGTTGGCATCGCTACACAAAAGTTTCGGTTCCTCGGGACCAAAAATGTTGTGTCACCGTTTCATCTTGTTAAGCTCACTTTAAGACACACATTTTTTATTTGCATTTTTGTCCACCAGATGGGGCTACTTTATTCTATTCAAAGCACGCAGCAAAATGTGCCATCTTGCTACTCAACTAAGTCTGTCACCACCGATGTTTGGACTGATGTACTGTGTATGTGCAAAAATGGTATTGTTGGTTTGTTTTCACCTTACCTATTTACAGTATATTCATATTTCAGGCTGAGGTGGGGTTTAAATTTGATAGAGTGTTTTTTTTACAGCAGGTTTTGAAAAGTGTGAAGAGTGTGAGTTTGTTTGATAAGTTGACCTTGTAGAAAAAGATAACAAAGGCTGCCAATCACTGACAAATCTCAGGGCATACTACTACAACTAATAATAATTATTATTATTATAGTATGAATGCTACTAATAGTATAATAATAATAATAATGAATGCTACTAATACCACACATTCATACATCCATTTTCTATGAGGCTTATCCTCATTAGGGTCACGGGGATGCTGGAGCCTATCCCAGCTGGCTTTGGGAGAGAGGCGGGGTTCACCCTGTACTGGTCGCCAGCCAATCGCAGGGCACATATCGACAAACAAACATTCACACTCACATTCATACCTATGGACAATTTAGAGTCCCCATTAACCTAACATGCATGTTTTTGGAATGTGGGAGGAAACGCCACACAGAGATGCCCAACGGAGATTCAAACCCTGAACCTGAATACTGAAAAAAGTATTAAAAATATGTACCAACGATATATTGTCATCTATTAGTGTATGTCACACTCTTCTGCCCTCTGTGTGTATGCTAGCGGCCCCGCCTCCACCCATCGAGACAAAGAGACTGTGTGACGAAAAAAAAGGGCTCACTCTGTTCATGCTGTTGTTCTATAGAACAAATGCGCCAAGGTGCTGAAAAGTGTATATATATATATATATATATATATATATATACTGTATATGTGTGTATATATATGTATATATACAGTATATATATATGTATATATATATACATACTGTAGCTACATACATACTGTATATACATATGTGTGTATATATCCATGTATATGTATTTGTGAGTGTATACATATACTGTATATGCGTGTATATAAGTAATATGTGTGTATATACAGTATACTGAATACATACATATATGTATATATATATATATATACTTACACACACACACACACATACTGTATATACAGTATAAATATATAAGAAGAAAAAGCACAGTGCTCAGATAAAAAGCAACAGATGGTTTTTTTTTTACACAATGGTACACACTAAAAGTAAGTTTTGTTTATCTGCCTCCTCTCCGTCTCTACACAGCTGGGCGCTCAGCAGAGGACAGTGGTGAAGATGGCGGGGATGCGCTTAATGGGGCTGCTGTCATGGAGCAGGGTCAAACGGCCTGGGGAAAAAGGAATAGGGGTTCTTTATCTGCTACTCCCGCTGCTGCTGTCACCTTGCCTGGGCCAAGACACTGACGGTAAATATGGAATCTTCCCTCTCTGTCCTTCTGCACCCACTGTGTTACCTCCTTACATGCGTGTTGGACCAGTGTTGCATCTATCTGTGCTGGTGCGTTCCCAGGGAGCTGGGGGGTAGATGACGGCGTCACTATATTGATAACAGTTATAAGCAGCAGTCCCATTATAACGTGCGTGTGAGCGGGGGCGAACAGGTTGCACCAAATCTAACAAAAACAATACATGCAGTCCTGATCAACATCTTGAGACCAGTTGAAAAATTGCCAGAATTGAGCTTTTGCACATTTGGATCTTAATGAGGTTTGAAGTAGAGCTACAATATGCAAAAGCAAGAAGGGGGAGTGTGACAAAAAGCAAAAAGTCATTTATTGAAAACAACAATGAAACTGAAAAAGGCTGTTTATCAGCTGATCAAAAGTTTAAGACCATTGCTCAAAAAATGACAAAAAACTCTCCAAACCAAAACAAAAAATCTTCTCAGTAGGTCTCAGTAATGAGTAGCTCCACTGTTCTTGTTATTCACTTCAAAAATTGGTTTGGGCATGCTTGATGCGAGTGTTTCCAGGAAGCTAGTGGGAACATTGCTCCAAGTGGTAAAGATGGCTTCACGGAGGGCATCAACCGTCTGGAACTGATGGCCGTTTTCATAAACTTCCCTTGCCATCCATCCCCAAATGTTTTCTATGGGATTTAAATCAGGGGAACATGCAGGGTGGTCCAAAAGCGATGGAAACGTATTCTTTGTGTACACCACATGGTGCAGCACTGGGACCGCTGCAGGGACACAAGAGATGGCCGCCGCTTTAGGCACAGCAAGATACCGAGCTAAGTAGATAGCCTCCACTTTTTTTTGTTGTAAACAGAGGAAAGTGTTTCAAATGGAGTGGAGAAGGACAAAGTAAGAAGCCAAAAATGTACCACTTTTATTTCACTCCATTATGTTAGACATGTTATAGCTGACTACATGCCATGTAATGGTTCTCCATCATTTTCTGTCATGGCCCCCCCTTGGGGACAGAAATGCTTTCAAGCCCCCCCAATTAAAACTATTATTGATAAACTGATATATTTTGAATTTAACTCTACCGTGCAGGCTGAAAAATGCAATAAATGACAAATAAAGAGACAAGTTGCATGTTGAGTACAATAAATGTGTACATGTTGGCAGGTCAGTAGTAACACTGATAGTCCTCCCTGCCCCCCAGTTCACCCCTGTAATGTAATGTAAGGTAATACTTCATCAGTGCAACATTACTGACGTGCAGTAACCAGAACATTACATATAACTTGACTTAGGTCAGAGTCAACTACGAAAGAACAATCAAGACCGTGATAGAGCGAGGGAGCAATGTTGCAAACGTACTGATGAGTGACTGCAGGCTCAGTCAACACTTCAGTTGGATCGGCCGCAAACATGAACAAGAATGTAACTGTAATGCAAAAGATAGAACTCGTTCCTGTAAGGTTCCCAAGGCACTTATAAATATAAAAAGATATAAGCCACATTAAGCCTTACATGCATAAAAACTGCTGAAGACTATCATTATTTTCCTCACTGATTCTGACTTGAGTTAGCATGGATCCATTAGTCACACCATGCTCTAAGCTTTTTTGACCCGGGCAACCCAGTGGACAACCGTATCTGCTGTGGCACTCTAGTCAATGAACCATTCAGACTCAAAGTGTTAGCCATTTTCTGTCTGTTGGACTGGTGGGTCGGGCTTCTTTGGGTATAACATTAAGGGGTTAAATACATAAAGACAATAAGCCTATGTTCTGACTTCACAGAAATAAGGAGAAGAAGATCAGCGCCACTTGACGTTCAGCTCCATTTGTCAGAATATGAACATTACAGTTTAAAGTGCAGTCCTTGAGATTTATCTGCCTGGCATTTAGCCGACACGAATGAGCACATATTCTGCAAAGGCCACGTAAATGAGAGTATCAGGTGTGTGTGTGTGTGTGTGTGCGTTTTTACATAAATCCTGTGCAGTGTCTCTGATGGGTCTGAAAAAACGGACTCGTGCAAGCCATTCGGGCGGATGCAGATTGCAACCGAAACAGCGATTTTAATGAGGCTGGTTTTCCGACTGACAGGCGACATTTTCCTCAGTCCCACCACCATCACGAGAGAGACTTTAATGAGCGGCAGTCCCGGGATGATTTTGTGTGTGACGAGCCCGTGTACTACTACACTTTTAATTAGCCGAGAAACTATATTTACTCACGTTCGGTGACACGAGTACCGGTGCGTGAGAGAACACACAGTTTGTCAACGTAGAGCTACTGAACTCGCTCGGAACCAATTTACTCCCGTTTGCCGTCTCTCCCAGGAAATTGGCATAACCAAAATACAAAAACGCTATTTATTGCCGTGCTGGGCTGGTGTTATAAGCTGATAGAAAGAGAGAGAATAGCTCCAACGGAGATAGGGTGCGCAACAGCGCAAGCCCTCTGAGTTCCTACGCTTGACTTTCCTCTGATTAGGAATTCATGTAAAGTTTGCGGTGTGTAGGCGGTGCCTTTCCAGCAGTTTTAATTGAATGTGACTCATCTGCGAGCGTGAACAAGACGCAACGGGAGGCAGCGCTCGACGCCGGCGTTTGTCAAGCGTGTGGAGTGTCACTAGCGTGTGTTTAGATGTGTGAGCGTGCTTTGATTTCTTTGCAATCACTCACACGTGGCCCAGAAGGGAGAACACTTCCGACATATCAGCAACCGTTTCCTTATATGTGATGGAACTTTAGAGTACTCTGTGTTCAGCTTGTACCACACATCAATTTCTAGCCACTTAGAATGAGTCATTGTTGTGTAAATTGCTGGCAACACAAGTGTGGGATTGTGATGTAATGGTAACCTTGGGGGGAAGTATCACAGTTTCAGGGGCTACCTATGGACAGTTTAGACTCTCCAATTAACCTAACATGCATATTTTTGGAATGCAATGCGAGAGTCCACATACGAGGAGAGCATGCAAACTCTACACAGAGATGCACAAACGCAGACTCTAAATATAATATATAAGTAATATAATCAGCAAATAAAATGCAGTTCTTCACGTTGTTCCTACTTTGGCCAACCCTGCAACTCAAGCCACCTACAACTCAACACCATCAATATTGTCTTTAGTACAGTACATTAATAACAACGCAAAATGCAAATAATGCAGATAAATAAATACAAAATCCTTGTAATGTTACGTTATTTCAGATTGTGGTGAAGGTCCAGGTCACAACATGTCCACAAAGTGGTTTGGACTTGTTGGGTCATGTATTTGCTGATGTGGTGGCAAGGGGGGTGGGGGTAAACAACGCCACCCGGGGTGTAATCCCAGGAAATGTAAACTGATTTATTACCGATAAATTCATTGGGTGGTTAAACGCACACAGGTAAGTAGTTAACAAAAAGGGCAGAGACCTAAAATAAGATAAAATGTTCTTTATTGAAAAAAAAGAGGAATAGTTAGCAGAATAGTTAGAATAGTTAGCACAAAAACGCGATACACAGGGTGATTGAATGGTAACTCCCGGTTTTTATGTACTTGGAATTTATTACTGAACTATAATTCTTACAAGAAATGACCATGAGTAGAGTAAGTGGAACTGGAGTAAGTGTATTGCATGGAGGAAAATTTATATGGGCGCCAGCATTCTCAATCCCCCTGATTTTCTCATACATATACACACGGACCTACTTACCTCTGTCGTCTCCTGGGCCAAACTTGATCAATACTTTCGGGTTGTAAATACATAGTTCCTTGTAAATATTTTTTTGTGGATATACTTGTTAATAGTTTGCACTGGTTTGCCGTGATTCACCCTTTGGGTAGTGGCAATAAAGACCACTTGAGCAGTCACATTCGACTTGGCCTGAGTTCTGAAGGGGAACCCACGACAGATGGTGGCAGTGGTGGGATGGCAAGTCAGAAAGAAAGTGCTCGTCCAAAGCTTACAGGATTGCGGTTGCAGCGACTGGCGGAAACCGGACAGGCAGCAGCTCCAGAAGCAGCATGGGAGACGCCTCTGAGGAGGAAAGTGAGACGCCTTTGCCACCTTCGATGCCAGGGGGAGAAATGCTAGCCCTGATGAGGGAGTTTTTGGCGGGCCAGCAAAGACGGGAAGAAGGTTTGTTGGTGGAACTCAGAGGGCTGAGGCCCTCTCTCCTAACATGACGAAGTGTGTCCCAACCGGCACCACTTCCAAATCCAGCTACACCGCAGACACCACCTGCAGCCCCATTACCTGTTCTACCAGACACGTCAGCTACATGGACGGCCAGTATCCGCAGGATGGGACTGCCAACACCAGTCGCAAGGTCTGGGTTCCGTTGGAGTCACACGAAAGGTGACACAGCAGAGAGGCCCCTGAACACTGGACCCAACCTGGCTGGTAGACAAACTGACTGGAGGCACTATATTGAGCTTAAAATTCCCCAGTATCAAGTGGGCGAGAACTTGGAGAATTACCTTTTATGATCTGAGCAAATAGCTACAACCTGGAGATGGCCAGAGGGTGAATGGGCTTGTCGACTGGTTCCTTTGTTGACTGGCAAGGCATTGGAGCCCTACACCGCCATGGACAAAGAGAGAGCCCACTGTTATGAAGACTTGAATTTGGCTCTCCAGGCTAAGTTTGACATTTCACCGGAGACCTACTGCCAGCAGTTCCGCTCTTCCACAGTGCCACCTGGTGAGAACCCCACTGAAACCTATCATTGCTTCCGAGGTCTTTATCATTGCTGGGTTAGACCAGACGAACATACCAAGGAGGAGATTGCTGAAGCCATCATTCTGGAGCAGCTCCTGAGGATGTTTCCGTTCGAAGTAAGGACCTGGGTGAAGGAACACGACCCAGCTGGTGGAGTCACCGCTAGTCAAGCGACCGATGAAAGCCAATAGGAAGGTCTTATGGGGTTAAAAAGGAGGTCTTTTCAGGCGTGTAGGCAGTCTGGCTGGAGTTACATTGCAGGTAACGTGGCAGGCTGATGAGTGTTATTTTTGTACTTGGGGTTACACCATTTTTTCCCTGGCTCAGTTGTGAATACACACATCCTTGTGAATATTTTTTTGTGGATATTCTTGTTTTTCACTGTTAACAGTTTGCACTGGTTTGCTGTGTTTTACTCTTTGGGTAGTACAAATAAAGACCACTTGAGCACTCACATTCGACTTGGCCTGAGTTCTGGAGGGAACCCACGACAAATTCACTGCCGTCTGTAGCCAAGGATCGGTCCGCTAAGGCCTTCCCCTTCGGCTGCCACCCAGCTCACTTTGCACCCGACCCCTTTGGCCCCTCTTTTACAAGTGGTGAGCTCTCCCAAAATGTGAACCACCGGTGCAGCTAATTTATGGCTAAAAGCTAGATTTCCCTTCATGGTGCGGTCATGGTCTTCTTTTTTTGCCTATGGAAGATCACAGCCAATGGTAAGGTCCATACTGCCACGTACTGTACCGGAATGTGGACTCGTCATGCACATACAACACGCTAAAGGCATGTGAAATGGATTTGGCCGTCAGTGACGGAACTATGTGCAAATTTTGCACAAGTCTTCCGTACAGCGTCGAGCAGGAAAAAACTCTATCTTCAACTGGTTTCGAAAGACTGGGTCGACTGACACGGAGAGACACCTAAAGAGAACGAGTGACAGACGACGTAAGTGAAGAAATTATGACTCCGTTGACAGGGAGCTCCGTACTTGAGCGGCTTTAGTTCTGAAAGACGATGACTCACTTTTCTGGTAGGCTATAATCTGAATTTCTCTTGGAGATCAATAAAATATATGTCTCCATCATTGTTACATGCACCATTCGGCACTGCTTAACGAACTGCAGCCACTGGCACGACACAGTTATGATGGTACTCACCAGCTATTAGACTATAATTACTGGCATTTTCAGTGGCTAGTGAATCTATCTAACAAACTACCCTTGGAACATATAATGAAAGTGACTCTTTCCATCATAAGTAGTTTCAACACCAAATGATTCTAAAAGAAAGCATTAGAAACGCCTCTGAGTATGACGCAGTGCAGTTAGATTGCCAAGCAGTAAAATGTCACAGTGACAGACCAAGCAGTACCACACCATTGACAAGCCATTGTCTGGCCCTAAAGGCACCATGATTGAGGACTCCTCTTCCTATTGTTTCTCCAAAAGAAAGCCTATTAGGGCTAGGTCTGATCTTTATTGGGCTTGTGTAGCACAGGGCCCAGGAGGAAGGCATTCAATTTGGGACAGATGAGGTAGATCCGATAGGGTGCTGTTGTGTGACTTTTCATTTTGTCGGAACTTTTCCTCACTCATACTCGGATTACTTTTTTGCCCGTTGCTTTGTTTGCAGAACTTGTTTTGCTTTTTATTGTCATTGCTATTGTTTCTGGATCTCACACCAAGCATGGCATCCTCTACAGGTCCACAGTCTCACGTTGCATTTCACACCTCAAAGACGACAAATTAGGATATTGTAGGCACTGCTGCTACAGGCAGCCTTCTCACCGAGGCAGATGGCATGGGACGCTTGCAACCATGGGAGACCTGACAATTGACTTTGGAGCTCAAAGACTCAACACTTGAATTGGACTCGAATCAGCGTCTGTGGAGTTTGGAAGCAGCTACCACTGTTTGTTGCGCGCCGCTTGCTTTGGCTCAGTCGCTGGTGTCGCCGGCTGTCAATTAGTGCAAGGGCGAGGGCTCTGCATGACTCGGTTTCTCGTCACCTGTGAGCCAACACTGCCTTGTGTCAATCTGCATTGCGTGTGTGTGTTTGTGTGTGATTACACTGGGTGTCAGTAAGATTACACTGATGAGACAACAACCACCAGGAAGTAGTCTATGTGTCTTGTGTATGTCCAAGCTGGCTTATATTCTATTATGTCTACTATATAGGGCAATGTAGGTGCAAACGTGACTATAGGAGTGTTTTTTAATGTCTACAAGGTCATAAAAAGGTTTTCTGTGCTTAAACTACAAAAATATTCCATTTGGTAATATTGAATCCTACTTTGTGGAAATTCACTTATCATGGTTAGGTTGTTTTAGCAGTTTTCTTTTACTAAATGACCTACATATGACCTTGGTGGTCATATATGCAACTGACCAACCACTATAAATTATTTTTACAAGACAAAGGAAAAACATCCACACTGTTATGCCAGATGGTTTTAAAGCAATACTTCATCAATCACCATTCGAAAAAGGCTCTTTTTGTGAGATGTCAGCAAGTCTATTTGGGATAGCGCAAGAACAGTCATAGGGTGGGAACAAACGTATTAACACCCGAGACACTGTCAGAGTCAGAGTCAGTGGTCAGTACAGTCGGATTAGGAACCACGTCAAGAAAGTGTGATTCACGGTCAGAGTCGTCAGAGTTATGGCGATCACAAAGACCTAACTGAGGGTCCGCACAAATCTCGGCATGAATGAGAACCAGTGGCGACTGCTGGTCATTCAGGGAAGGGAAGCTCGTTTCTATTAATTCATTAAATGCTAAATCTACCCTCGGTTCAGAGTTGTTTTTAACAAAGACAAAGTGATCGCGGTAAGGTCTTTCCGGATCAGTTCAGAACAACGGAATGAAAACCTTGGAAAATTTCAGGGTGGAGGTTTATACTTCCAGAGCGCTGATTCACTTATTTCACTGTAATTCCGCCTCAGACAGATCGTCCAATCAGCATGCAAAGGCCGAGCGTCCGGGCCAGCCCACTTACCCCACAGACTCCCATAGATGCTGAGCACCCGATAGACGGGACAAAGCCCAGCATTTACCAAATGACCGTCCAGTTTTGCGCAGTGGAACAACCCACTGTGCCCTTCCCCGTGAGGTCTGTAAACAAAAAGGGCCGTGGCACTACAAGGATGAATGGTAATGGTTTAATTTTATTTTAACATGTGCTCTTAGTAAATTTAATATACATAAGCAAGGTACCTGTTACCTGTGATAAGTAGATGATTTTGAATAAAAGATGAAGGTATCCTAGCACATGTGCAGTGAATGAAATGTACACAGTGCAGTACATGTGTTGTCACTTTTTTGGGGACATTCCAGAAGCTGAGCTTTTAGATGATGAGAATATAGCAGCTACCAAAAACAAAGATGGCCACGGCAAAAGGAATGCAAAGGTGAGAGACAGGCCTACGCCGATGCACAAGAGAGCGCTGAATGGACAACCAGTGCAACTCCAGGGATGCTATGGACGGTGGGGTCATCCATGTCAACAGTCGAATGCGTTGGATCTTTCGATGGGGAGGTCACCAGAAAGCAGGCAACTGGAGCTGAGCTGGAGCGTCAGGAGATTTAGTCAGCTGGTGCCACAAATGGATGCATGTGTGTGGCTTGGCTCTACAAAGCTAACAGTTTTCTTTGGTTGTTCTTTCAATGGTGTGGCCATGGGACGGGTCACTGGACTCCATGCAAGGGTGTACAGTTTGCGGCGTGAGCGGCTTGCAGTGGGTGGCATGGATCCAGGTTGCGTGCTCAGCAACTTTGACAGTTATGTGAGTGGTCAGCACCTGGAAGGACCCAGCCATTGCTAATGTCACCAATTCTTTCTGCAAGACCAGCACATACTGTAGTCACAAGACTACAGTACAGGATGGAAAGCTTCTCGAGGAAAAGTTGACAATACCCAATCATATCATGGTCAACCAAGTGTGTAGTGACAGTCTTGTGCTTGTTTGTGCCAACACTCATATTGGGTGGCAGCCCAAACAGGATCTCAAATGGTGACAGGTTGCATCTGGTTCTGATTCGCATTGTCATTTGCATGAGTACAAGCGGCAAGCATTTAACCCATGTGAGGCCAGTTTGAGCACAGCATTTGCCTTGTTCGCTCTTGAAGATGCCATTTTCGCATTCAACGTCGCCTCTAGATTGAAGCTGGTAGCTGCAGTGTTTTCCTGATATCAGTGATTGATGATTGGCGAAGTGAGAAGGATTGTCGGAGGAGAGCTTTTCTGGTATTCCCCAGCAGGGAATGATTAATTAGCAATGTTTGGTTAAAGCAGATGCCGATTGGTGTTTGGTGGGAAATGCTTCCACCTATTTTGACAGCATATCAACGATCACCAGACAACGCAGGCATCCAGCTCGATGAAGTCCATCATCAGATGTTGAAAAGGAAATGCTGGAACAGGATGAGCAGCTTGTGACCACAGCCGCTTTGGACGACTTGGCTTGTGTGCACTCTGTGCATTGAGTTGTGTGCACAAATCATGCAATTTTTAGGCATTACACACCTCCCTGTTTGGACGTATGGTCTAACCCAGTGGTTTTCCAACTGTGGGGCGCGCCCCCTGGGGACTACTATGCACACTTTTCATTATTACCGTATTTTTCAGACTACAAGCTGCTACATTTTTCTCTCCCTAGAACCCTGCATCTTTAAATAACGAAGTGCCTTGTTTATGTATTTTTTTGCCACTTTGGGGGTGTTCAAATTTTCAACTGGTTAGTGCAAGCGTTCCATCAACACTCTTTTGTTTCTGTGTGCGCTCGGAGTATGTTGTTCAAAGCACATGTCATAGTTTTGGTTTAAACTGAGCAACCTGCATGCACTTTTCAGCAGGCATGCAAATCTCGGCAAAACACCAGCTCGGCCCCTAGCCTCTCCCGGGCGGGAGTTCGGGGCGCAGCGACGGCGGAAGCATGGTTTCTCTCTCACCCGGGCAGCCGTGGTGGCGTTCACTAAATGATTCCTAAAGGCTGAGATATGTTACTGCTGTGTTACAGGCACTGTTTGGAAACAAGGTGTGCGGGTGCGTGGAGGGGGCATGTAGGCGTTTGAGGGGTAGGGACGAGAGGGGTGATGGGGGGGTTGGGGCTAAAAATAATTGTATCTCCAAAATTGGGGCGCGGCAAAAAAAGTTTGGGAACCACTGGTCCAACCCCTGTGTCTCCTTAGTACAGTGGTTTTAAAAACGGAGAGGCGCGCCCTCTCGGGGAGCCCGGTGTTATGGCAGGGGAGGCGCGGGGCTACCACAAACACTTTTAATTATTGCCATATTTTTCAGGCGGGGGGGCACTGAAAATCATTTTATCTCCAAAAGGGGGGCGCTGCAAAAAACGTTTGGGAACCACTGCCTTAGCATAAGGATGAAAAAGGCAAATAGGCAGACAAGGGTTACCCGTGGAACTGAACCACACCCCGTCAACGAAGGACGCGCCGGCCTTAAGCCAAAGGCGACAGTCTTCAGAGGAGACAATGTCAGATGTCAGCAGTAGGGATGAGCCACTATCTGTATCTGTATTTCCTTTAAAAGATCTGTGTCCAAATATGTACTCGGAGTGGGCGGGACACAAACCAAAAGTGGGTGTGACTTAACCGAAACAGGCGTGGCTTAAATTGGTACATTATTTTAGAGTGCTCATGACACCAAAAAAGGTTTTTAATAAACAAACAAAGAAAAAAAGTGCTCACTTAATAAAACATTTTTGACGTACTGCAACCACGGATAAATAAACAAAAGAGTGAAAGTGATGGAAATCGAGAGAGACGGTTCTTTGGGCTCCATCCACTAAAAGGAGCTGGCCCATTCGGCTCCCAGGTGGCTGCTCTGATTATTTTGTTGACTTACATTAAATTATTACCAAATTTTGTGTGTTGTGTAAAAATAATTCGAATGTAAAAAGTGTTTATCATTTAAACTGATTAATTAAAAAAAAATATATATATATTAGACTGCGATTGACTGGCGACCAGTCCCTAGTGTACCCTGCCTCCCGCCCAAAGTCAGCTGGGATAGGCTCCATGCAAATATGCAAATGTTTTACTATTTACAATTAAACAACACAACAACAACAAAACACCAAAACAAAAAGAAAAAGCTGCACCCAGGCTCCAGTTGTCTTTACTGAAGATTGGCATTCAAAAACTCCTCCTCCGTGTGCTGTGCATTTAACCCCATCACAATCACAATTTAAACAGAAAATAAGACAAGAAAAAAACTCATCAGCTCTCAATTGGCTCCCAACGACGCAGCAAATGTCATTCATTTCAAAGAACCGGCTCTTAGAGTCTATTCGTTCGCAACTGACACATCACTAGACGTCGGGTGCAGAGCAGTCCAGCCAGCCATGGAACAACAGCGAGGAAAGAGAGCTGTTTTCTGACATCTCTGATTGTTTTGAGATATACGCAGACTATATGCCGAGTGAGTCGTTTGCATCGTTCCTAGTGTTCTCACTCGCACCAGGTCTGGGTCAAGTAACGATACAAGGCACAGCTGGTGGTGGAAGCACCCTTCGTTTATTCATACTCGGCCCCAATCTTTTTTTCAACGGAGGAATTCATTCATTCATTTTCTGTACCGCTTGTCCTCATTAGGGTCACAGGGATGCTGGAGCCTATCCCAGCAGACTTTGGGCGAGAGGCGGGGTACACCCTGGACTGGTCGCCAGTCAATCGCAGGGCACATACAGACAAACAACCATTCATACCGATGGACAATTCAGAGTCACCATTAACCTAACATGCATGTTTTTGGAATGTGGGAGGAAAGCGGAGTACCCGGAGAAAACCCACACACGCACGGGGAGAACATGCAAACTCCACACAGATGCCAAAAACCAGATTGTCTTTGAATTATTTTATCACCAAAGCTTTGGGAAGGTGCTTGTCAAGCAGAGAGAACATTCAATTTGGCTGTCTGCTGGATAGCGCCCCAGAACAAAGAGGACACAGAGCCGTATATCATGAGAATGACACAAATACGGAGGCTTTTCACACAAAACAGACACTTTTCCCCCCAATAAGAAACAATAAATCAACTGCCAGCTACAACTTAGGATACCTCCAGCTGACCGAGATCCGCCTCACAGCCGAGACTCTGAAAGAAATAAATTAGGGCTGTTAGACTGTTAAACTATGGAGAAGAAGGGTTTTGCTGAATTATTAATTTTGCCATCACAGGGTCGGGGACCAGTTAACCGTGATAATGCAGGGAAGACTCAACCAAACAAAAACCATCTGTTGCTGGTAAAGCCTGTTGCTATTAAAGGAAACCAGAACACAGTTCTGAGGCTTTTATTAGGGAAATGTAAAGTCTTTACTTTATTTAATAAAGTCTCTAAAAAGCATATTATCAGACAAACACAAAAACACCTACATCGGGAGGTTTCCTACAGCCGCGGATGTTAGTGTTTTTTTGGTTCACTTGTGTATTTTCGTCTTCGGGACAAGTGGCATCTGACCGGGCGGCGCTGTCAGCTGTGCTCAGATCTACAAGGGCCTGGAGCGGGGATGACGCTCTGAGACAGTCCAGCTAATGGATAAGCTATCCCGGTGACAAAGCAGGCGACCCCTCCAGCTTTGAGTCAGTGTGACTTTGCAAGTTCACGTCACGTGTGTTTGTGCATGTTAGCGCTCCGGTCGGCAATGCTTTTCCTCCAGAGATGCATCAGTCTAACACAAGGTCACAGCGTGTCTCGTCAGCCATCCTTTCCCTTTTACCTTCTCCCACTTGTACATCTTCCTTGCATTTCTTTCGCGACATTTGCTTCACTGGTTCTCTCCAATTGTCTCTGTGCTCCATGGTTGAATGGGTGGAGAGGGGGAAAGGATGGACGGACGAATAGATGGAGGAAGAGGTGATAGATGGATGGCAGGCTGGGCTGACAAGAGGCCGGGTGGGGCGGGGGATTGAAGAGGAATTTGACCCTGGGGAGAAATATAGATAGGAGGCTGCTGATGGAGGCTTAAAAAGGACACGGCATGGGAACTTTTAGAGGGGAAATAAAAAAAGACACCTCCCTTATGACACTCAATTCTACTACATAAACATGAGCAATGTCATTGGATGTGTTATTTTTGTCATGTAGAATGAAACACAGCTGTCTTAACGGTACTGATGGTCATGATTGTATTTCTTTTGGACGTGCTTTGCAGGTTACATGACCCAAAAGGAAAGCATCGTACGCCGTTGCCACGTCTCAGCAATTACTGAGAGTTTTTGTGTTTCCTGTGTTTAAATTATGATACAATAATAATAATGAGTTCAAAAGGGCAATTAGCATTTTCATTTGACGAATGACAGCACGCGGTGGCATCGATGCATCACAATCATGTCTTATAATCGTGCACGCTTTTCTGTATTATTTAGTAGCATTTTACGACTCTGCATGACTCATTTGTTTGCGTGGGTCTAATTTCTGTTTTGTCATACAATGTGTCCCGCCTCATAAAGTTGTCTGATTGTTTCTATTTTGTTATTGGTAGAGTATGTTTCATTTTTTTGTATTCCTACTTTGTATTCACTGAAGTCCAGCAAATGAAAACAGTGATATCACAGTGCAGTTCATTTGAATTGGGCCCATATTGAATCCAAACCAGTCTGATGCTCACATCGGCCAACACTAGTCAATTATTTCAGTGGAAGCGATCCAGTTTGGCGGCCCAGATGCCCGTGGTATCCGACCTTGCCTTCTGGAGGGGGAGAAAGTCTCCTCAGGTGGAACATTCATCATGTGATGCCATCTGTCTCTGCACAAAAGAGAAACCATCCATGACTGTAAATGACATTTGTGGTGCCCCTTATGTGTTGTGTTCAAAAGGCTCTAGAAGACATACAATCAAACATTCAATACAGTCTTGCCTAACGTTCTTATCAGGAAGCTGACAGACCGTGATTTTCCACCTCTCACCTGCAATTGGCTCTGGAGCTTCTTGATGTACCGACCACAGACAGTGACGGTGGGGCCCCATACATCCTCCACACGAACACTCATCACGGGCTCCTCTCAGGGCTGCGTGCTAAGTCCCTTCCTGTTTACGTTGTACACACGTGACTGTGTTCCCATGCATGACTCCAACATCATCGTGAAATTCGCTGATGATAGCACATTGGTGGGTCGTCCGACTGTGTTTAGCGAACAATCTGTTGCTGAACACAATCAAGACCAAAGAGGTGGTGATGGATTAACCAATATTGCTCCAATTTTATAGACATGTGCTTGGCTACTTACTTAAAGTGGGTGGAGGAGAGCGAGGTCATTGAACCAACGGGTCAATTTACCCCCATCATAAAGCGCTGAAATTCAAAGAAGGCTCTGACATATAAAGTTGAATTTTAGTTGAGTAAACGCAAATCTTTTGGTTTATTTGTCATGTTGTACAAAAAGATATATGCCAAGAACCTACAGGAGAAAAACAACCTGGGGCTCAACAACCCTTGGAGAGATGGAGGGAGCAACCGATGTTGTGAAGGGAGGAAAGTCAATCAGATCAGTGGCAAAGGAGAGAAATATTGATCGGTCACCATTGAGGAGGTACTTGAAAAAGAGGGACACAAAGGAAGTAAAAACAGAAGGGTACAGTGGAGCAGCAGAAGCAAAGGGCATCTTCTCTAAGGAGATGGAGAAGGACCTAGCAGTCCATAACAAGAAGCTCGCAGAGCAATTCCAGGGCGTTTCCCCAAAGAAATGGGGCATGGACTGGCATTAGAATCGGCAGACAGAAAGTTGGCTGTGTAAATGATGCTTTCATGTCAGCAATGACTCCTCGCGATATCGTGTCAGGATTCAGATCCACTGGGATTTTCCCTTACAACAGAGATGTCTTCTCTGATGCAGAGTATGAACCATCTATGGTGTCAGACAGGCCCAACCTGGAGCAGCAGCCTGCAGCTGAAGGTGAAGCACCTGTGGTTTCAACCTCTCTTTCTGCTGAGTTAATTTCACCAGGACCTGCACATGCATGTGCTTCACAAAGGGACCCCAACCATGCCGGATATGTGTCCTCTACCGAGATTCTACCCTTACCCAAAAGTCAGCGACCCATGAAACAAACAAACCGAAAGGGGTGAAGAGAAGAACCCTGACTGATACACCTGAGAAGCAGGCAATTGAGAGAGCCCATAAAAAAAGGAAAAACAAACAGAAAGACAAAACAGAAAGAACTGTCAAAAAGCAATGAATGCAGAAGAAGAAGCAAAGTCAGACAAAAATTGCAATGGAAAGCAGCTCTGGGGTGAGTGACGTTGCCATCCCATCTGAAGACACTTCTGAGTATGAGAGTTCTCGTGATGAAAGACGTGAACCAGATGCCTCAGAACTGAAAATTGGCGACTTTGTCATTGTAAAATTTGCAGGAACCACCGTTAGATTGGCCTGGTTGACAGCCTTGCAGACAATGAAGTGAATGCTGGATTTCTCAGAAGAATCCGAGGGGTCCCTGGCAGTAAGAAACCCACTTTTTCATTCAAGAAAAACGACGAGGCATCTTTCCCACGGAGTGATGTGCTGATTATACAACCTCAACAGGCTGGAGGAACTGCAAGGAGGGAGCAACAGTTTACATTCCCCTGCAACCTTGACAGTCGGAATGTTGAATAGTTCTTTTAAATCAATGATTAAATTAAATTTTTGAACTGATGTTTGTTCACATAAGTTTAAAAACGATTTGTTTTCACAATATCCTCAGAATTACATTTTCAAATCTAGATCAGGGGTCTGCAACCCGCGGCTGCTGTGGCTCCAGCTGATTTACGTTTCCGTGTGGTCACTTTGCCGTCCCATCTGATGCCGTCATGAGCCTTTCGAAGTTCTGCATTGGAGTTGAGCGTGTGCCGTGCAATTCTGCATCAAAATGCCAGGGGTAGTTTTTTCTGGTTTGTCAGCTTGGTAAGAAACCATGATTTTGCCATTGTTCATTAGGTTACTTTGTCGCAATGACAATACGAGATGGGTACTAGAACTGGAACGAATGGATGTGCAACAACGTTTTTATTGCAAATGTTGCAGAATCAGCTTTGTCGGCCAAGTATGCTTACACAAACAAGCAATTTGACTCCAAAATCGGTAGGGAAGGCTTAAGAACAGGAACAGAAAGATAGAAAAGGAACATGACGATACTTTTAAGGGAATGGGTTTTGTAGCTCTGAGTGGGTTTTCATTTGGTGGAAATGGGCCAAAATGGCTCTTTTGATGGGAAAAGGGTTGCCGACCCCTGATCTAGATGATCAGTTTACCCCCAGATAGCTCAGTTTACCCACAAACTTGATTCAGCTTACCCCCAAACTGGGCCAAATTGAGCTTCACAAGACGTCATTATTTTGGGCAGCTTTGTCAGAGATGCATTCTGATCATTTCATTTGATAGGACATGTGCTGAAATAAAGATACACATTGCTCTTCTGCTTCTGTCATTTTTCATTACGTCCAGGACAATATAGGTAAAAAGTGCCTCATCTTACCTCACTCACCTCTACACAATCAGCTGTGTGAGAAATTTGAAGTCATTCTGACCCTTGGGGTTGAATAATAGCAACGACATGTGGTGCATTTGTCTGAAAATAGCACAGGCAAACAGTAGGAGTGCATGTTTTGACAAATGTTCACCCTTTTTATGTGCATCGCTTCACGAGTAGAAGAGTTCCTGCACACAAACAAATAGAAATATTTACAGTTAGGACACACCGAGCCTCGTCCAAACTGGTGTGGGTGTGTGCATTCTATTAGCACAGTAAAACCTCTCTAAGAGGAATTTTATGCTCATGATGTTGGTAACGAGCTACCTTAAGTCGCATTTTCATTGCTGTACACCTTCGATATGTGTATAAAAAGAGAAGCAAGCACCGAGCGACAATGTTCTCTCGGGCAAAAAAGCCTACAAAATGAATTGGAGGGCGGCAGCGCTTTGCTCAGCCTCGCTATATTGCTTATTGAGTTGCAGAGTCACATCAGCTTGTTTTAAATGTCAAAGGTTTCATTTTTACCTGACATGTTGTAGCCTTTGAAGAAATCCAAAACAGGGTCATGAACCATTTACTTTAAATGGGCTCAATACATTGTGTGTAGACGCACTATAAAGTAAAACATCCCCCAGTATGCCATTATCAGTATGGAACGTATGCTGGTTTCAAGGTCACGGTTCTGGTCATTGTCAGTACGGTAAAGTACAGGTCCCCAACATTTTTGGAGCAACGGACTGGCCGGTGTCCCCACAAATGAATTTGAATTGACTCGAACAAATATGCACATTAGCACTAAGTAACGCCGTCAAAGCTTACCTTTGCGCATTCCCACATAGAATCATCATTTGGGTCCAAATATGAGGTGACAGAAAAAACGGGTAAAATACAGTTTAATAGTCTATCTGTGCAGCGTGAGAGAGTTGGATGGTTCGTTCAAGGACTGTCAAACAAAGTGGGACTGGTTGCCACTCGCATAAACATGCAAAAACTGGGAGATTTGTAATCCTTTTATATAAAGTTATTCACAAATGCAATGTAATTTAATCGTTTTTTAATCATTGTGTCTCAGGCCGTCCCACAGACTGGTACCAGTGGATGGAACAAAATTTAAAACCAAAAAACTGCTTGGCTTTTGTGTAAATAGTAGAGCCGTGAAATGATTAGTATTTAATCAGATTAATCATGGTTTTCCAATGAATTAATCCTGCTTAGTCATCACTTGCCTGAAATACTGTATAAATGACAGGACACCTATATATATATTTATATGTATTAACAGCTCCAAATGTACAGAACATTTAAATTAAGCTAAAAGAAAGGACACGTCTGAAAATTTACCCAAATTTACCTAACGCTAGTCTCTTTAGTAGCAGTAAATTTGGATCACGCGTTTATCGTATGAGCAACGGGAGGTTGCATTCAAAGATTCTACGTAATTTAAGTTGAATTCACATGTTTTGATTTTATATCCTGGGATTTTTGAGCATACAACAAATTCTACTTGCACATTAAGAGTATTGAAGGCATCACCATGTGTACAGCGCCTGGCCCGACATGGACAGCATAGTGCTGGTTAGGACCTGCTGTGACACCAACAAAAGATGATTATCTTTTGGAAAGATAATGGAATGGGAGGAAGTGAGATGCAAAGCTTGAGCAACTCGTGTTGCAATCACAGCTCCATCCATCCATCCGTTTTCTATGCCGCTTACCTCATTAGTGCTGCAGGAGTATGCTGGAGCCTATCCCAGCTGACTTTGGGCGAGAGGCAGGGGTACGAAATGACTTTAATTGCTACCACCACAGGGTTGATTTGGAAATAATCTTGGTGTGCATGAAAAAAGTTCATGCACACCAAATAAATACAGTATATACAAGAACGGGTTTAAAAAAAATATATATTTTTTTTTTATTTTTAGATCTGCTGGGGATACAATAAACTACAACTGTTTTGGTGCTTTTCTGAATTCATTTTAATGAACACAAGATGGCAACTGGTTTCTGACTCCCTCAACCTCAACTTGGATTGGCGTGAGGTACAGATTCCTTGAAATAAACGAGTTACATGTGCTGATAGCAGCTAGGAAGCCAAGCTTATTACTGAAGTTTAAAGCAGTTGCCTAGCAACAATGCCAAACAAAATAAAAAAATAAAGCTTTTTATACAATTATAAAGGTTACTGGCCCTGGATACGTGGATTCAAAATCACAATGTGGAGCAGGAGGACGTCTACAGCCATGAGTTGAGTACATCAGAAAAACAAGAAGAACAACATTTCCGGGAGACCTGTTTCCAAGACTTTCACAAGTTCACAAGGGAGAGATGGAGATGCAGATGCACTGCAGCACAACCAGACCTTAAGCATTTGCAGTCACAGATTCAACAAGTACAATCGCAGAATGACAGTATCATCGAAAAATCCTAGGGGGTCCATGGTTATGTCATTTACCTTATGGAGGAAAAAGAGCACTGAGCAAAGAAACTAAAGCTCTAAAAGAAGAAATTGAGAAGCTGCAAGATAAAAATGTTACGTTGTGTGCTGCTCTTAAAGAGGTTAAAAACCCTATGGCAGATAAGAAAGCACTACGCACTGATATCAAGGCTTTGCAGGATAATATAACGCCACTATTGGAAGAAAATGCTGCCTTGCGCGCTGCTCTCAAGGAAGCTTAAATCCATATGGAAGAAAATGCAAGGATGTTAGAGTTCTGCAGATTGATATCAAGACATTATTGGAAGACAATGTTGCCTTGCATGCTGCCCTCAAGGAGGTTAAAACCCCCAAGGAAGTAAATAATGCGTTATCAACCACATCAATGCTCTACAGGATGATATCAGGACACTATTGAAGGATAATTCCGCCTGGCGCACCACTCTGGAGGAAGAGAAAGAAGCAAAAGATAACATCACTGAGCAAATGGAAACTATAATGGATGAGATGAATCAGAATTCACGAATGAACGATGTGATCCTCACAGGGCTCAAAATTACACCCGGGTCAAAAGATAGGGAAGCTCATAACAGAGGAGAACCAGATGGAATAGATGTTCCTTCAGCAAAGCAACAGATTCAGCTTCCTACAATCAAAGGAGGTGGATGTAGATATCAACACCATTGATACTTGCATCCCACTGTATGGCAGAAACAACACCACACCTTCATCATCAAGTTCACCAACGGGGAATTCAGAACGGCACTGCTGAAACAGAGGAAGAACTTGAAAGGCACAAACGTCTACTTAAATGAGCATCTGACAAAACGCAACTCTGACATCGCCAAGAAAGCACGAGACTTGAGGAAGCAGGGAAAGATACAAAGTACTTGGAGCACCGACGGGAAAATATACATCAAGGTGCATGGAGGTCCATGAGAAGCAGGAGTGCTGGTTGTCAAAGATATCTGGATGCATACTAAACGTCATATAATCATGACAACAAGGATAAAAGAGGATACTACGCAGAAAACAGTAATAGGGATTACATTCAATAATACCAACATTAATAGGAGGGAAGGAAGGAGGGAAGAAAAAAGGAGGAAAAAAAGTGTATTTATTAAAATATGACATATGCATGTATGTAATATATATATGTGTATGTATTTATGTATACATATGAATGTATGTGTGTACATGTATATATACAGTGTGTATGCATGTGTATATGAGTATGTAGGCATGTATGTATTAGCAAATCATGGCATAGAATTAAACAAGCTCTGCTTCTTTCTACTCCTTTTCGGACACGTAGAACTGAGGAGTGGAACACGAATAAATCTTTGTACAATGTATGCATGTTCCAAACTAATTAAACCCAACCAAAGTATTTGTATTTCACAGCATCCCTTTTCTCCTCTGAGATCTTTCTCAGCAAGTTGGACACGTCTTGGCTATCCCAGTGGTTTTTGTAAGACGAGTCATGTAAATGTCCGTATTTCTTTACTTCAGCTACAAAGATCTTTCTGTCCGAGTAGTTAGAAAAATGTGGACATGCGCTAGAGGTGGGAAAATTATATCAGTTTTCCGCCTCGGAGCTACGCGGACCTTGCAAACGCGACAGGCATAAAACAGGCTTTAAGTTGCTGTTGTTGAGGGTTGTGTGAAGGGGGGAAGGTGAGGAGAGGTGTCCCCTTCCATGCTGATGACTTGTGTGGGGGCTGCTGTGTGTGGGATGGGCTGGTCAAACCCGTTAAACTGGTTTGCCCTTCTTACATTCCCCTTGATGCGGGCACCTCGCGCTGCAGACCGTGATGGTCTTCATTTGCTGCCACACCCCCTTCATGTTGTCGTGGTGTATTTTAGAAGCATGCCAAACCTTTCCAAACTAAGTCAAAATGAATCCCTTTTTGGTTTCAGGCAGCAGACCTTCTCCTCTTTGTCTTGACTCATACTCGTGTTCTATGATCCTGTCTCTGCACACACACAAAGATAGCCTCTATCAGCCAGATGCTCCACTGAGTCACCGTCCAGCATGTATATTTGATGGTAACGCTAGAGTTGGTGTGTGTTGAGTGTCGATGAGTCTGCGTAACATTGCGCTTGTGTCACGTGGAGACAGCAGCAGCAGTCGGTGTTGTCGTCATGGTCCCCTCCCAGACGTCTTTGTCCTCACTGAGAGTTTCTTGGCAACTCCTTCTGTCTTCGTTGGGCTGCCAAGTCTACACCAACTGAACTCATGTAGTAAATAAAGAAAATATCGATACCCCCAATGTTTCAATAAGGAGGCTTTGCATGGGAAATGCAGCAAGCCTTCCCATTCATTCCCTGTGCTGTTATCTGAATAGAGATGTCCCCCTCTCTCCTTTATGTGGGCTACACCTTAAAAACGTCAGCCCTGTTCCCCTTGCACAGCTCCCTGCGGAGCGTTTCATCAGCCTGACAGAAATCTGGCATCAGATGGATTTATTCACTTTGCCTCGCGCACAAAGTCATTTCACTAATTATTTTCATTTCTTCTGGAAACTCCCACTAGAAGGTTGTATTCTTACCAGTGGATACGAGAACGCGACTTGTAAAACTGGTACAATTTGCAAATGTGTAATGAGTACAGTGGGGGTACGGTGCATTTCCTCCCGGGGCCTTCATTGGGGACGTAACAAACCAGAAGTAATTTTCGGCGGACGCCCATTACAAAATAAAAGTAATAACTAAAACCAGCCACAGCAGTGTACAGTATTGAATCCTGATCACCAGGGTATGTGCTGGCAGCTTTACCATGGCACCATGCTGGCTGCTACAATGTAGGGCAGGTCCAACACAATAAGGCTCTTAGGCCAACTTCATTTGATACCCCGACAGTGAATTTGAATGCAGAAATTAGACGGCTCCGACACAATCAGCTTTACTGTGTTGCTAACAATATGTCCAGTTACGTTTGAATGCATCGGCACAATAAGCAGATTACTGCTTGTAACTTTGAGTTGGCGACAAATTTCCACTGGCGGCTGGCGCAAAGTTGGCACTCAAATGTAAGGAATAAAACGGCTCTGTGATTATTGGTTCAGACAACTCCAAACATCTTCCGAAGCAACACTTATCTAATAAAATGGCAAAAATATAGACCATCTACTCACCAGAGATGTCAACTTCTCCCGCCTAGTCAGCCATTGTGGGTGTGACTTAGCTTGTGGAACAGTTTTGCGCCCATCGACCAATCAGAGGACGTAAAAGTGCTGCTGTCACCGTGGGCCAGCTAGCTGGCTCTTAGAGGTGAATCTGAAGTCTGATTGGCTAAAATGAATCAGCCCGATTGCTAATAATGTGACATGCCATTTCTCACAGACATAAAAGAAGAAGAGCATGTTGGAGTTGTTCTCGCGTTTGACGTTGGATTCTTTGACAGAAGGTGTTCTTGATCACTCATTACAAAGCTGAAACATTTCGTGCTTTATCATAAAAGAAGACATTTTTACAGATGCCCGTGGTGGAAGCGAGACAGGTTGGGTAATCGTCTCGTACCGCGACAACGAGCCCCTGGGGGTTTGCAATGCATCCCCCATTGTGAGATTTCCACAGTGAGACCAGACCTTGTGTTAATTCGCCTGAGATGCAGAGATAACAGAAATTACGGCGGCACATGATTCAATTTGGGTCCACTAACAGGCTGTTGCGACCACGCCGATCTCATCTCCATTGTAATACTCGTGTTGGTTTCACAGAATTGCCTCCAATCTCACAGTCATTTTAGCACAGACGTCTGAAAGATGGAGCCCTTCAAATTACCATCATATCTTTTTATGGCCTTCCTCGAGATTTTGGCCGCTTTGGTTGTCGGATCTCATTGTCATTTTAAATTACAGCCCGGACTGATAGAGTTTCATTTCATTTAGTAGGGATGGTTGGAGAAGCAAAGCGGACTGACAGGTAAAAGCCGGCGTGGACAGAAGGAAGACGAGTACGCGAGCTGCCACGGAAATAGGCAGACAGAGATGCACAATGCAGAGCAAGTGGCCGGCTCCCGACAGACGACGAGAGGCATTGACTTACGCTGAATAAAGAGGCAGCCGAGCGGGGAATGCGCATATGTCATGGCCGTACACCCCCAAACAAACGCACTCTGAAAGGCCAGCTGGTCTACTAACTAGCGACTACTGTTGCTGACTGGCTCGCCATGCACAGTTTGAAAGGATCCAGACGGCAAGTTCTCTTCCACCTTTTGAGCTTCAAGTCTTGGATGAATAAGCAAACCTTCCCTGTTGTCTGCTATATTTCTTTTAAGGTTATGTCCACACAAATACACATACTTTTCTGGAGCGGTTTGCAGCTGAGTGTGAAGCTTCTGGGATGAGACTCAGCACCTCCAAATCCGAGGCCACGGTTCTCAGTCGGAAACGGGTGGACTGTACCCTCCGGGTTGGGAGTGAGGTCTTGCCCCAGGGGGAGGAGTTCAAGTATCTCGGGGTCTTGTTCACGAGTGAGGGAAGGTTGGAGCGTCAGATCGACAGACAGTCGTGGTGAAGAGAGAGCTGAGCCGGAAGGCAAAGCTCTCAGTTTACCGATCGATCTACGTTCCCACCCTCACCTATGGTCATGAGTTATGGGTCATGACCGAAAGAATGAGATTGCGGATACAAGCGGCGGAAATGAGTTTCCTTCGTAGGGTGGCTGGACTCACCCTAAGAGATTGGGTGAGGAGCTCGGCCATCCGGGAGGAGCTCAGAGTAGAGCCGCTCCTCCTTCACATCGAGAGGAGCCAGTTGAGGTGGCTCGGGCATCTAGTCCGGATGCCTCCTGGGCGCCTCCCTGGTGAGGTGTTTCGGGCATGCCCAGCCGGGAGTTGTCCCCCAGAGAAGACCTAGGACATGCTGGAGGGACTATGTCTCACAGCTGGCCTGGGAACGCCTTGATGTCCTCCCGGTGGAGCTAGAAGAAGTTGCCGGAGACCGGGAAGCCTGGACTTCCCTACTGAGATTGCTTCCCCAACAACCCGGACCCGGATAAGCGGAAGAAACGTTTTGTCATGAGAAATGTGGGACATGAGTTCATACTTTCATTATTTCAGAACAAAACATGAAGTTATTGACTAATGCAGTGGTTTTCAAACTGGGGGGAGCGCCCCATACGGGGGGACGTGGGGCGCGGGGCTACCATGAACACTTCATTATTACCATTTTTTTTTTGAGGGGGGGAGGGCGTTGAAAATCAATTTATCTCCAAAAGTTTGCGCTGCACTAATGGTTTCAATTCATGCATGTGTGTACGTCTACTATGTTATATAATGCACTACAAAGTCAGCTGTAGTTGATATTTTTTTAGGCTTCTGATTGACCCAAATATGTGGGGTTTTTTTTATTTTCCAATTTTTTCAACTTCAATTTTTTCGACTTTAATCCTGTAATATTTTGACTTTATTCTCCTAATACTATAACCTTTTCCACAAGCTCATTTTTCAAAAATGACAACATTTTTTGTTTTCAAATTTTTGCTGTTTCTTTAAAGTTTTTTGTTAAATTGTATTTTTAGAATGCGCCGGGGGCCAATAAATCACTCGGACCGCACTTCGAACACCCCTGTTGTAAAGCAAGACATGTTACATAAAAATAAATAAAAATAAATAATATGGTGTTTAGAAACGTCTGAGAGCCATATGTGGTCATCAGAAGGGCCACATCTGGCTCCTGAGCCGTAGCTTCCTTACCCCTGCTCTAGCATACTTCTAACATAGAAAGTAATAAGATTAACAGGTGTTTTTGTGTCATCAGCATTTTAAATGGGAATTTTCCTCCAGCAAGAGCACGCATGATGCCAAGCTGTCCTCGTTTAACGCTCGCACTTGGCAAAAACGCATTGTCCGTAACGGATGCTCGAGTTCCCGGCTCAGCCCTAGGAATAAGGAATCCTACTTTGCTGAATTTCACTTATCAAACAAACACTTTTAAACTAAAATCCGGGCTAAAGATAGATTTTGGACAAAAACATCTGATACACGATTGTTTAAACTACAGGGGAACAAATGTTTAAGTCAAACTCCTCACAAGTGGCCTTTTTTGTTGTGTTGGACGTTGCAGTTAGAAGAAGTATAGAAAAGGCATAACAATGTTCTTTTTGCTCAGCCACTTTTATGGCTCCTGTGCAATGTTGTGAACAATTTGAGGACTCCCCGTGTGGCCAACCACAACTATGCATTTGTAGTTTTCCACGAAATACTTCCAGGTGGCCATCAAACTGTACGCAAACAGAAAGCATGGCCGCTACGTGATTGGTTGACTGTCTGATGTTGTAGAGTGAAGAGCCACTTTTGAATACTTGAATGTCACATTGGCACCTCCGGATTCCTGCTTTGGGTACAAATCATTTCAAAAGAGCTGTTTTTTCTTTTAAAGTGTTTATGAATGCAGGCGGAAAATATGCATACATGCAAGTCAACATCGCGCCTGCTCGGGGTTTTTTTTCCAGCTGCTTGTTTTGTGTGCTCTTATCAGAACCTGGAAACCACCCACTGCCTTAAGATTTATTCCCTAATTTTCTTCCCCTTTTCTCGTTTTTTTCTGGCTGTTTTCCTTCATTTTCTCTTCCCTCCCGCCTGGTGGGTCTCCTGCTGCAGACTGGCAATATGAGGGTAAGGCTATTTCCACTCCTTTCCTCTATAAATGTTTGTGTGATGATGTAGAGAATGGTTAATACACCGTGGATCTCCCTTTGCTTATAATATGCAGAATATTCTAATTATCATTATTTCTCTTCCAGAATGCAAACTTTCTCGTTCTGGTCCTCCTGCTACTATTGTTGCCATAGACGAGGAGAGTCCCAATGGTGAGTTCTCATTGAATTACCACCTGATTGAATGCAGGGGACAAGCAACAGAAACTTTTGACATAGTCTTCCCCAAACTTTGCGCAAAGGCAGCGAGAAGTTCCTGACCTTTTTCAACAGCTGCCAATTGGCGCTGGTGTGTAACTCGCGCTCATTAATATTCATCAGGCCGCGGCTGAGCGTTGCTGTTGCTGGAGGGTCTGTGTCTTCTCCGCAAACTTGAGCTCAGGTGTCAGCGGAAGTTTTACTGCTCCACCTGTACCGCTTGACTCGTGACAAAGCTAAGTGGAACGGATCTTTAATAGCCTCTTCTCAGACTGGTGGCAAGCTTTTTAACCAAGTTTAGAAACCAAGCAGGTGCAACACATCTCATTTTAGTTCATTGTTCAATCAATAGGTGTAAAAAATATATATATATATATATATATTTAATGGACTTCCTGAAAATTCCTCCAAGTTTACTGTTAGTGTGGACATGGGATCTTATTTTATTTTATTTTATTTTAGATGCATTTCACAACACAGCAGCAACAGAACCAATGTTGTAATGGCGGTAAGACGCAAACTTTTCAGCCAGCTATTGATTTCGCTGCAAACAACGACATGGCGAGTTTAAGACGCGCCTTTCACACCTAAAGGCTAAGATGCAACATCTTAAAGCGCACGTAGAGCTGCATGGTGGTGCTGCCGGAGGATGACCTCTCAAGATACTTCTGCAGCTGCAGCCGGTACCATCTTTTGGAGGGAATAACAAACTACTTTCTATAGAAGTAGTACAAAATAGACTTAGTCATGACGTAAACAAGGCTAATAATCGCGGCCAACATACACTTACATATTTTCCCATTGCGCGATATTTAATAAAAGTGTCTTTTCTTTCTTTCTAGCCCATTTCTTGTGTGCAATGTGTCTCAGCTGCACAGTAATGGAGTTTGTTGTCCTTCAAGAGTTCCTTTGTGGCTGTTTGGGTACATAAAAAAACGAATCAGTCTTCAAAATTGATCTTTTCATTAGAATACAAGGAAAGTACAATGTACAGAATACAAACACGCCAATGTGTGTGTACACATATGTGCTCGTGATCTCCTAACATAAAGGTAGGGAAGCTACGCCTCGGGAGCCAGATGCGGCTCTTTTGATGACCACATGTGGCTCTCGGAAGTTTTCATAACATTTATTTATTTGAATTGAGTTTTTTCTTCAAATATGTGCAACATATCTTGCGTTACAACAGGGGTGTTCAAAGTGCAGTTTGAGGGATTTATTGGCCCGCGGCACATACAATACAATTTAACAAAAAACTTTGAGGAAAAAGCAAAACATTTAAAAATGAGTAGTTATTTTACAAAAAATAAAGTCAAAATATCAGGAGAAAAAAAGTTGTAATCTAACCCAAAAAGCTTTTGGGTAAATGAGTTTGTGGAAAAGGTTTTAATTTAACAGGAATAAAGTCAAAACATTACAGGAATAAAGTTATAATTAGGAGAAAAGTTCAAAGAATTTGGGTGAAAAAACTGCAAAAATTGAAACAAATGCGGTAATTCTATGAGTAGAAAGTCAAAATATTGCGACAAAAAAGTTACAATTTTACAAGAATATTCATTCATTTTCTATGCCACTTATCCTCGTTAGAGTCGCGGGACAAGAAAATTATGAGTAAAAACAATGTTCAATTTTTTTTTAATGTTATATTATGACAATCAAACAAAACAGTATAAAGTTGTAATTTTTGGAATATTAGGTTGTGGAAAAAATAATTTAGGAAGAAAGTTAAAATATTGTATATTTAATGTAAACATATTAAAATTTTTGTTTTATAATGTTATGTGTGCCGCACGGTGGATGAGTGGGAAGCATGTTGGCCTCACAGTCAAGAGGTTCGGGGTTGAAATCTCTGTTGGGCATCTCTATGTGGAGTTTGCATGTTTTCCCCGTGCGTGCGTGGGTTTTTCTGGATACTCCAGTTTCCTCCCACATTCCAAAATAATGCATGTTAACTTAATTGGAGACATTAACAATTTGATTGTTAACACTTTGATTCCTGTCATGTTTTAATTAGCAAAATAGCATTAAAAATCTCCTCCCCTGAGTCACCACCTTATTGTGGTGGAGTTTGCGTGTCCCAATGATCCTAAGAGCTAAGTTGTCGGGGGCTGTGATGCCCCTGTTAGGGTCACCCATGACAAACAGGTCCTAGGGGAGGGACCAGACAGAAAGTGGCTCAAAAAACCCTGATGATGATTAAAAACATTGGACTTTGTTTTCCCTTGCCCGGACCCGGGTCACCGGGGTGCCCCTATGGAGCCAGGCCCGGAGGTGGGGCACAATGGCGAGCGTCTGGTGGCCGGGCCTGCACCGATGGGGCCCGGTCAGGCACAGCCCGAAAAGGTAACGTGGGTCCCCCCACCCATGAGCTCACCACTCGTAGGATGGGCCAAAGAGGTCGCGTGCTAAGTGAGCTAGGTGTCGGTACGTGGAATGTCACCTCTCTGGCAGGGAAGGAGCCTGAGCTGCGTGAGGTGGAGAAATTCCGGGTAGATATAGTCGGACTCACCTCAACACATAGCAAGGGCTCTGGAACCAGTCCTCTCGAGAAAGGCTGGACTTTATTCCACTCTGGTGTTGCCGGCAATGAGAGGCGACGGGCAGGGGTGGCAATATTTGTTGCCCCCCGGCTCCAAGCCTGCACGTTGGAGTTTAACCCAGTAAACAAGAGGGTAGTTTCCCAACGGCTTCGGGTGGGAGGACGGGTCCTGACTGTTGTTTGCGCTTATGCACCAAACAGCAGTTCAGAATACCCACCCTTTTTGGAGTCCTTAGAGGAAGTACTAGAGAGTGCTCTCTCGGAGGATGCGTTTGTTCTGCTGGGTGACTTCAACGCTCATGTTGGCTGCGACAGTGAGACCTGGAGAGGTGGGATTGGGAGGAACGGCCCCCCTGATCTTAACCCGAGCGGTGTTTTGTTATTGGACTTCTGTACTTGTCACGGATTGTCTATAACGAAAACCATCTTCAAGCATAAGGGTGTTCACATGTGCACTTGGCACCAGGACACTCTGGGCCGCAGTTCAATGATTGACTCTGTGGTTGTGTCGTCGGACTAGCGGCCACATGTTTTGGACACTCAGGTAAAGAGAGGGGCAGAGCTGTCAACCGATCACCACCAGGTGGTTAATTGGTTCCGATGGTGGGGGAGGATGCCAGTCAGACCTGGCAGACCCAAACGCATAGTGAGGGTCTGCTGGGAAAATCTGGCAGAGTCCTCTGTCAGAAGGAGTTTCAACTCCCACCTGCGCGAGAGCTTTGACGAATTTCCGAAGGAGACAGCGGACATTGAGTCTGAGTGGGCGATGTTTCATGCTTCCATCGTCGATGCGGCTGGTCGGAGCTGTGGCCGTAAGGTGGTCGGTCCCTGACATGGTGGTAATCCCAGAACCCGTTGATGGACACCAGCAAGCGGTCTCCAGCTCTGGCAGTAACTGAGGCAAAAACTCGGACATGGGAGGAGTTCGAAGAGGCCATTAAAAATGACCTTCAGATGGCTTTGAAGAGATTTTGGTCCACCATCTGCTGTTTTAGGAGAGGAAGACCTCCTCAATCCCACCGACATGTCTTCCAACATGGAAGCAGTGCCCGGGGACTCTAAGGCGGGTTCCCCTATCTCTGGGGCTGAGGTTACCGAGGTGGTCAAAAAGCTCCGTGGTGGCAAGTCCGTGGACCCTCTGTCCCCCTGTACTGGGAGACCAGGGTGGTGGTCCCGCTTTTCAAGAAGGGGGACCGGAGGGTGTGTTCTAACTATCGTGGGATCACACTCTTCAGCCTTCTCGGTGAGGTCTATTCTGGGGTTCTGGAGAGGAGTATCCACCGGATAGTCGAATTTTGGATTCAGGAAGAACAGTGTGGTTTTCGTCCTGGTCGTGGAACCGTGGACCAGCTCTATACTCTCGGCAGGGTCCTTGAGGGTGCATGGGAGTTTTCCCAACCAGTTTACATGTTTTTTGTGGACTTGGAAAAGGCATTCGACCTCGGGGAATACCGTGGGGAGTGCTCTGGGAATATGGGGTATTGGACCACCTAATCCAGGTGGTTCGTTCCCTGTATGACAAAATCGCGGGTACAAGCGGCCAAAATTTGGTTTCTCCGCAGGGTGGCTGGGCTCTCCTTTAGAACCGCTGCTCCTCCCCATTGAGAGCAGCCAGATGAGGTGGTTTGGGCATTTGGTTAGGATGCCTCCCGGATGCCTCCCTGGGGAGGTGTTCAGGGCACGTCCAACCGGTAGGAGGCTTTGGGGAAGACCCAGGACACGCTGGAGAGACTATGTCTTTCAGCTGGCCTGGGCACGCCTCGGCATCCGCCGGGAAGAGCTGGAAGAAGTGGCCTAGGAGAGGGACGTCTAAGCTTCCCTGCTTAGGCTGCTGCCCCCGCGACCCGACCTCGGATAAGCGGAAGAAAATGGACGGATGGAACATTCTAAATATAAAACCTTCTCAGCACATGCATCCAATTCAGGGACTTATTATCTTCTTATCTCGTTGGCACACTTTTAAAAAAATTGGGTATGGCTCTCTTAGCCTAAAAGGTTCCCGACCCACATCCTAACTGGCCAATAATAGAGTGCTGAAATGATTTACGTGCATTTAAATTTGACGCAGTCCATCATTCGTCCCATCAGTGTATACAACTGAATGTAATTACATGCAGTTCTCAGCGCTGAGTTCTTAAAGTAAACAATTCGCGTTTTTTACATCATCTTGAAAGATCTGGAATCTAACGGAAATTGTTTTTCCATACAACACATCAGCCCCCCAGCAAAATAAGACCGCATTTGTTTCCACTGCATGACTTTTAAGGTAATTATCGAAATGTATCAATATCCAGCACAGCAAGGTATCAATCAGTGGTGCTATACAAATTCATAGAGATTCATTAGTGCAATATATCAAACAAACTCTTGTTTGTAACTTTGATATGGTAACTTTGTTGCTTTAATGAACGTGTTTCACTGCGGCTCATTTTCTAATAAAAATTATACAGACCTCTTACCATTGACATTAATTAGGTTTCCAGTCCATTTCGTTTTGCAAGAGTCAGGATTAGGCTGCTGCGGTTACTTGGCCACATTAACCTATGGAAGCTGTTTTCAGAGATCATCATCAAATTGTCATCCTTGCATCGCTAATACAACAAATCTAAGGGTGGCCGGATTCACTATGAGCTCATTTTTTCTTCATATGTTTTAATCCGACGCTGCACAAGCAGTAGTCTGCCGCAAATCCTCATAAAGGGGCGTAACTGCAAACATGGCGTGGTAAATTAAATACAGTACAGCACAAGGGACTGAGTTGTCAGCATCTTCCTTCTGGTGTCTTTCCCCTGCTGCCCAAGGCAACCCCGAGAAACCAGCATCAAGGACCTTGAGACCACATCGGCCGAAACTCTCTTTCTATCCTATTTCCAATGTAAAGAAGGCAATTTGATTAAATTTCCTCCCCGCCGTTTTCTCCACATCGGCAAATCACGTCATGGCAATTCAATGGAGTTTTCTGTGGGAGCCCAGAGGGCGGCGACCCAATTTTGGTGTCAGATATTAGATTGTTTACGTTTGTGCAGATTTTGTACGTGGACACACATGGAGTAGCAACAAATATTGTTTTTATGACTCTCCTATGACTCTCCTGCCGCAAAGTGTGTTCATTTCAGTGATGTTTGTCCTTTTACCAAACCACAAATGCTGTAATTAACGCTAACTACTCATTTAAGTCTCCCTGTAGGGTTTGTGACCTGCAAAAGTAAATAACATTAAAATAAAAGTAAATAATATGAATTGCCACTGCAAGCTGTGGCTGTAGGCAACCTCCTGATTGTAGCTTCATTCAGTGGCTAGGATCCACAGTTTTTTATTCTTTGCAACAAGTTCATCAGCTGTATTAATGCTGGGTGAGCCGTTTGCCCATTACTATTACAACATTGGTTCTGTTGCTACTGTATGATGCAATATACAAAGACTACATTTTAGTTTTCACTCTCTGAAGCACTCCAAATGTTGATTAAAATAAAAATAAAAAAATGTGTGTGGTACACTTGCGGTTCTGTTATATATACCTACCATATTAGGTGGTCAACATCAAGTNGAAGCACTCCAAATGTGATTAAAATAAAAAATAAGAATAAATGTTCGATATTTAAGTGGTCAACATCAAGTAGCTATATCTACCTCTGCATGTACTTTAAAGTGATTCTACTGAAACTAATGTGTGTGTGGTACACTTGCGGTTCTGTTGTTTACAATGAACTAATTAGTGGTATTAATACTGACGAAGCTAGTTGCTCCCTACCACTATTACAACATTGGTTCTGTTGCTACTGTATGGTGCAATACTACTTGTTTGGAAATAATCATTTGGTCAAAGACAACTACATTTTAGTTTCAACTTTCTGATGCACTCCAAATGTTGATTACAATTTTAAAATGTAATGGTATACATATTAAGTGGACAAAATCAAGTAGCTATATCTATGCTGAGTAGCTGGTTGCTCCCTACCACTATTACAACATTGGTTCTGTTGCTACTGTATGATGCAATATACAAAGACTACATTTTAGTTTCCACTCTCTCTAAATGTGATTAAAATAAAAAATAAGAATAAATGTTAGATATTTAAGTGGTCAACATCAAGTAGCTATATCTACCTCTGCATGTACTTTAAAGTGATTCTACTGAAACTAATGTGTGTGTGGTACACTTGCGGTTCTGTTGTTTACAATGAGTTCATTAGTGGTATTAATACTGACGGAGCTGGTTGCTCCCTACCACTATTACAACATTGGTTGTGTTCCTGCTGGATGGGGCAATATACGTGTCAATTAATGACCGTGTGGTCAAAGATTTGGTTGTTCTTTCCACTTTCCGGGGGGGCCGCCCCACTATTTGAGAACCATGTGTTGTACGTGTTCATCAGACTTAAGAGGCAGCAAATGTTTACTGCAGTTTTGTCGCGAAACACATAATAGTTGTTTGATGAATAATGCAGAGGCTGAGAGTCCTGTAACGGCTCTAAGAAGATTTGCCGCCCAGTTTATGTCTTTTTAAGTAAGTTTGCTTGCAAACAGATTTCTGCTCCCAGACATATGTCTCTGTGCTTGAGGTAGCGCTCGCGGGCCTTATTATCTTCCCTTCTCTTTGCGTCGTGTGCCCCTTTGGGGAAATGATGTGGATTGAGAAATGATAAGGACGTACAGGCCGCGTCAAAATCGGAATCATACTCAGCTAAGAATGGGCCATGTATGCTCATGCAAACAAGGAATTTAAATAAAATAGCTCTCACTGTACTTATGCACAGACACTAATATGTCATTAAAAAGACACAAACAACGCGTGCAAAAGTGACAGTGGGTGTGTGATTAATAACCACATCCAAGCATTTTCAATCACATCGCTGTTTCTGGTGACATATAAGTTCTCAATGGCTTCACGGTCCACACTTCACCTAGCTGAGCTGTACTGCCCGAGCCTTTAACATGTTTGCATGTCCTTGCATCCATTCAGGAACCCTGTTGGTGGAGAATATGCAGATCAATGGCGTGGCCGAGGGACCGGGCCGAACCATCTCTTTGTCTCTGAGGGACAACCATGACTACTGGGTGATTCTGGACCCCTCCAAGCAAGCCCTTTACCTCAACAGCACCGGGCGGGTTCTCGACAGAGATGTATGGATGCAAAGTCATGATTTACTTTTCAGATTTGCTCGAGATTTAATTAATAGTTTGGAGAGTCCACTATAGTTATAATATAAATTTAGCTCGAAAGTGAGTATATCTCTCACTTTGCATCAACCATTTTATCGTATAAAAAAAAATAGACATGATTTTTGAATATACAGTGGTGTGAAAAAGTGTTTTGGCTTGTCACACCTAAATATTTCAGACCATCAAAGAAATTTAGATTACTCGTTGACAAACCAACTCAAAAATTAAAGTTTTTATTATTAACAGAGAAAAAATTCCAAACCTACATGTCCATGGGTGAAAAATTGACTGGCGGTCACAAAAGACCCCGCAACAACATCCATAGAACTGCAGCCCTAATTGCTTTAGTTATAGTCAGAGTTCAACAAAAGAACATTAAGGCTCATTTTTGCCAAATAACATCTTGATGATGCCCTGACGAGACAAAAGTTGAAAACTTTTTTTAGAAGGTGTGTATCCCATTACACTTAGTGTAGAAGTGAAGAATAAAAAAAAAAAACTCATACCAACAGCAAAATATGGTGGTGGTAGTGTGATGGTCTAGAGCTGTTTTGCTCCTTCTAGACCTGGAAGACTTGCTGTGGAACCATGAATTCTGCTGTCTACCAAAAATCCCGGAGAAGAATGTCTGGCCGTCTGTTTGTGACCTCAAGCTGAAACAAATTTTGGTTCTGCAGCCAGACAATGATCCAAAACACACCAGCGAGTCCACCCCTGAATGGCTGAAGAAAAACAAAACAAAGACTTTGGAGTACTGACCTAGTCCTATTGAGGTGCTGTGACATGACCTTAAAAAGGTGGTTCATGCTGGAAAAGGCTGCAGTGTGGCTGAATTACAGTAATTCCGCAAAATTGCTCCACGGCGCTGCAAAAGACTTATTGCATGTTATCGCAAACGCTTGATTGCAGTTGTTTCTGCTAAGGTGGCCCAACCAGTTGCTATGTTAAGGGGGCAATCGCTTTTTTACACCGGGCCGTGTAGGTTTGGGTTTTTTTCCTTTAGTGATAAAAAAGTTCCATTCAAAACTACGTTCTGTGTTCAATTGCGTTATCATTGACTAATATTTAGGTTTGTTTAATGATCTGGACCATTCATGTGACAAATCCAACACTTTATCCACACCAGTGCTAATTAGTAAACAGTAAATAGAATATAATAGTAAATAGTCAGTGTACGGCTCAACACTCAACACGCATCCATTATTGCCCATCAGGCCCACTCATTATTGTGTTTTCCGGTCTCTTACACCCCAACCTGCAGTTGGGTTTCAGTTGTTCAGGGAAGACTCATTAATCACAGCGCAACAACACAGTTTATGGCGTTGATTTGGTTTGAAAACTCCCCAGTGTTCTAACGCTGATGACCTCTTATGCGCCATGTTTTGGATCCCATTGCTTCCGTCAAGGTTAGAATGGTTAAAAGCAGGTTTGCTTGTTATCAGATTAACAAACCCATCCATTTTCTATACCGCTTATCCTCATTAGGGGCGCGGGAGCCTATCCCTGGACTGGCCAGTCAATCGCAGGGCAGACCATTCACACTCAAACGGACAATTTTCAATCCCCAATGCATGTTTTTGGAATGTTGGTGGAAACCGGAGTACCCGGAGAAAATCCACGCACGCACGAGGAGAACATGCAAACTCCAAGCAGAGATGCCCAACGGAGATTCGAACCCTGAACCTCCTGACTGTGAGGCCAACGTGCTACCCACTCATCCACTGTGCGGCCTAAACAGAACCCTCCAGTTGTATTTCCCTTACCACCCATTTCTACATCTAAGTGCAATGAGTTTGTAGTATTCTTTCATGACAAAGTTCAAGGTATAAAAATGCAATCGTTTCCACAACAAGCATAACTATTCCGCAGCCAGCTAGACACCTAGGGCTGACACATTTCACACCTGTCATTGACAAAACAGTCAGAGATCATCTGCAGTCTGAGCCCATCAATGTGGGTAACGTGACGAGCTACCCAAAAGATTTCTAAGGGTCAGGGTCAGTTTTTGCTACCACAACTCCCCCATCTAGTTAATATCTCACTTCAGACCGGAACATTTCCAAAAGCCCTGAAAACTGCCGTCATTAAGCTTCTTTTGAAGAAGAGGAGTCTTGATGCCACGGTACTGAACAACTAGCAGCACATATCAAACCTGCCATTTTTGGGGAAAAGTCATGGTAAAGGTTGTATACCAACAGGTATGACTTTTTCCCATCTAACGATATGTTTGCAATCAGGATTTTGGCCCCACCTCTGCACTGAGACAGGTCTGAGCAAGGTGACAAATGATATGCATCTGAACACAGATGCAGGCGAAGTCTCAGTTTGAGTTCTGCTAGACCAGGGGTCGGCAACCTTTACCATAAAAAGAGCCATTTTGTCTCCTCTTCCAGAAAAAATAATGTTCGGGAGCCGCAAATCATTACATATCTTATAAACTTTAAAAAATTTTAATCGTTTGTATTGTTACCTGTTGGAACCACAACACTCAACAAACAAAAGTGCAGCTACACGTGTAAACATACTTAATTTAAACACTGAACTGATTTGTGTAAAATAAAAATAAAAACCTTAAGATAAAAAAGCCAGAGTTCATATATGTTGTTTACTCAATACTGGGTATTTCTGCACTGAATTGTCATCAAGAACATCATCATCAGGGTGAGGAGCTCGGCCATCCGGGAGGAGCTCAGAGTAGAGCCGCTGCTCCTTCACATCGAGAGGAGCCAGTTGAGGTGGCTCGGGCATCTAGTCCGGATGCCTCCCGGGCGCCTCCCTGGTGAGGTGTTTCGGGCATGCCCAGTCGGCAGAAGGCCCCCGGGAAGACCTAGGACACGCTGGAGGGACTATGTCTCACAGCTGGCCTGGGAACGCCTTGGTGTCCTCCCGATGGAGCTGGAAGAGGTCGCTGGGGACCGGGAAGTCTGGACTTCCCTACTGAAGCTGCTGCCCCCGCGACCCGGACCCGGATAAGCGGTGGAAAATGGATGGATGGATGGATGGAATTGTCATCAATAAGCCCAGTGCTGCCTTGGCGATTTTCTTGCTAAATCTGGAGACTTTCCAAACCTTATTTTCTCAAAATGACCAGAGAAAGACTTTTCCTGACGTCGTTGGGAACGTGAGATTTTTCTGGTATTTGCATTTTTCTTCACCAAAACAGTAATTTATTGACGGCCCCTAGAAAACCAGCCAGCGGTAATAGCGGCACCTCCCAAGTGACCTCACCGCACCATGAGAGAGCAGTCCTGGCACTGTGTGGGAGGACTACTGCTTAGAATATCCAACGTCCAATGTCAAACTAATTTTACCAGAGTGTATTTGCAGGCATAAAAGTGAAAGCACATTTTGTTCCGAGCTGTGAGTGCACAGTCAGTCAAATGCCGCTACACATAACCTGCCTCTCCTGGAGTCACCACCTAAGCGATTAGCGTGTCTCAGGCTGTGAGCACATAGCTACAGCACACTTCTCATACACTAGCCTACCTTCCCCTCCCTTGCTCATCCAAACAGCAGTCTGAAGACAGTCTAGGTGCATTCACAGACTTGGATGTGAGTAAGATATTTCATATTCTTTTAGAAAACGCACATTTCCCTACTTTGGTGTTAAAGATAAATCAGCGCACTTAGCGAAAGGAGTCGCAACAGGGAGGTTGAACAGGCGCGGGTTGCCGACCCCTGTGGTAGACGTTTTGACACAGTCCCCCATGTGATCTTATTACAGAGGTTAGAAAAATGGGTGGGAACCTCTGGTACTGCTTTAAACTGGTCCAAGTCCTATCTAGAGGGCAGGGAGTGCTTAGTTGGAATTGGTAACTGTGTCACAGACCCAATGGCTTTGATCCTGGAATCCTTAATGTTCAATCTTTACATGCTTCTTTTAGGCCAGCTAATATGCAGCTACACTAAATCAATAACATCAGCAGCTTTTTACCACCTATAAAGTATTTCCGAAATCAAGGGAATAGCGTCTAAGACAGTTTTTGAGACTAATCCATGCTTTTGTCTCCACCAGGCTGGACTACTGCGACGGCCTTATCACCTGACTCTCTTATCGAGCTGTAAAAACAGCTGCAGTTTATTCAGAATGCTGCTGCTCGAGTCCCGACTAGAACCAGATAATATGACCGTATTAGTCCAGTACTCTGGCTGCCTGTCACTCAGAGAATAGACTTTAACACAGCGCTGCAGGTGTACAAGTCTTTTCATGGACCATGTCTCCTGCGGGTGCCCAGAGTCAGGACTTAACATGGTGAGGCTGTGTTTCAGTTTTATGCTGCCATAATCTGGAGAAGATTTTTTTTTTACCATTCTTTTATGTAAAACATTTTGAATTGTGCTCAATAAATAAAAACTTGCCTCACACTCCTCCACCTTCTTTCCTTCTGCTCGACGATGCCCCACAGGTGCAGGTCCTTCACCTTCACCCTCTTCTGTAAGGCACATGTCTTTTTCATTATCATGTTGGAAAACTGTTTCCCAAGATAGGGGATTATGCTCTGCTTCGCAATCTCACAGTACTTCATGGAATTCATGTTTCTCCTCCCGAAGCCACAACTCCCCCAAGCTATACAAGCTGTACACTGACTACTCTGAAGTATATACTGTACAAGTTTCTGATGATACCGTCTTTACTCGTTTAATGTAAGCGCCTGTTGTATTTCCCAGCCGCCGTCGTACATCCAGTCTATCGTGGTTCAGGTGCAGTGTACCAACGAGCTGGTGGGCACCGTGATCCTCCACGAGGTCCGCATCGTGGTGCGGGATCGCAACGACAACTCGCCGCATTTCCAGCAGCCCAGATACTACGTGGCAGTGAGCGAGGTAAAAAGTCGTAGCTCAATCGGCGGCCACTTATCTCCGTGGCTGTCACTCCTTCTGGCGTATACAAGAGTCCCCGGTCGCGACTTGAGAGTTATAGAGCAGAAGCAGAATCGATCATTTGAAGTCTGGCCAATTTTCCTTTGCTCCTCCGAGGGTCGCTTGTCACTGCCAGTGATAGACAAGCCGTGCTTGTACAAATACAATTTATTGGGCGAGAGTGGCATTAAAAGCAGCAGAAAGACAGACTGAAAGCAGGCACTATAGTCTTTTAAATGCCAAACCTGTTGTTCCTGTGCTCTCTAGAGCCACAGGGGAAAGCAGAAATAACTTGCAAAAAGCTCCAACTGGACAGGAGCGCTTGTCGGGCGGCTGCCAGAGCAGGCCGACCCGGGCGGATGCTGCAGAATATCTCATTATGCAGTTTTTCACAGCCTGTCCAACTTGATCTGTCTCCTCAAGCCCTCTCTTCCTACATCCCTTCACCTCTGGCAGCTCTTCATCCTGTCACCTTTTCTCAACCTCTCCGCCCTTCCTCTGCCACACTCCATATACTTCCCAAGGTCTTTTTTTTACCTTTCTCTGCCTCATCACTCCCGGCTCAGCAACCACACCTTTCCGGAGTTACCTCATTATTAAAATATGCAAGATGACATATATGCAATTTTTTCAACAGTGTCTGTAACATACTGCAATACACTAGTAACAATAACTATTATCTTTATTCCAACAAATATATGTATGTATGTGTATGTATGTGTGTATGTATGTATATGTATGTATGTGTATGTATGCATGTATGTATGTATGTATGTATGCATGTATGTAAGTATGTGTATTTATATATGTACATACATGTATGTATCTATGTATATATTTGTATGTACATATTAAAATACATGTATAAGGGTGCGACACATTCTAAGCAGATAACTCCAAAAGGACCATTTATGTAGGACAACAGTGAAACAATAGCCAAATAAACTTCATCTCGTACGTTTCGCGTGCTGTTTAGAGATTAGATTCACGTTTTGGCACGGAGCTACAAAGCCCATGGGTGGGAAAAACAAACAAAAATGTAGCATGGCGAAGAAAAAATGTCTTTCATGTTCTGTGGTACGTTTTCTTCTCTAAAAATAGTTGAGGGAAAAACACAGGAGAGCGAGTACTCCTCAGGAAAATGGTCTTTTATACAAAGAATCTACTTGTTAGTTTGTTTGCACCACATATAATGCAGTATGTTGTTATTCCATTTAAAGATGGCATGTTTCTACCAAAATATTAACATTTTATTGAATAACAATTGCTTTGTAACATTACAATATTGAAATATTCCTCCATTACAGGCCAGTCACTACATGCATTGTATTATTTATTAATAAATACAAGTCAAGTTTTCCTATTTTGTCGCTCTTTTGTTGTATAAATAATGTGGAAAATATTTGTGATTTTCTAAATATTGTTGTAAATGACGTAACAATACAAACATAAAAATCCAGCGCGCTTTTTTTCACTTTTTCTGCAAAAATATTCTGGAATACACTTGAACTTGTAAAAGCAAACAAAAACATTAACAATCAGGATACAATGTGGTTTTTGCATTTTCTGAAAAAATATTGGGAAAATATATTTGGCATTGTGAGGAAAAACAAAAACATTGAAATACAGAATTTTTTTTGCACGTTTCCTGCATAAATATGGTGGGGGAATATCTGACATTTGAAAAAAAACCCAGTAATACAAAAACTCAGAAATTAGCAAAACAAAAACATACAAATACATGGTACAGAGTGTATTAGTGTTGCATTATAAGCATTAGTTTGTACGAGTTATTTCTCCATTACATTACTGTCTAGGCCAGGGATCTCAAACTTGCGGCCCGTGGTCCATTTGTGGCCCTCAATACTATATTTTGTGGCCCACACCTTAATGTGACAGTTTAATGGTAGTGCAGCCCTTAAGTTTTATATGGATGCCACTTTTTACAGTGTTGTGTGCATAGCTGACAAACTACCAATCATGGTGGGGTATATGGCTCTCAGGGGCGTGACATTGACCGGGCTTGATGCAAGCAAAGTGAAAATTTTTCAATGAAAAATTGATCATCTTGAGGATATTTTTTTTACACCGGTGTCTTTGTTTATCTTATGTTCTGTTAAAAAATAAAAAAGACGTTTGACAAGATTGGATTTTTAAAACAATTTAATTTAAATTGCGCGAGTGACATGTGTGGCCTCCAGCGGCTCCAAGGCAAGTTGAGTTTGAGACCCCTGGTCGAGGCCATTAGAACAATGAAGCGTAAAATTATGTCCACTACACAGTTAAATACATAAAAACATCCATCCATCCATTTTCTATGCCGCTATATTCAGAAAAAAAGACAGGAAGTCCACAAACATGGAGAAGGGGGAGGATCATACTGTAAAGAATCTAAGCTTCTTCCAGTTGAGTGTAACTTTTTATTACCATTACAACAATGACTGCAACACGTGTGTGTGTTATGTTTCCAGCTAACTCCAGTTGGCACCACCATTTTTTCGGGATTCTGGGGCAAGAACGGGGCGGTCGACATTGACGACGGCCCGAATGGACAGATAGAATACACCATCCAGTACAACCCCAGAGACCCAGTAGGTTTTTGCTTTGTTTATTTCAGGAACAAGCTGCAATTCATGCAACTTTGTAATCCGACATCATAGCGACATGCTTTGTTGGGGGCACCTTGCATCTCAAAATCCGAAACCCAAAATGTCAGTCTTCCTAGACGACCTCGGGAGGCACAGGCGCCAACTCCTCGCTTTTTAATCAGTTTTTCAAAGGTTTTGTTGATGATTCTGATCGTTTGCTCTCTCCAAGAAATCCGATTTAACACACTCCGTCTGTCATTTTCTCTCCCTTTTCATCTGTATTGATTTTCGGGGAGTATTGTTTTTGCAAAGAGTGTCCATTTTTAGCCCTCCTGCACAGAAATACTAAACTTCTAATTTAATCTTTGTTGTGATGCTTCTCGGCCAAACGTAATCAAGCACATAAATACCTTTTTAGAGCTTGTTTTGGCTCAGAACTTTAGAAAGGAGGGAGTGTGTTTGTTTTCAGAAACGGCTGAGAGGCGTCCAAAGTTTAAAATTACGTACGCTCTGCTTCTTCCTACTCCTTTTCGGGCATGAATTATGAAAGTTTGATGAATTATGCAAGTTTAAACATGTGACGTGCTGCAGCGTAACATTGTCAAGTCAACCGTTACCTTTTCAGACGGCCAACAGAACGTTTGACATCCCGCTGACGTTGTTCGGCGCTGTGGTGCTGAAAGAGCGCCTCAACTACGAAGAGATAACGCGCTACCTGCTCGTCATACAGGCTAACGTAAGTTTTTACTCTCATTCTTTCTTTTGTCTGTGAAGCTTGATCCTCATTAGGGTTGCGGGGGTATGCTGGAGCCTATCCCAGCGGACTTTGGGTGAGAGGCAACGTGCACCCTCGCTAGCCAATCGGGAACCTTTTGGGCTAAGAGAGCCGTAAAGGACACATATTTTCAAAAGTATCTTTGTGAGAGCCATATCCCATTTTTTAGTGGATACAACTAAAAGTGCCAACAATTTCGGAAGATAAGAAGTCTCTGAATTGGATGGATAAAAGTGCTGAGAAGGTTTTTTATTGGGAATGTTATTTTTAATGCTGTGATTTCTGTCATGTTTTACTTTAAAATGTCAACACATTATAAAACACAAATTATATATTTCATTGTAATATTATAACTTTATTCCCACAAGAGTTTGACTCTATTGCCTTATAATTTTTTCCCCCAACCTAATAGTCCAAAAATTACAACTTTATGTAATTACAACTTTATGTAATTTCAACTTTATGTATTATGTTGTTTGTTTCTTAATATTGCGACATTTAAAGAACAAACAAAATGTCTCTGTTACTAAAATGACATTGTTTTTACTCATAATATTACAAGTTTATTCTCTTTTTCTCTTAATATTTCCTACTTGTAAAATGAAACCGATTTTTCAATGTCTGCCTTTTTCTTTTTTAATTTTCCATTTTTCTCGTAATCATGACTACGCTGTAATATTTTTGACTTTATCCTCCTCATATTATTTTCCACAACCTAATTTTTAGATTATTTCTCAATATTTGTATTATCTGCTACTAAAACATCATTGTTTTTACTTATAATATTACAAGTTTATTCTTGTAAAATTGTGACGTTTTTTTTCTCCTAATATTTTGAATTTCTATTCATAAAAAGACAACAATTTTCTCAATTTCTGCTGTTTTTTTTTCTTTTCCAGTGTTTTAACGTTTCTTGTAATATTGACTTTATTCCAGTAATATTTGGACTTTATTCTCCTAATTCTTCATTTTTCTAATTGCACAACCTAATTTTCCAAAAATGCCAACTTTTTTTGCTTGGATTACAACTTTTTCCTCCTAACATTTTGACTTTATTTTTTGTAAAATTACTGCTCATTTTTCAATTTTTGTTTCTTTCCAGTTTTTTGTGAAATTGTATTTTTAGATTGTGCCACGGGCCAATAAATCACTCGGACCGCACTTTGAGCACCCCTGTGGTAAAGCAAGATATGTTAAATATATTTTAAGAAAAAACGAAATGAAAATAAATAAATGTTATGGTGTTTAGAAGCTTCTGAGAGCCATGTGTGGTTCAAATCTCCACCGGGCATCTCTGTGTGGAGTCTGAATGTTCTCCTCGTGCGCGGGTGGGTTTTTTTCTGTTTCCTCCCACATACCCAAAAAATGCACGTGAGGTGAGCGTTTATGCTATTTTTTAAGGCTGTTTTGCTGCGCGCTGTTGGAAGGTAGATAAAAGGTAATCAGCCTTTGGCTCGAGCTGAGAATCAAGTTATGCAAATTAGCATGACGATGGCAACATTATTTACACAGTCTGGGACTATTTGCGCCCTCGGGAGCCCGCCTTGAGGGAACTATGAGCTCGTCCTTAATTATCACTAATGTCTTTGTTAAAGCCTTTGTTCTCCTGCTTTCCCTTCATGGCTCTGCAGATGTTTTATTTGCAAGGAAATATATGACTGAGTAAATACAACTTGTATACACTCCTGGGCTGTAAATAGTGTAAGGATGATGATAATTACTTTGGCATGTTTGATCATCTTTCAAAGCGGTGGCACGTTTTCTTATTTGCGTCAGTGCAAATCTATTTGGGGGCGGTGCTGTTTGTTATTCACTGGTAAAATGGGAATGACACGTTATAAAAAAATATATATATATTAATACTTTAATCCCTTGTTTAGCGTGGTTAACTGGTTCCAGACCCAGTTGTGATACGTGAATACCCACGAAGTAGGATGCCGTGTTTAAAAATTCAATATTTTGGTAGTTAGCACAGCATAGAAAACCTGTATATGATATTCTACATATGTTGTGTTTAATTATTTGAGTCTTCTGGATGTAAAATAGAGCATTCTACACATAAAGTAACACCCCTATAGTCACCGTTACAGTCCTATTACCCAATATTGTAGACATTGTAAGCGCAAATACGACATTTAAAACATGAAAAAACCTCATGCTTGTGTGGGTTGCTGTAAATGTGTTGCTAGTGGAGCTGAGTGGGAGGCGGACAGGACGTGACGTCGTTGAATTTTAGTTTGGTGTGTGTTACAGCCGCAATGGTGTTAGGTAATACCGTGCATGTTGTGAGATAAGTTAAATCCGCAATAGAAGCCTGTTGTTCTGACGGTTGTTCCAGTCTGGTGCTTGTGTGTCTCACCAGATATTACAGGAACATTACTGACACCTAGTGACCAGTGTTAGAATCCTACATATCATCGCAGCGCGTTGTTTCAAGGCGTCTTCTGAATGCCTTATATTTTTGTTTTAGTTCATTTAGTCGTTTAGCCAAGCAGACAACAGTTTTAACCAGTATATAGTCGTCCCTTGCCATGTGGTGATTCAAATATCGCCCCTTCATTATATCGCGATGTTAAAAAAAAATTTAATTAGTAAATTATCGCTGTGTGTGGTTGACTACGGCCTATTATTTGTCAAAAAATATTGAAAGACACATTATATGTAGTATTTTGGTCACTAGGCATCAGTAATATTATTAGATATGACCTTACATAACATTACCTTTCACACTGCATGGAGCCTGGCGACTGAGCAAGCAGAGCTGAAATGACATATCATGATTAAGTAAATGTGCCATGGATGAAACTGAATGTAAAAAGGTTTTTCTCCCATTCGGTGTGGCAGTGGTTAGTCTTTGGCTTAATTGTCCTTCTGCGCCACTCAAATATTAAAGCAGGGAGGCTCCGATCGGCGATTTTCGTACAAGACGTGTGTGGCAGTCAGACGGCTGAGCTAATAACTCAAAAAAACAATTGTATTCCAGTCAACAGAGGAAGCAACCGGGCTTGCCAAGGTCTCCATTAAGATGGCGTCTTATCCTCTGGAAGTTTCACTGTTATGTACTGCATGTGTTCATTAAGTAAGTCACATATGTTTTTGTCTGGTGATTTTATGCTTCCTTTTTTCACTTCACATAGCCAGCAGCAGGCGTGCAGCCAGGAATTCTGGGTACCGTCAAAACATGTGCCCCCCCGCCCCCCTATTGATTAATTACAAATTGTATTACTATTGTGTTATTTAATGTCTAGAGGCATCTAATAATGGTAAAACATTTATTTAGAACAGTGGTTTTCAAACTGGGGGGCACACCCCCTAGGAGGGCCCACCGTTATGACGCGGGGGCGGAGCTACCACAAACACTGTTCATTATTACCGTATTTTTCTTGGGGTGCTGAAAATCATTTTATCTCCAAAAGGGGGAGCGTGCAAAAAATGTTTGGTAATCACTGATTTATCGTAAACATAAACGTTTACATTGCAAAATTTCACTCATCGCAGTTGGGTTTGGAACAAATTAACCAATTCATGGGGGACAATTGTATTGCAAAACAGAGCTTCAACAGAACCAGTGTTGTAATAGCGGTAAGATGAGAACTGCTCATCCAGCATTACAGCAGGTCATGAGGGCAGCAGCTTTAGTGGTTACAGTAAGTCCAGACCTTGTCCACGGGCACCTCTTCCAGTCCCATCGGGGGGTCCTTTTCTGTTGACCTCACGTTCCAACCTTCTTGAACCGCACTCTTGAACAAGACCCCAATATACTTGAACTCCTCCATCTGGGGGGAGACTTTGGCAGAGGCCAACATTCACCGGAAACTGCTGGCAAGGTGAACCAGCTTCCTGCTCTGGTTGTACAAGGACCAAATGGCACATTGGTGCGTCACTATTCCGGTATACTCCCGGAGCACTTGCCACAAAACACCGCGAGGGACTTGGTCAGCTGCCTTTTCCAAGTCCACAAAGCACACTGAGCTGCAAACCGCCACAGTAAACGCTGAAGGTCATAGCCTGAAGAGGCCATCAGGACCACATAATCTACAAATAACAGAAACGAGATCCCAAGGACACCAAACTGGCTGCACCTAGAAATTAAGTCCTTGAAAGTTATGGACAAAATCGGTAACATAGGGCAGCCTTGGCGGAGACCAACGTTCACCGGAAACAGACTCAACTTACTGCTGGCATAGGGGAACCAGCCTTCGGTTCTGGTTGCACAACGACCAATTGGCAAATTAGCGCGCCACCAATCCCGTACTCCCAAAGCACTCGCCACAAGACACCGCGAGGGACTTGGTCAGATACCTTTTCTAAGTCCACAAAGCACATGTAGACCAGTTGACTTCCACATACCCTCAGTATCCTTGCAAGTTTGTAGAGCTGGTCTAGTGTTGCGCAACTGGGACGAAAACCACACGGCACCTCCTGTAGCGGAGGTTCGACTAACGGTCGTACCCTCCTCTCCAGCACCCAGAGGGTGTGGAGTGGGAACCCCCTACAGTTGCAACACACCCTTTGGTCACACTTTTTAAAAACGGGGACCACCACCCTGGTGTGCCACTCCAGAGTACAGTTTCCGTCTTTCATGCAAGGTTAAAGAGACGTGTCAGCCAAGACAGTACCTGAACATCCAGAACCTCTTAAAATGTCTTTTACAACAGCAACAAAAAAATGCGCACACTTGAGTCTCCATTTTTGAGGATGCTTTAACATAACTACAAAATAAAACTGAAGTGCCTACGCAGCTGGTTATGCGGCGCGTGTGCCTCTGATATTCCTTCACGTCTTGTGTAATTTTTGCCCAGTTTGGATGCGAAATGGGTTTTAAATTGTACTCGGTATGTCTTAAAAACGTGTTGGAACATGCAGGGAGACCGAGCTGAAGGAGTGTCTATGGATATCATCACAGTTTCTGTCAGCTTCGATAGATATGACGGCATGAACCAGCAGCCAGAAACAAATCCTAAATCATCGGTCGCGCGATCGTTAGAAAACAATCATTTTTTCCCTTTACATTTGTGATGTAAAAATAGCAGGAAAGAGCGGGGGTGCTGATATCTACCACTCCTATCCGCATGGCAAACGCCCTCAGGAATAATGGGAAGGATCCCGCAAAGAATGCATGCCAAAGCAGAAATAACCATTTTGAAAAACCCTACTTTCATGCATTCCACGCTGCCTGATGATGATTTTTGGTAATCATTTGTGTTGATGTTTTGTCACGGCCCCATTTCACCCCGGAGTATCTTTAAGATCTACTTCTTCAGACAACATGAATATAGAATACGCATGCTGATTTGCAAAAGAGCCGTTTAAAAAGAATGTGTTTTAAAGCTTGATTTCTATTTGAAAACATTTCAAATAGAAATATGTGATAATGGTGGTCGAACGGTTAACACAGGGGTAGGGAAGCTACGGTTCGGGAGCCAGATGTGGCTCCATTGATGGCCACATATGGCTCTCAGAAGTTTGTAAACACCATAATATTTATTTCTTTTTATTTGCTTTTTTCTTAGAATGATATGTAACATACCAACAGGGGTGTTCCGTTCGTATTGGCCTGCAGCACAATCTCAAAATACAATTTAACAAAAAAAATTTAAGAAAACAGCAAAAAATAAAAATTGAGCAGTAATTTTACTAAAAATTATTAGGAGAAAAAAGTTGTAATCGAACAATTTTGGGAAAATTAAGAACAAAGGTAAAAAGTAAGTCATAATTATGAGAAAAGTTGGAAAAAATGTGAAACTTTAAAAAAAAACAGAAGAAATTGTGAAAAAAATGCTTTAATTTTACAAGTAGGAAGTCAAAATATTAAGAGAAAAAGTCACACTTTTAGGAGAATAAACTTTTAATATTATGAGTAAAAACGATGTCATTGTCCTGATCTGTGTATTAATTTGCGTGACAGTTTGTTCTCTTTTATGTCTTACTTCTAGTTTTGTGCTCTTATTGTGATTGCACTTCCTGTTTGTCTCCCTGCTTTGCTTTTCTTGTCCACCGCACCTGTTGCTAATTTTTATTTCTATTTAGTTCAGGTGCGTTCTTGGCGTCTTTTGCTGGAGCAGGTTGTGTTTCTTTGGTTGCTTGTCTGCGTTGCAGCCGTTACCAATAAAGAAAACCTTCTCCTGACCCCCTCTCCGCGTCCTCGGGGTCGTCAACACCATGCCGAGAAGAAAACGTCATTTTAGTAACAGAGTTGATTTGTATTTTTTTTAGCGTCGCAATATTAGGGAACAAATAAAACAATAGAAAGTTGTGATTTTTGGAATATTAGGTTGGGGGGAAAATTAATATTGCAATAAAGTGCCAAGGGAGTATTTAAAACGTGCCACTTTGTGTTTAGATATAAGCAATTACTCTAATATGATTTTTATTATTGTGGGGATTTTTTTTTACTTTTGAAAAACCGTGAGAGAGAAATTCGAGCACAACTCTCTGATTTTGCAGGATCGAGCCCCCTACCCAAGCGAGCGGCGCACCGCCACCACCACGCTGACGGTGGACGTGCTGGATGGCGACGACCTGGGCCCCATGTTCCTGCCGTGCACGCCCGTGGGGAGCACCCGGGACTGCAGCCCCATCACGTACAAGTCCGGCGTGCTGGAGCTGACGGAGCCGGTAAGACCTCACTTTTGTAAAAAAAAGCGACACGCGTGTTGAAATACGTCTTTTCTCATGTAAGATTTGCTTTACTGAGGGATGAATTCATGTTTACCGAGCTGCTCCGCAGTTCTAAGAGTCTTCCTATTATAACGATACCGCTTTGCAAACATGACAAAGCTTCAGGCGATAATCTTCCTCAACCTTGCACGCATGCACACATCTTCACAAATAACAATGTGGAGCCAACAGAGCAGTCCTGCCTTATTGGACTGTCTGCACACAGTTACTGCTCCATCTCGTTGTTTATGGTGACATCCTTGCCACTCTTTGGCACACATCATCGTACTGAAGACTCGCACAGGCGAGAGAGTACGGCGTAAATCAGCATCGCAACGTGCAGTTTGGAGAAGAGCGAGCACGCGTTGACAAGGACAGGCCTTTTTACGATACGGGGAGGTGTTCAAACGAGAGCGACGGTATAGAACAATTGGATTTAAAAGATACTTGACGGGTGTGCGAAGCTCTACGGATTTGCTTTTGGTCGAGCTCTAGGTGGCAATTAGCTGCCTGTTGATGGAGTTCGTGAAAAACTTCAGAAAAATGCCATCAGAAAGTGGGATCTTGCACAAACATTGGCTTCACGGCCGTGAAGTCTAAGCTTAGTAGGCTATTTTGAAGATCTGTATTAATGTTTTGTAATAAAGACACATAATATAGCAGGATTCTGAAAAAATATGTCCTCTGATGTTCAGAATCCTGTAGTTGGTTTCTATCATTAATTTGGTTGAGACAACGTGCCAACAACATGTTAACCAAATCTATTTTTCCTGTAAGAAATAATGTCAATTTGTTCCAAACAGCCCAAAATCTTCCGTTGTTATAGTTTTAAATTACATTTTTATATGCAGAAAACGGAATGCACGTGAATACGTGCTATTTTGCTTAGACTCACACATTGTATAAACAACACGATAAGACACGCGCCGTATTGTGCCTTAACCAGAGAAGGCCATCAAACCGAGTCAAAATTGTTGCGTACATGTTCGATGTTAACCAAAAACCTGGGAAGACGCTAACCGAGGTACATGCAAAGCAGCAGGTTGTGACAAATGTCTGAGGTTCTCTTTGGGTGTGACCAGGATGGACAGGATCAGGAACGAGTACATCAGAGGGACAGCACATTGGTAGATGGACGCTGAACTTTGAACTGCCAGGCAGGGGGGCTAAGAAAGACCAAAGAGGAGGTTTATGGTTGTAGTGAAAAAGGACATGAAGGTAGTTGATGCGGGAGAAGAGGACACAGAAGACAGGGTTAGATGGAGGCAACTCATTTGCTGTGGTGACCCCTGAAGGGATAAGTTGAAAGAAGAAGAAGACTGAGTCATTAAAGAAATAAATAAATACTATATAATTTTTTTTAAGTATCTGATTTAGTTTAGTTAGATTTTGCAGTCTTGAAATGGGCCTTATATTCAGGGTAGTATCACAGTACACTTGGGGCAGAAGTTCAGCTTGTAGGCTTTTAGGTTACCATCATTTCTTTACAAATAAAATGATCTTTTTGCAGCTCTTCTGAAGCCCACAGTTTTCTGCCTGTGGGCGTTGAGTTGCTCCACGATGTTGCTCCGGCAACCGAGACTAAGGCTCTTGAAGCTTGTCACTGTAATGAATCTATCAGTGGGATACTGTTGGAGTTCTTATCTTAAGGCAAGTGTGATCACATGCTGCTTAAATGAACAGTATCACAGGGTTACTGATACAAGACGATACCAGACACTACTGGACACTAACAACACATGCCAGTACAAGAACTGGATCAAAAATTCTGCATCTGTAAAGACAATTAAGTTAGTAAGTAATTCAGCTCCATGGCGAGGACCCTAAAGCGTTCCCAGGACAAAATCCTCCAGCGTGTCCTAGGTCTGCCTGGGGGCCTTCTCCCGGCTGGGCATGCCTGGAACACCTCAGCAGGGAGGCGCCCCCGAGGCATCCGATCCAGATGCCCGAGCCACCTATACTGGGTCCTCTCGATGTGAAGGAGCAGCGGCTCTACTCTGAGCTTCTCCCGGATGGCCGAGCTCCTCAACCTAACTCTTAGGGTGAGTCCAGCCACCCTGCGGAGCCTGCTTGTATCCGCAATCTCATTCTTGCAGTCATGACCCGAAGCTCATGACTGTAGGTGAGAGTGGGAACATAGACCGACCAGTAAATGTGTTACAGTACATGTTGGAATTGATGTCTCCATCAATCAACGAGCAGCACTCATGCAGCCCCAGAGCATGACACTGCCAGACCTGCTGATATGTATGCAGTTTTTGCACTCTGCATGAGTTTTGAGCCTTCGATACGATTTTACGGGTCGCTGCTGTCCAGGAACGGGTTTTGTTGCATTCAGTTTGTGTCCGTAAGTGTATACGCCTTACGCCTGAATTACAGCAGTGGTTTTCAAACTAGGGGAGGCCCGGCGTTAGGACAGGGGGATCGCGGGGCTACCACTTGAACGCATCATCCCCGGAGCACAACCTGGAGCATGGACAGTTCAGGGACCACAGTGTTTCAGCTAATACTGCTCCAACACAGAGCAAAGGAGACAGAAAGAGAGTTGTTCATTGTTTTGTGTGCGTTATGCGAACAAATAAGTGTGTAATGATTATGTTGTGCCTAAAGGGTGTATAATATAGAAGATATAATTTATATGTGTACTAAATGAGGTCTTCTAGCATGGTACTGTGACTAATTCGTGCATTTTAAGCCGCATTTTGTTTCCTAACTGGATGCCATGACTATAATATATGATTTTATTATTTTTTATTTTGAAAATCGTGTACGTGGACCATAACGGATGTGATTGGTGGGGCTCGTAGAACTTCTTGTAGCTTGTAAAACAGAAAATGATATTGAAGTCACATTTTTGCAGAAATGTTGTCTGTTTAAACGCTGTGGTTTTAAACTTGCGATCAGTATGTTTGCAATAAACGGCATACTCCGATTTTTTGTCTCATTCACATTTTGCATTTTGAAGCTCTTTTTCATAACCTCCCTAAAATCCAACACTGGAAACGTAAATTCTTGCATTTTTTCCAACTGGTCTTAAAATGTTCCCATACAAAAATCCCAAATCCCAAAGCCTAATACAGTCCCTGTATTTGTACGTGACTAGATTGTGCCTAATGAAGGGTCTGATTCGTGTCTGCACAAAAAGTTTTCCGTATGTGATAAAAGAACCGAAGTCCAAACAAGAGGGATAAAAGGCAAGAGAGCTGCTCTTGCCGGGGTGAAAGAGAGGCGGGGAGGTGAAGCAAGGAGATGAGTCAAGGATCTATTACCGGGTTTTTTTTTGAGTCCTAATCAGACTAATAAAATACGACAACCTTGGGGCCTTTGAGCCAGCGTTACCGTCCCCCCTCTCGACTTGAAACGCGCACATACGCAGTACTTGTCGTTTAGGTGTTGAATGTCAGGCCACGTTCAGTCACACACTTCAAACATACAGCTGCCACTGCTCCTCTAAAAACAACAACAACAAACAAAAACAATAGCTGCAAGGAACAATAAGATGAATGAAGAAGCCGAGTAAACAACTCTCCGTCATGTGTCACAGTTGTCAACTACAAGATGCGCCAAACAGCACCAAGACCTGAAGGCTGCAGCACTGCGGAAGTACATCCATTGCATTGTTTTCCATTGCATTGTTTTTTTACAGTGAAGAGCTGACGTTCGACAATTTGAAATCCAGTACATGGTAGTTGTACGCCAGGTGTAATGCATGCAAGTATACCTACCGTGTATGGGCATAGCAGGGTGGCGAGGGAATTGTGTTAGAATAAACCTGCCAAGCATCAGAAGAATTCTTGAGGGTTCGTTTCAATTCAATGTCTTTGTATTGCACCAAATCACAACAGCAGTATTGTCACGGCTCTATACGCATGAAGATCACCAACCGAGAACCTACTGAAACCATCCGTCCATCCATTCATTTTCTATGCCGTCTATCCAGACGTTATCTCTTTAGGGGGACTTTGGACATCAGACTAGATTGGTTGGTTCACTGATGAGTACAGTTGTGTGTCATCTTCCTTCTTCTTCTTTTCCTTTCGGCTTATCTCTTCAGGGGTCGCCACAGCGAATCAATTTCCTCCATCTAACCCTGTCTTTCGCATCTTCTTCTCTTGCACTAACTAACTTCATGTCCTCTTTCCCTACATCCATAAACCTCCTCTTTGCTCTTCCTCTAGGGCTCCTGCCTGGCAATTCAGAACTCAGCATCCTTCTACCAATATATTCACTATCTCTCCTCTGGACATGTCCCAACCATCTCAGTCTGCCCTCTCTGACTTTATCTCCAAAACCTCTAACATGTGCTGTCCCTCTGATGTGCTCATTCCTGATCCTGTCCATCCTGGTCACACCTAAAAAGAACCTCAGCATCTTCATCTCTGCTACCTCCAGCTCTGCCTCCTTTTTTTACCTCAGCGGCACTGTCTCTAAACCAAACATCGCTGGCCTCACCACAGTTTTGTACAAATTTCCTTTCATTTTAGCTGAAACTCTTCTATCACACATCACACCCGACACTTTTCTCCACCCATTCCAGTCTGCCTGCACACGCTTCTTCACCTCTTTTCCACACTCTCCGTTGCTCTGGACGGTTGACCCTAAGTACTTAAAATCCTCCACCTTCTTTATCTCTTCTCCCTGTAACCTCACTCTTCCACTTGGGTCATTCACACACATGTACTCCGTCTTGCTGCGGCTAACCTTCATTCCTCTCCTTTCCAGGGCAAACCTCCACCCCTCAAGCTTCTTCTCCACCTGTTCCCTGATCTCACTACATATCACAATGTCATCTGCAAACATCATAGTTCATGGAGATTCCTGTCTAACCTCGTCCAGCAGCCTGTCCATCACCATAGCAAACAAGAAGGGGCTCAGAGCTGATCCCTGATGGAGTCCCACCTTCACTCGGAACTCCACTGTCACACCTGCAGCACACCTCACTACTGTCTTACAGTCCTCGTACATGTCCTGCACCTAACATACTTCTCTGCCACTCCAGACTTCCTCATACAATACCACAGTTCCTGTCTGGGCACCCTGTCATAAGCTTTCTCCAGATCTACAAAAACACAATGCAGCTCCCTCTGACCTTCCCTGTACTTCTCAATCAACATCCTCAAAGCAAATACTGCATCTGTTGTACTCTTTTTTGGCATAAAACCGTACTGCTGCTCACAAATGCTCACGTTTGCCCTTAGTCTAGCTTCAACTACTCTTTCCCATAACTTCATTGTATGGCTCATCAGCTTTATTCCTCTGTAGTTGCCACAACTCTGCACATCTCCCTTGTTCTTAAAAATGGGCACCAGCACACTTCTCCTCCATTCCTTAGGCATCTTCTCATTATCTAAGATCTTGTTAAACAACCCGGTCAGGAACTCTACTGCCACCTCTCCTAGACACTTCCATACCTCCACAGGTATATCATCAGGACCGAGTGCCTTTCCATTCTTCATCCTCTTCAATGCCCTCCTCACTTCTTCCTTACTAATCTTTGCTACTTCCTGGTCCACAACAGTCACCTCTTCTACTCTTTGTTCTCTCTCATTTTCCTCATTCATCAACTCTTCAAAGTACTCTTTCCATCTTCCCATGACACTACTGGCACCTGTCAATACCCTTCCATCCTTATCCTTCATCACCCTAACCTGCTGCACGTCCTTCCCATCTCTGTCCCTCTGCCTTGCCAACCTGTATAGATCTTTCTCTCCCTCCTTGCTGTCCAACCTAGCATACAAGTCATCATAAGCCCCTTGTTTGGCCTTTGCCACCTTTACTTTCACCTTACGCTGCATCTCTCTGTACTCCTGTCTACTTTCTTCAGTCCTCTCAGTGTCCCACTTCTTCTTAGCTAACCTCTTACTCTGTATACACTCCTGCACCCCTCATTCCACCACCGGGTCTCCTTATCTACTTTCCTTCCACATGACACACCGAATACTCTCCTACCTGTCTCCCTGATCACAGTAGCTGTAGTTGTCCAGTCATCTGGAAGGACTTCCTGGCCACCCATAGCCTTTTTCAACTCCTTCCTAAAAGTCCTTTACCCTCTTCATCTTCCTCACCACTAGTGTCATCCTACACACAACCATCCTATGTTGTCTGGCTTCACTCTCACCTACCACTGCTTTGCAGTCACTGATCTCCTTCAGGTTACACCTTCTACACAAGATGTAGTTTACCTGTGTGCTCCTACCCCCACTCTTATAGGTCACCCTATGTTCCTGTCTCTTGTGGAAGAAAATATTCACTACAGCCATTTCCATCCTTTTTGCAAAGTCGACCACCATCTGTCCTTCGGCGTTCCTCTCCTGGATACCAAACTTGCCCACTTAACCTAACATGCATGTTTTTTAAATGTGGGAGGAAACCAAAGTACCTGGAAAAAACCCACGCACGCACGGGGAGAACATGCAACCTCCACACAGAGATGCTCAACGGAGATTGGAATCCTGAACCTCCTTGCATCGTTTTTATTTTTTAAATTTTATTAATAATATTAATTTTAGTAAATATAAATCCCATGACCCTAATGAGGATAAGCAGCATAGAAAATGGATTGATGGATAATTGTTAATTTGTGTACTCTATTGTGCTTGTTTTGGTGCTTGTTTTACATTTACTTTATATATTAGCAGCAGTGACAGGATGTCCATTGCGAGGAATTGTGGTCCTCCACAAACAGCTATGAGCAACTGACGAATGCACAACCATGGCCATGTTTTTACTCTCCGTGCTATTGTACTGTCCAGCTATGCTTTTCATGTTTATCATAAACTCTCTCTTTTTCATTTTATGCCAGCTCACTACTTACCAGAACTTTTTGCAAAACGTGCACCCCCAACCCCCACACACACATACACACAGGAGATGTAGCTCAATGACGGCTTGTGTAACTTAACTGCCCATCGTGCAGTGCGCTCGCCATATAACAGCAAACGTATGTGATTGCTGTAGATGGGATACGTTCAAGCACATCTGGAAATATGGGAGGCCTTGTTGGCTTGGCGTTTTACAGCTTTACTGATTGTGGATTTCTTCCATCAGAGTTGCTGCTGGGATTGCATACGGATCAGCATATCGCACCAGTATAAGTCATCGTTATTGTCGGACCATTTAATTGTTGCCTCGTATATTGTATGTAGCGCTGAGCGCGTTTGAGGGTGCGGGGAAGTTGATTTAAAGGGGTGTCCTTAAGACAAGCATATTTATTCAAGAGTCAAAAACACTTCTTTTTTTGGTCATGATTTTTTTTTTGACAGGTTACATCACACAACTACACCCCCACTATTCATGTTCTGTAGGGTGTAGCGCAGGGGTCTCAAACTCAATTTACCATGGGGCCGCGTGAGGCGGAGTCTGGCTGAGGCTGGGCCGCATGCACATGCAATTTAAGTAAGTTATTTTTAAATCCATTGTTCGCATATGTCTTTTTAAAATTTTTAACACAAAATAAGATACTGTAGACAAGGACACTGGTGTAAACAAAAACAACAAAAACTACTACTAAAATTCTCAATCAGTCAATCAACAAATAAATAAACAAACAGAAAATAAAAAGAACAAGGGGCCTGGTGTAAGCAAGTTGTATAACTTTCCAAGGGTATATCCCTTCTTTTGTAATCAATTTGTATGGAACATACTGTACTGTTAACTGTATAACTGTTTTCTATACAAAACTACTAATAAAACAATAAACAAATACATATACAAATTAAGAACTAATAAGTTTCAGTTTTAGTTACATTTTACAGTTCTTTAACCTCAGTCAATGTTTTTTTCTGAAAATGGCTTCTCTTGCCTACTTTTTACTCCTAGGACGTGGCAGCGCTTCCTCTCACATAGCTGAGCCACTTTAAAAAATGCAGCAACTTATAACACTGTTTTGGAAATGAACAGTGAGCTGGGATGAATGTCCGCGGCGACCTAGCCAGGCACGGAAGAAAAATCACAATGGTAACGCTGCGTTAACTTTCCCATTGGTTGGTTTGTCAGCCCCGCACACAAGACTGTGCCATTCATATTGTAGCGTTGCTGGGGGCACTTCCTGCTTTCCAGTCTCCTTTGCGGTACTGTCTTACAAATGTCTGCTAGTTGCACGTTAGAGATGACATTGTTCATGTTTATTGTACACTCCCCCACAGTGTCTTGACTGTTGTTATCTGCTGCTGTGACACCCTGAGTGAGACTGTTCTGTTGCGTATTGACATCCCTCAATTTCGCTGTGCAATAAGTGGGAATGTTATTCTTACTTTGCCAATAAAGAAATAGTCACTTCTTTACATATTAAATTTTTCCCCAACCAAATACTCCAAAAATTACAGCTTCATATTGTTTTGTTTCTTAATACTGCGACATTTAATAAATAACAATGATCTCTGTTATTAAAATGACATTGTTTTTAATCATAATAGTACAAGTTTATCCTCCTAAAATTACGCCTTTTTTCTCTTATATTTTGACTTTCTACTCACAAAAATAAAGTAATTTCTGCTGGGATTTTTTTCCAATTTTTTCAACATTTCTCTTAATTATGTCTTTAATATTTCCTGTAATATTTTGACTTCATTCTCCTCATATTATTTTCCACAACCTAATTTTCCAAAAATGGTTAGATCACAACTTTTTTCTCCTAATATTTGATTGTATTTTTTGTAAAATTACTGTTTATTTTTCAATTTCGGCTGTTTCCTTAAAGTTAAATTATTAAATTGTATTTTAGTACTCATAACGCACTTTATGTGACTGCTTGAGTACTTTGTCTATGTAAGCATTCCAAACTTCTTCAAACAATCATTTCCAAGTTGAAGGTAAAAACCGTTCATTTGTGCTAAATCCACTTGTGGTTCTTTCTGCAGAATAAGGTGAACCCACTCAATGTGACCCCGCCCATACAAGCTCAGGATCAGGACAGGAACATCCAGCCTCCGTCAGACAGACCGGGGATTAAGTACTCCATTCTCATTGGTAGGTCTAATAAAACATGTTTATTAGGGCAATGGTTCTCGGTTGTTTCTGTCACACCCCTCACCCCATCTGAAATACTGTTGACGACTTATAATATCTATTTTTTTATCTGTACTGCACAAACTGAACTTGAAACTGAAACCAGGAAAATTGAACAAAATGGAGAGCTGTGAAGTGTTTTCAAGAGTCAAATGGCATGTTGGGCAGATTTTGACATATTGGCAGGTTTACACTAACATTGACAGTTAACCCCCACCCCCTTACAGTTCACTGCCCCACCCAGGGGGGCCCGCCCCATGTTGACGGCATTTTTAGATTGATATTTTAACATTGAAATTGCCAGGAAGCTGCTGCATTCGGGCAACATTTCTGTTTTGCAGTACAAGGGAACCAGTTTGTGCTGGAGATTATTATTTTATTAACTACCTCAAAGCTTTGGTTGCCAAACATTTTACAGGCACGCACCCCTTTAGACATTTGACCTGAAGCCGTGTACCCCCTACTTCTGCACACTTTTTTAAATCTTAATTAACTTGAAACATTGAACACAATTAATTGGTTAATTCATTTCATAGTCTTTCCGGGTCAAGTATGTGTATTTTGCATGATCATATTTGGATACAGTTTGACATGAGCACTGATAAATACATAAGTAATCATCCTACATATCTTTTATTCTAGTAGGGCTCCATAAAATCCTTTTTTCCCAAATTCAGCTTGATTGTTCCCCCAAATTCAGTTTTTTTCGTTGACATTTTTTAAAAACTGATTTACATTTTACTCTTATTTTTACCGGCATATTAAGATGTTTGGCTCACAGTCAGAGGGTTCAGGGTTCGAATCTCCGTTGGACGTCTCTGTGTGGAGTTTGTCCATTAAAGTGTGAATGGGAGTGGGAAGGATTGTTTGTCTGCCCTGCGATTGACTGGCGACCAATCCAGGGTGTACCCGCCTTCTGCCTAAGGTCAGCTGGGATAGGCTCCAGCATACCCGCGACCCTACGAGGATAAGCGGTATAGAAAATGGATGGATGGAATCATTTTATTAATTAGTAATTCCGGGTCAAATATGTGTATTTTGCATAGTCATATCTGGATACAGTTTGACATGAGCAGTGATAAATACTACATAAGTAATGATCCTACATATCTTTTATTCCAGTAGGGCCCCATATAATCCATTTTTTCCCAAATTCAGCTTGATTGTTTTTCCCAAACTCTGTTTTTTTCGTTTACATTTTTTTGGACGCATTTACATTTTGCACTTATTTTTACCAGCATATTGTGATGTTTGGGTTAATGAATAAAAGGTCTTTTAATTCAGTGCAAAAAAAAAGTACATTTACTGATTCATCAATGGTCCATTTTGCCCAGTTATGCAAATCTAACTGCATATGTGAGATATTTTTTATGACACACTTATTTTGTTTACAGTTACAGGCCGGAAGAATGTTCTGTGTGTGAGAATGTCTCCTTACGCTTAAGACGAGCTGGGTGCAGAAAGCATGAATGGAAAATAATATGAGGTTCCGCCAACTTTGTTGTCAGCGACCGTTTTGACATGTTTAATTTCCTCCAGATTCCAGGTTTAACAGTAAATAATGTTTTTATTGGCCAATTTTGCTTTTCAGTTGACGCGGAAATCACGGGACCCTGTTACATCCCGATGTTGGAATCCGTCCGTTTGAATGGCTTGGACTTGAACGCCACTTTTTTGTCCACTCACGATGGCTACGGTTAAAGTCTGCATATCAATTTAATACCAAACTGAAGGGGAAAGCTTAACAATCATGATAAAGCGGTATCTGCAACACAAAAATGCATATAGCCCCAGTTTTGGGAAATCCACACTTCCAGTGACAGGTTTTCCCCGCTGCACCGTGCGAGGATTGGAACACCAATATTTATCTTCAAAATTGCATAAAATAATCGTGAAACTTTCTTATTTGTTCATATGATCCACACACAGCAATGAACAATTCCATGCTCTAAATCCTCCTGCAGTGAGGCGTTCAGGTGTTTGGTGCTAATTGTTTTTCATTTCTATTTGCGTACCCCCTATCACATTTGGTTTACCCCCTACCCCGTACCCAACCTTTACAGTAATGCCTCGTTTATTGCGGTTAATTGGTACCAGACCTGAACGTGACGTCAGATTTAATATTAATAAATTTATTTTTTTGGTAGTTAGAGCATAGAAAAGCAGTTTATGGCTGTCTAAATGCAATTTTTACTATTATTAGAGCCCTTTTGAAAAAAGATAACACCCCTATAGTTATCTTTGCACTCATATTAACCAATAAAGTTTATATAATCAGAGAAAATTTGCCGTTTAAGATGTGAAGAAGACTTGCTTGTGTGTGTTTCAATAAATGTTTCCCAGACAGGACGTGATGTTGGGGATTCACAGTTGAGTTTCATCCTAAATTTCATGGCAACAAAAATAGCCCATGTTATTATTATGATGAATACCATTATTATTATGTTAATATTATACTTGTTGTGTTATTATTATATAGTCTGACGCGTGTTAGTACACGCACCTAGCGCCCACTGTAGACTAGTTCTTCATCGTGTACGGCCTTAAATGTATTGGTATTTTAGCTCTTTTAAAACATTTGATCACGCCAAGAGTGCATAACATTTGCAAGAAAATGAAAGAGAAAATATTCACATTTCCTCTCACTTTCCATGTATATGATGGCATATAATGTATACGGCGTCATATACATCATAACTCCAATACTGCAGTCTTTCCTCCTCCTTTGGTTTTGTCTCCTTTCTTTCTACTGTGTTAATACATGGGAAGGTAATTATTTAACATTCAATGATAGAATAAAAAATAACACAATTAACAGCCTAAAATAACAATTTAAACATCTTTCTCATAAAAGTCTGTCCTGCTTTAACAGGATAGTCTACAAGAGCACGCATTGAGTGTGCAGGTTTATGCAACCCCCATCACTATTAAAGCTCCTTTGACAAAAAGAAAGGAAAGTTGAGCTATTTGTTTTTTATGTGAATGCCGACGTTTCAATTGTACTTTGTCTACAAAGCACATCTCCACTCTGACGGTGTGTTCATTGTCGTTGTGGTAGTCTGTGATCATTTGTCGTTAGATACAAGCACCACATCTGAATTGAACGGTTATAACAAATACTAAGGCTTTAAGCAAATGTTCTTGGGTGAGCTACTCAAATGATCCGCTGGCCAGCTGCCGGTACTTCGTGTGTTTTGAAAACAAGACATAGTTTTCAAGAAGTAATGGTGAAAAGAGAGCAAAAGTTAGCACAAATAGCTTCCTTGTGGGACAAAAACAAGCTCCAAACCAACTGCATTGCTTGTTTGCTTTAAAAACAAATTGTCGCTGTGGTAAAAAAAAATCTAAGTAAATAAATAAAGAGTCATATTTGGAATCCGTGGACCAAAGACTAGGCAGATAACTATTCCCAGGCAGCGGAGCTGGGCAAAATGTGTAAACAAAGATGGTAGAGTAGTCGACCTGCAATGTTATTCAAACGTGAGCGATTACACACACGCTTGTCTTGTTCCAGCCGCAACGGAGCGAAAGACGACCACTGTTGCCAACTTTTCAGAAAGCAAAGTAGCTACTGGCTGTCTTAGAAGCCGCTAGATGATGTCATCGTCTAATTTGCATATGATGTTGTAAAATGCTCTATGGAAAAAAGCATAACCTCGTAGGAGAGACAAAAAAAGCAAAAAAATTACCTTTAGAACTACAAAGAAACGTGATTTTCGGTTTGTTCATTTATAATTGGCCGTCATTTCATCAAAATAAAGTGATAAACTGATATTTGATCTGGGCCAACGCCTTTCTTCCATCACACGTTGGCCATTGAGAACTTTTTAGAATTAGCACAACTGAAGAGCAAATAACCGATTATGACGTGTTTATTCTGTAGCGAGGGGTAGGGAAGCTGCGGCTCGGGGGCCAGGTGTGGCTCTTTTGATGACCACCTATGGCTCTCAGACGTTTCCAAACACCATAACATGTATTTATTTTATTTATTTGTTTTTAAGATATAGTGATTTATTGGCCCACGGCACAATCTAAAAATTTAACAAAAGTGGTAGTAATTATTTAAAAACTTGTTTACTTGCTTTTGGCTGAAGTCTCGGCATTCCGAGGTCATCGCTACAACGTCATCCTGCCGAGGCGAGACAGATGACTTACACTTCCCCTAAAAATTGCGAGAAAAGCCACTTCATTTCAAACGTAGAGTGCAATAGACTTACAATTTAAACACAATAAACACGCCCTCTTCTGTTATCCAAGCATGCGTGGTCCATTTGCACCTCCGATGCGTCGAGCTCCACACCATGCTCTCAGTGTGCAGCGCAAGCTGACTGTACACTGCCGGCTTGTGACTGCCTTCGGGCGGGGCGCACCTGCTGCTGCTCAGTGCGAATCCCAAATGCAGAATAACAACAACATTGGAAATCACACCGAGAAAAGTCGCTGCATTTGTCGCTAGTCGCTTTCGAGAAACGGTGTCATCAAGGGGGGTTGGAATGTTGCCAGATCTAGCCACAAAATCGCCAGGTTGGCAACAGCGGGGGTGACTGTGTTTGTAAAAGAAAAATACTGTTATGCACTTTATTTTTGGTCAGAGGCTCAAATCAGGTCCGCCGTGTAGTTTGTTTTGTTTTGTCTGCTTTCTGCGAAAAACGCATCTAAATGATCAAAGTTAGCGCGTTTACGACGTGTCTGAGATCGGAACGGTCACGGATTACGCCATGTGGTGCAGTGCAGGTAATGTCGTCATTGTCATATGCAGGAGTGCCAGTGGTGCCTTGGCATACCAGTGTGCCAACTAACGAGTGTTTTTGAGGTGCGAGCCCTCTCGCCGCTGATTTTTGCTTCAAGCTGTGAGCTCAAATTTGTGCTACGAGCTGCTATTCACGGGCTCAATGTTACGACGGTGACTGTAAATAGCATCCTGCAGGACTACATTTCTTTCCCAAATATGCACATTAGCACTCAATAAGGTCATCAAATATTGCCTTTGTGCATTCCCGCATAATATCAGCACGTGGAAGCAAACATGAGGCAAAAGACAGTACATCTGTGAATGGGATAACGGTAAAAGGTGCGTTCACGGAACATCAAAGATTAGAAAAAATCACCACTCGCAATAAGTATTTAAAAACTGGGGGATTTCTAACTATTTTTTTTAATAACATAATGGCCCATATTTACAAAATTGAAATCAAAACATGCGAATCAAACAGAAAAAAATGATTCGCTTTGGCGACCCCATATGGGATAAGCATGGATAAGCCGAAAGGAAATGAAGACATGTCTTTAGATAAAATTTTATGTAGCTATAATTGTAGTTGCGTATTGAATCGTTTAGCACAGAGATTTACATCCCTACTTATTATGGATACAAACGTATTCCTGTCTGCGATTAAATGCGATTAACTATGAGGTAACTAAAAAAGGGGATATGAGATTAATCACAACTCTATTTGATAGAACTGTCACGCTCCATGTTTTTGTCGGCGTGACAGCATGTTTTAGTTTCGCTCCTTATGCTCGAGTTCCTGTTTAGTCTTTTGTTTTGGTAGCTCTTTCTGCGTTGCCCTGGTTTTCATTTCTTGGTTTTCACGCCTGCTAGTGATTTGATTAACCCTGTTTAGTTCAGGTGTGTGCACCTTCAGGTGGTTGGATTGTCTTTTGTTTGCTGTTGGTGAAGGACTGCTTGCGGTTGCGGTCTTTTTCCCTGCCGCTGCACGGCAGTAAGTATTATTAAAACTCCCTTTTACCTGCATCCTGGTCCTGTCTCTCGCATCCTGGGGTCGTCTCCACGATGCTCAAGATGAACCGTGACACTAGCAAATCGTGTGCGGCCAAATGTTCAATGCTTTTCAGCAAAGTTGCAAAAATTGTAGGTGTACGTACGTTACAAACAAGACGCATCCCTTTGAAAGTTTTCACTTTTTTCTTTCCACCAAAATAGCTTGGCAAAAAAAAAAATGCATCCCATAATTTATCAAGAGTTGAAGGGGGGGTCCACATGGGAAAAAAAAAAAACCCCACCCAAGCCTCATGATCATTCTAGATGTTGAGCGTGGTTGCCTTGCGCCGTCACTCTGCTCTTCTCCACTGAAGCCTCGCAAGGTTCATTGCTTGCAAATGTGAATGAACTCCAAGCGTCGCATCACAAATGGAGGAAACGCCTCCATTAACGCCAGCATGCAAATAGCTCTCACGCATGTTCAGTTTGATGACCACCAGGTGGTCAGTGAGCGCTCATTAGGACACAGTTCAGCACCCAATGTCTGAGCAACCGAAAGAAACCTCCAACTTATTTTCTTCACTGCCAAAGTCTCTCTAAATGTACTGACATGCCCGACGCAGACTTGATTGCATTTCCTACACTCCCCCACCGAAACTAATCCTCGTCTTAGGCAGGATTATGAGAGACAGAGTCACAAATATATGGAGGTAGGAGAAAAAAAGAAACCTCTTGCATCCTTGCAGCTACGCCGTTTATTTGAATCGCAGTGAATGAATAGAAGAAGCAGACACTGTTTGGTGCTTTGTTGTTTTAGTCAGCCAGTATTCACATTTCAGTTCAAACGTGGAGCTCGTGTATCTTGATTTGCGTTCCCCGTGACATTTCCAAAGAACGTATTTTTCCGACAAACTATTGATTTCCATGAGTAAGTCCAAAATGTCAGCATAACTCTGTTTTGCATGGTTCGCTGGTTGGGATTAGGTCAGTGTCAAAGAATGTTTATTGACCGAGAAGACTTGATCTTTTTGACTTGAAAAAAATGCAAATCGGCAATAAATTGAGGTCTGCCCAAAAACAGTCATGAGTCACGACCGGAAATTGGGACCAGCCGGCTGTTTTTATCCAACTGGGTCTCTTCTGCGATCAGACTTTCTTCATGTACTGCCGGTGGATGGCAGTGGGTTCTGTTCAGTTCAGTTGGATATTCTAGCAAAAAAAAGACTTAAAGAAAGGTACAATATCTCATTAAAAAGTACACAGAGTGTCACTCTACGTGCTGAAATCTTGCCACTGAGATGCGGCGCCCAAAGCACTCTTGCGGAAATGACGGTAACGCCATCGTACCCGACCGTGCCGGCAGGACACACATATCTTGCTGTTCAGTTGTGTTGCCAGATATTCAGACAGTAAGAGCTAATAATGTGTGTGGGGTCATTTTCAGTGGATTGCAGAGGTGGGAACAAGTCAGTTATGCAATGAAGTCTTAAGTCTGTAATCTCAAGTCTTGAGTCAAGTCTTTCCTTCCTGCAGCTGTCAGATTTTATAACAAGAACTGCTGGAAATCCCGTGCAATAGTCGCACAAAAAACTGTGCAGTAGCCATGTAATAACCGTGCAATAGCTGTGTAACTACCATACAATAACTGTTCTATATGTACAAAGCTGTAAATACTGTGTATATAACTTGCATATGATTGATATTACCTCGTTCTATACCTACGCTGCTCTTGTGTACTTTTGTACTCTGCTCTTGTACATTTGCTGCTACAAACCTGGAATTTCCTCATTGCTGGACTAATAAAGGCATATCTTAATCTTAAGTCTCAAGTAAAGTTGTCCATCTCCAAATCAAGTTTGAAATCAAGACAAGATAGGTCAAGTCAATTTCGAAGTCATAGGCTTGAAATGTTCCAGTCCTTGCAAGTTGTAAACACAGTGAAATGATTTTGGATTGTTAAATTTTTAAATAAAATAAGACCAGTGCGGAAATAATTAGTCAGAGGAAAGGAGTTCTGACGTAGCATTTAAAACAGAACGGATTTGTAAACGTAAAAACGTATTTCTGTCTGTGATTAAATGGGGTTATCTATGAGTTAACTGAGTCTATGAGTTAAAATGTGATTAATCACAATTAAATATTTTAATCGTTTGACAGCCCTTATTAAAAACTGACAATTTCCTAATTTCTATTTGAGAGAATAACTTCATGTACAGTCAAAGCAACAGGTTTGTATTGTTTCACGAGTACTGTTCAATGTTTTTCAACAAAATACGTTTAGATGTTGTTGTTGTCCTCTTGGAAATTACCTAACGTTATTTTTTGGCTTTTTACTTTGCCCTTTTTTCCCAGTCAATTGGAAACCCTTTCTTAAGATTACAATAAATACATTGGAGGCTAACTGGCTCTGTAATGATCCTACGGCCTGTGCATATCAGTTGCGCAATGTGGTGTAAACAGTGTAAAGGTGACTATAGGGGTGTTATTTCATGTTTACACAGCTCTAATAATTATAAGAGTCATATTTACATTACTTTACAAATTCATAAACATGTTAATGCATCAACTAGTAAAATGTTCCGTTTATGGATAAGGAATCCTACTTCACTGAAACAGTGTAAATGTGACTTTAGGGGTGTTATTTCATGTCTACAGGGCTCTAATAACCATAAAAGTCATATTTACATTACGTTACAAAGTCATCTAAGTCGTCTAGGTTTGAATAGGGACACATTTTACTAAACACATGCAATGAAAATCTAAAAGTACCGTCAAGTCATCAGACTGAAGCTCAAGTCAGTTCCAGAGTCATTAAAGTCAAAGTCCAAGTCGATTTGCAAGTTTGTGCTGATATAGTCAGGTCAAGTGCAAAGTCATTAAAATAGTGAGTGCAGTCTGCCTCTAGTCCACACCTCTGCAGACTACTCTAAACTTTCCTTGGTATTGTCCCTTGGGGAAGTGGTTGCTGAAATGCGAAATACTATGCATTGCATGGTGACACTCTTTACTCTTTAAAAGTATATTTTAGAAGCTTTTCACTAAATCTAAGCTGGTAACTTTAACAATATGTACTCAACCCAGCATTTTGGTTAGGAATATTTGACTTACTTCTATGATATGTCACTACTGGCACCAAAGTGTGCACCACAAACCCTTGTTTTTAAATTTTGGTCCGGACCAGAATACTGAACCACAGGCGTGAACGCAACTTTAACGGGCAGCGTCCCTCGTTTAGAGCAGGTCACATAAATACAAGCTGTAAAGATGCAACAAAGCAGTGAACAGAAGCGCTTCTCTCTCCGCTGCCACTGCTGCCAGTTCTTGATTTCCCTGCAGAGCAATGCAGCATCCCAAAGTACCGCATACGTCTTGAGTGTGTGCATCCCCACCTGTGGAGAAATGCAGAAAGCTTCTCCCTTCTTCTGTGTCGTTCTCTCTCCCTCTGTTGGATGCTGCACCTACACACCCGCCAGGAGAACCTTTATTGATTTTTTAACCAATTACCCATTTTTTTAAATTCAAGGTCCTCTTTTGTAAAATATGTTCTGTTGCTCTTTGCTACAGGCAAACCAGAGTCCTACGTGGAATATTTCAGCTTGAACAGAAGCACGGCCGAGCTCCTGCTGCTGAAGCCCATCGACAGGGAACTGTACCGCAGATTCGATCTGGTTGTGAAGGTCAGAGAGACTGGAGGTTTAACTCCATTTTCCACCCTACATGCTTCTAATGAAAACAGCAGCGGAACCTCACACCTCCACTCAGTGCTGGAAATGTTCTGACAACAAGAGCAGAGGGTTGGGTGAAGTCCCCCACTAGGTAGAGCAACCACAGTTTTTGTATGCATGGTGCTACCAGGGGACCTTTTTGGGTCCCGATAAAAAAAACAACAACAAATGCTTACTTTACTAGAGTTTTGGAATATAGTGGAAGCCTGGTTAGCATCAGCACGCACAAGAGACAAGAAGGCAAGAGACACCTTTGAACTGAATAAATAACTCATGGCAAAATAGGAAGAAGTCGATCTTGCAGCCACATAGTGTCTTTGGGAACAATCAGGTCTTCACTGAACGTAATGTGCATTTATCCCTTTCATTCATATACATAAGTAAGGGGGTAGCTGAGATGAAGATGCTGAGGTTCTCTTTGGGTGTGACCGGGATGGACAGGATCAGGAATGAGCACATCAGTGGGACAGCACATGTTAGAGGTTCTGGAGGTAAAATCAGAGAGGCCAGACTGAGATGGTGTCATGTCCGGAGGAGAGATAGTCAATATATGCTGGATGCTGAGTTTTTTGAATTGCCAGGCAGGAGGCCTAAAGGAAGAGCAAAGAGGAGGTTTATGGAGGTAGTGAAAGAGGACATGAAGGTAGTTGGTGCGAGGGAAGAGCATGCAGAAGGCAGGGTTAGATGGAGGCAATTGATTCGCTGTGGCGACCCCTGAAGGGATGAAATCTGACCGTACATTTTCTGCGTTAACCAAAAAACGCTCTAATCGTATGCTTACCGAGGTTTCGCTTCCTACTAGACCACAGGGAAACTCAGTTAATTGAATGGAGGCGTTGTTTGGAGCATTTATGGTGTATAGACGGTACAAACTTGTTACAAGACACTGAAACCACAGACTGCGGGAAAGAAGAAGCAGGCTAAAAAAATCGACAATTCTGAAAGGAACACCGGCGCAGCATTAATTAGACAACAGCAACTGTGTTCATTTTGTGTAAATAGCTGAATTCCAGTTCACGCAGAGATATTTTAAATGTGCATTTTCTTTATTTGTAATATATTTTTGCTGCGTTATTAAACCACAAAATAATAGTGGCTGTTCTCTGTTAGAGTTTTGCTGCTACTTTGCCATCCGCAATGTACTCGGAGATGGCAAAGTGTCGATTAGGTATGCAAGTAAGTGGCAGACGCTGGCAGAGAAAATCTGTTATTTATGTCAAGTGAGCGTATTTGCGCTTCTACAGCCGGGTCCATGACTGAGATAAAGAACACAGAAGACTTGCAGCCCCAAAGCGTGATTACAATAATAACCGCTTCTGTTCTGCGTGCAGGCAGAGCAGGACAACGGACACCCACTGCCCGCTTTTGCCGGCCTCCAAATTGAAGTGCTGGATGAGAACAACCAGGCACCGTACTTCCTGGAGAGCAGCTACCATGGCTTTGTACTGGAGGGCACGCCGGTGGGAACGACCATAGCGAGCAACACCGGCCTGTCGGAACCTTTGGCCATCGTGGCCCTGGATAACGACGTGGAGGAGGTGATTTTTGTAATTAGGAATGATCATGGCTTATTAGTAGGGAGCTGTGTGAGCCGTGAAGGGGCTTTGATGTGGAAATGAAATTCGGGTTTGCTTTAGAATAGTCAGTGTCCAGTCGTGACCAAAAGAATGAGATTGCGGATACAAGCGGCGGAAACGAGTTTCCTCCGTAGGGTGAGGAGCTCGGCCATCCGGGAAGAGCTCAGAGTAGAGCCGTTGCTCCTTCACATCGAGAAGAGCCGGTTGAGGTGGCTCGGGCATCTAGTCCGGATGCCTCCCTGGTGAGGTGTTTCGGGCATGCCCGACCGGGAGAAGGCCCCGGGGGGAAGACCTAGGACACGCTGGAGGGACTATGTCTCACAGCTGGCATGGGAACTCCTTGGTGTCCTCCCGGTGGAGCTGGAAGAGGTTGACGGAGACCGGGAAGTTCTGACTTCCGTACTGAGACTGCTGCCCCCGCAACCCGGACCCGGATAAGTGGAAGAAAATGGAATGGAATGGAATAGTCAGTGTCCTGCTTGAAAAGCAGTATAGATTTACTATTCACAGAAAATGAGTCAACACACAATGTCCGTTTTAGTTCTGCCTTAATCCTCTTGGGCATTGAATTCACCAGAGCTGCACAGGTTTTACTGGAATCCTCTTCCACGCCTCCATGATGACATCACTGGTGGAGCTCCTTCACCATGCTTCCGCTTTGGATGGCCAAAAAATCTGGAGGGGACATATTCCCACTCACTTGATCCTCTTGGAAAACATTTTCACAAAGAACTGCAGCTCCTTTGGCGCCTATGCAGCCATGATGTTACTCCATGCTTAGTGTTCAGTTGTGCTGGAAAATAATGATGCTGTGCTGAGTCATTATCAGTGCATAGTGAATCTATACTCATCTGTGTACTGACTACTCTGAAGTAAGTGCGTTACTATGAACACTTTAGCTATTACTAGTAATAGTAATGGTCAGAAAGCGTAGTCCGTAGTGTTTGGTGTTTATTACAATCTACTATTTTGCAGCAATAACAGCCGTTGTTGTCATTAGCGCCGTGTATATTAAAAGAAAAACAGCCTAACGCTGACGTCTAAAGACAAGTGCAATGTTGTGCATCTGGTTACGTAAGTAAATATGACATATTTTCATTTCTGTAAACCCACTTTTACAGTATAGTATGTGACTCAGTTACCTACTGTGCATGATTTGTTGCGTTTATTTCCTTTATAGGTGACAGCCGATGAGATGCCTGTAGGTACCATTTGTGCTTATTCCATCTTTCCTCTGCGTGCTCTAGTAGTCTTGCTTAGTTGACTAAATGTGGACTACCATGAAGCAGCAGGGGCAACTACAGGTGGTCCTCGGTTTACGTGTAAATCCGGATTCAGTGTGAGTCGGAACGTATGCCTAAATTGGGGTGTGCAAATTTTTTTCCGCTGAGGGCCGCGTACTGAAAAATCAAAGTGTGGAGGGAGCTACTTTTACATTTTTTTAAAACTAACCCCTGCAAATACATTTTGTATTTCTGTTATCGGTGACAATGTGTATTATTATTATTATTATTCTTTTTGTAACATTATGTCGTTTTGACTGTATTGTTGTAATATTATACCTTTTTACCCAGTCTTATTTTCCAAAAACTACAATTGTATTTATTTATTTTTGTTTCTCATAACATTACGACTTTTAAAGTTACATATTGTCAGCCTATTAAAATAAGGGCTTAAGTCATACTTTAAACTTTTTGGAAAAAAACAAAAGAACAACTCAGAGTTCTCAGAGGGCTCGTACTGGACTCCTATAGGGCATACAGAGCATGATCTTTCAACTAAGGACTTTTACCAGAAATGTACAACATTATTTCGATTATCAAGGCCCAAAAGTATTTTTTAACAAAAAAAGACTAAGATGGCATTATTTTAATAGGGTGATAATATTTTATTATTTTAACATAATGCTATTGGATTACTAATATGACTTTATTAATGTCATATTTTGTCTTTATTATTGTAAAAACTACTGCTCTGTTTTTTGTTTTTTGTTTTAGTTTTCCTGTTTAATTGTATTTTTAGACTGTGACGGTGGCCAGTCCCGTAGCCAATCAGGACGCAGAACACAATGCGTAGGGTTTGTCTTAGCCAATCAGGACGCAGACTAAACACATGGCTTTTACCTGAGCCAATTAGTATGCAGAACACCATGCCCATTCATACACTGTTTAAAAAAATAAAAATAAAAATCCAAGAAATAGCGAATCGTGATGTAGTGAGGGAACACAGTATTGGCTTTTTTGCCAATTCCAGATATGTCGATCTGTCGATAACTGTCAATTTCAGACTCCGATATGTGCAACATCACATATCTCCTGTCGTGGAATTAACACATACAGTATTTGTTGTGAAGCTAATGGATCGAACATCAGCTTCTCGACGCAGCTGTAAACAACATTGTAAAACATCTGCGATATACTTGCAATTGAGCACGGCAAAGCGTGGCTCGGGGAATTGCACAAGTTTGATAAATCCGACTTCTTGCAGGACGAAGTCTTGGTTTTGCCTTGCATAACCACAACCTTTGCAGTCAGTACAAATCACATGTTTAGTATTCGAAGGAGACACCACAAACATGATTTTAGTGTGGGGCGAGCTAGCCAGCTACACGCAGTTGTGGACGCGGTCGGATGAGGTCATAATTTGCGTGCTGGAAAACTTGGGACCCCAAAGGCCTGTATAAAGCATTTTTAAAAATTTTAATCAATTTTCATTACAGTGAAACAACCCAATACTGATTTTAACCAATATTACATTTTTATGCCAATATTGGCCCGATAATATCGGCCACTTCCCTACTTGGCCGGCACGCACTGTGCAACATTATCCCAGTCTAATCACAGACGCACAGAATCCATGACCCCTCTAGCATTCATTAGCATTCAATAATCTCTGTTCTTAATGATGGTCTTGGCAGCTGAGTGGTTGGGACCGAAAGTGTGGCCAATATTGGTGGTTTCTTTGGCCCACATAATGAAATGTGAAAACGTATTAGTGAAAACTGATAAGCGATGTTAATCTTCCTCAGTGTGACTGAGCAGATACACAATGTACAGTATTCCTCCACCCAGCACCAGGTACACACTGCCGCACATTCTAAAAATACAATATAATATGTATAATCATGTATATTATGTATATATGCTTTTTTTAATGAATTCGCGGGCACACGTTCACGACCATGAAACGCCGTAACGCGGACCACCGAGGAGCACCTGTATTCCAGCACATGTTTTAATTCTGCTTGTGTGTCTTGCTTGCATAGTCGACGACCCTATTCAATATCCATGAACAAAAAGTATCTCATCCCCCGTAGAATGAGAGCATAATCAGGTTGTCGGCAGGGATATACGTTAAATTCTTCAAAATATCGCTTACCCGAGCCCCCGGCGCTGCGATGACGCCATCACTTTTATGTCCATTTCGTTGTGTGTGTTTATTTATGACTCAATAGCCACCATAACCGGCTACATCCACAATATTATCACACACACACACACACACCCGCCATGCTGAACCAGCGTTATCTCCAATGACAGCACACGCGCGAGGACAAAAAGCCGTCATTGGAGAGTTCTGATGTGCGGGATCCCAGGGCCAAACGTCCATCTTCTCTCAGCCATTCCATGCTTGGAAGTACACACACTTTCTTATTTCCGCATTAACTTGAGTTATATATTCATTTATAATCGTGCGGGGTATAGTGCGACGGCCCCCGTTGATTATTCACGTCCCGTCTCGTCTGGCTAATTCATCACGAGTCCAATCTGCATAATAAAACCCATTGAGGTGCTCCGTCAGTAGCCGATCCCTCATCAATGTCTGTGCGCTCCCCAGCGTGATGAAAAGCTCCGTTAAGAGCAATTCCCTGTCCTTCCTCTAACGGACACCTCCGTCTCACATCTCTCTCTAACAGACCAAGGATCCTCAGCTGCAGCTCTCGTTGGAGGGCTACGCCGACTTTTTCGCCGTGTCCGGCACCGGGATCGGACGATACCTCACGCTGGTGCAGCCGCTGGATCGGGAGGCGCAGGATTCCTACACCTTCACGGTAGTGGACCAGACAGCCGCACAGTTTTATAACCATTAGACAAATGCTCAGTGGCGTCCGTCCCAAAGGCGTTTTGCTTGGCGGCCATGTTCTTCAACCAATTTTGCTGAAGCAGTAACACCTATGTGGGCTGGTCAGTCCCCTTAGGGGTGTGTGCCAAGTTCTGTAGAAGTTCTTTTGTACAGGTATGGGAAACATGTCCTTCTAACGTATGGGGTTTAATAACAGCGCCATCATGTGGTATCAACAGAGTAACTGCACAGAGCACATACAGTCTTGGGGAAAGATAGTTAAGTTTGTCAGGAAAATTAAAGAATATATATGTAAATAATCATTTTACTCATGTTGACGGTGGTAACCAGATTATTGAATTAATATGTCATTAATGCGGTCACATCATGGCGAGCCGCACATCTGTTTGGACGGCCCAATGTAGTTTCCCCACAGAGTGAAATAGAATCCGACACTCTTTCAGAACCTAATTCTGACACATCAACAACAGTGCCCTTCCAACACCATCTGTGTACTGTCAATTGATTAAAATATTTAATTGTGATTAATCACATTTTGTCCACGATTAACTCATACATTGCACCTAATACATTTGATCTGTAATAAGTAGGGATGTAAATTTCTTAGTGGTCAACAATTTAATACACAAATAAATACAATAAAAAATATGGGATTTTATTTTAAAAATATATATAAATTTAGAGACTCCGGTTTCCTCCCACATTCCAAAAACATGCATGTTAGGTTAATTGGCGACTCTAAACTGTCCATCGGTGTGACTGCTTGTTTGTCTATATGTGCCCTGCGATCGACTGGCGACCAGTCCAGGGTGTACCCCGCCTCTCGCCCAAAGTCAGCTGGGATAGGCTCCAGCATACCCGAGACCCTAATGAGGATAAGCGGTATAGAAAATGAATGAATGAATGAATATACATTTAGAAATCCCCAAGTTTTGCATGTTCAATGCAAATGTTTAACGGGCACTTTGGCCCACTTTGTTTGACGGTCCTTGAACGCACCGTGTAACATTGTTCACGCTGTACAAAAGGACTACTATACTGTATTTTTACCCTTTTTCTGTCCCAAATGCTGATATGTGGGAATGCATAAAGGTAGGATGTGGGCTATGTTCCCACTGCAGATCAATTCAGATTTTTTTTGCCTTTATGTGACCCGTATCGTGTATTTATTCACACTAAAAAATTCAAACGGAATAAACTGAGTTTGGGAAAAAATAAAACAGATTTGATAGGGCCATATAAAAGCTGGATTATACATACAATTATATATAATGTTGTCCTGTCATTCACGTGTCTTTCCATCTAGTACAAATGGAAGTATTGGTGGAGTAATGGTGATTAATCATGATTAGTTAATTTGAAAACAGAGATTAATCTGTTTTGACAGCCGTATTAGCCATATTTCTTAGCTGCTCGACAGTTGTTTGACGATATATTGATAACATAGAACATTTTATTCCTGTTGTGCACACTTTTACCATTTGGTGCCAAAATAATCACGACTATTTAAATCAGAGCCCCTCCATACTGTTGCATTTTTTTTGTTGCCGCTGTCATTCTTCTCCTCCTCCTCCGCCGTCTCTTTGGCACTCTTATTTTAGCGCAATCTAATTTAGCCGTGTCTTTATTGAAGGGGGCACGGCAAGGCTGCCCCGTCGCTGCATAATATACAGCCCCGCTGGTATGTAGTGCTGCTACGTGTCGAGTCGCGCCCGGTCCCGCTGGCGTCGTGCGACACGGTGTGTCCTTGGTGTGCCTTTGTCTAGATGTTTGGAGTGCTAAAGATAGAAGCAGAAAAAAGTATTGATTGGAAAGAAGCGGCGCAGAGTAATCACCAGCGAGCGCCTCGCAGGAGAAATTAAAACGGCAGAGAAGAAGGAGGGGATGATTTTTTTTTTAAGATAGTTCATGTTCTTTCCATCTTTATTGATTAGTTATCTTAAGCAAAATCCCCGTTCTCCCCGTGCGTGTGTGGGTTTTCTCCGGGTACTCCGGTTTCCGCCCACATTCCAAAAACATGCATGTCAGGTTAATTGGTGATTCTAAAATTGTCCATCGGTGTGAATGTTTGTTTGTCTATATGTGCCCTGCGATTGACTGGCGACCAGTCCAGGGTGTACCCCGCCTCTCGCCCAAAGTCAGCTGGGATAGGCTCCAGCATCCCCGTGACCCTAATGAGGATAAGCGGTATAGAAAATGAATGAATGAATGAATGAATTCCAATAAAACATATTCTGATATGAATCTAAACATTCCAGCAATACAAAAGACCACCGTGCAGTAATCGTTTTGATTATTGGTCCTCAATAGGCTCATATAACAAAAACCACTCAGTCTGAGAAGAACAGTGCTACTGTATACACTACTTCCTCCGCTCTGCAGGGGGCAACAGGGGGCACATGTGGCCCAATGATGCAGCAGCAGAAGAAGGCTTAAGGATACAATACATGATGCCGTTAACTCTAAAAAGAAGAAAAGTAGACTCGGAAAATTTGACCTTTAACAGTGACTGGACTGCAAAATATGGATTTACCGAAAATGCAGTGCTTACTTTGTAACAAAGGAAATGCTATTTTGAAGGAATATAACCTGCTGATATAACTTTCTGGAAAACAATTCTGGATTTCTAACAAAACAAAAAAACATTTAAAAGTATTTATTTGTTGCTTATGAATTTATTTCCGAAATAATGTATTATTAATCATTTAAAAAAATCCAAATGACCTCAGTTCACCTCATACACGTTTTGAAAGCTGAGCAACGACGCGCGAGTACAAAGCACGTGTTCGTTGCTGAACCGTGACGGTAAGCGGAGGTAGCAAAAACGACGGTACTTGCGGAGCACACATAAAAACAGGGTTGTTTGAAAAAGATTGTAAACCGCCAGCAACACTGACAAATCCCATTTCAAATAACATAAAAACCATCGAAGACCGCCTAAATGTGTCGCCTCCCATTTTGTGCTTGTGCTCCTCCAGCTGCTGGCGTCCGATGGCGTTCAGCAGAGCGCCCCGGTCGCCGTGACGATAACCGTGTTGGACGCGAATGACAACACCCCGACGTTCGCCAATGTGTCCTACAATGTCCACCTCTACACAGACATGATGCCTGAGGAGACCGTGCTGCAGGTATACTCGCCCCCGACACCTTAGCATGTTTTTGAACGCCAAACTATGGCATCAATTTTTGGTTTATGGCCTTTTGTGCATGTTTTTTTTTTTGGGGTGTGTTTTTGCAGCTGTCAGCAGTTGATACCGATCAAGGTTCCAACGGCCGGGTCACGTATCGAATCCTAGCCGGAGATCAGGGACAATTTCTTATTGGCAACAGGTAACGTTTGATTTAATCACGTCACGTAAAAGTACCGAGAGAATCTATGCAACATATTTTTCTGCATGGTTTGGCCTGTGCATTACGGATGTTGGGTGGTACCAATGTGGAAAATAGGTATGAATACAAATGATATCCAAACAAAGCCTTGTCAAGACAGCTAATGCTAACTTGCTAATGAATCAGTGCAGCAATCCCTCGTTTATCGCTGTTCATTGGTTACACACCTGGCCGCGATAAGTGAACTTCCGCAACGTAGGATTCAATATAATAAACAGAATATTTTTGTAGTTACGGCACAGAAAACCTGTTTCTGGCTTTTTACCATTATTAGAGCCCTCTAGACATGAAATAACACCCCTATGATCACCCTTACACATGACCCAATTTTGTAGACATAAACAGAGAAAACAAGCAAACCTTAATGAGTGTCATGCTAATAAGAGTCATGTTTCAATAGTTTTAGCTGGAGTATGGTAGCCCATGTTATTACAATAACCACTATTATTATGTTGTTGTGCTTGTTGTGATACTAATTATTCTAAAATAATAAACTTGTAATTGGCGATCAAGTTGTGTTATTTGTGACACCTTGTGGACTGTGTAGACTACGGCCCATTAATGCCTTGTAATGCCTTAAACCATATTCATATTTTATGCAATTTAGCTTGAAAAGACTCATTGAAGAGGTAAAAGTGACAATGGTGATAATTGAATACATGGAAAGATATGCGTAGTGACATAACTATCATTTTGTCTTGCCTTGGATCGCTTTTTCATACAAATAAAATCAACATCCCCCTTCTCGTAGAAGACCTCCAAATCTGGTCTCCCCCTTAGTGCACAGCAAAGGATCTTTTAATGCATAACAGCCATCCGATGAGGCCAAATAGTGGAGGCACTGATGCGGGAGATCATCCATCCTCTGGCAGCAAACCTCCAACATCTTGTCTCTTTTAATGCAGATCTTAGAACACAAAAAAATCACCAGATTAGGGCAGACAAGCGGAGACTCAGCTGCAGGAAGTAAACCACCTTCTAGCAGAAGACCTCCAAATCTTGTCTCTTTTAATGCACAGCATAGGGCATTCATTACAAAATCATCAGATTAGAGCAGATAAGTGGAGGCAATGTTGCAGGAGATCATCCATCCGCTTGCAGCCAACCACCAACATCTTGTCTCTTTTAATGCACAGAATAGGGCATTCATTACAAAGTCATCAGATTAGGGCAGATAAGCGGAGGCTCAGCTGCAGGAGGTCATCCACCCTTCTCGCAGGAGGCCTCCAACATCTTGTCTCTTTTAATGCACAGCATAGGACACTCGTACAATAAAATTACCAGATTAGGGCAGATAAGGGGAGGCTCAGCTGCAGGAGGTCATCCACCTTCTCACAGAAGACCTCCAAATCTTGTCTCTTTTAATGCACAGCATAGGGCATTCATTACAAAGTCATCAGATTAGGGCAGATAAGGGGAGGCTCGGCTGCAGGAGGTCATCCACCCTTCTCGCAGGAGGCCTCCAACATCTTGTCTCTTTTAATGCACAGCATAGGACACTCATACAATAAAATTACCAGATTAGGGCAGACAAGCGGAGGCTCAGCTGCAGGAGGTCATCCACCCTTCTCGCAGGAGGCCTCCAACATCTTGTCTCTTTTAATGCACAGTCAAGGACACTTGGCCAGCAGCGGTGATGTCGCAAGAGCACAGCCCGTCTCTCTTCTTCCCACTTCTTTTCGAGCCAATTGTTTTCTGTCCATATGTGTATTTTGATTGTTTTGGTCCTTGCGGCTCGAAATATATCAGATCAATCAAATCAGTCAATCAAAATGCTCCATTTTGACCAAGAATATGTAACATTTGTGACATATTTAATCAATTTTGGGGGGTTTTCTTGAGTATTGCCAAATTTGCTTACCTCCTGCCTTCTCAGCACCGGCATCATTACCGTGGCACCTGGGGTGGTGCTCTTTGTGGGGCGGAGCTACGCCCTTACCGTGGAAGCCATGGACAACGGACCGGCGCTTCATAGAAGGTAAGTGGAGCTCTGTTCACCTGCTTGTTATTCAGACGCCCTTTTTTTTTGTTCCTGTTGCGGCACACTTTCCATTCCAGCCTTTTTTGCAGCAGCAGCAGTTGGACCATTTTCATTTTAGAAAGATGTCTTGAATTATTGATCTACATTGGAAAATGGTGAGAAAAGGTTTGGCCCCGGAAAAGAAAATGGGCAGTGAGGGAAGGGAGAAGAGTGAAAGTGAAATGAATGGTAATGAGACTGCTAGTTAGGCGGTGGTGATGGTACCCTGAAAAGGTTTGGCACGGAGGAAAAATATGAAGTTAGGCTTGGGAAGAAGCAATATGACTGGTTCTGTGTTTTTTACTACTCATTTGTTCTAGTCATTGAGTGTTTGTTTTTTTTTAATTGAAGGACGCAATTCCAGCCATTGCTCAGGTGCTGCAGAGAGCTCCGCGCTTGTAAGCAATACGCACCGCGTGCGCTGACAAGCTGCTGTCTAGCTACCGTCCTTTGATGCACATTGACCTTCTTTTTTCCCTTGTTCTCGCTGCGTTCTTGTCTCCATTACAGGCGCACCACGGGGAGAATCCAAACAATAGCTACCAAAGCGTGACATGCACAAAATCAAGCAACGCCGCTTGTTTGTGACAATCAAAAGTAAAAAACCGGCTCCCAGCACGGTGCAAAAGTAATAATACCACCATGGTACTGCTTCTCACACACCGAGTGAGCATAAATACTTTAAAGCAACATTTGGTGCTTATAAATATGTGCTGTTTTTGCATAACAGGGCATCTTTAAGACAAAATCACTGACATTAATTTGCCAAAAGCTTGAGTTACTGGTGTGAGTGATGGGAAGAAAAGCTATGACTTGCTTGAGACGACGGTGGGAATCATTTAGCGCCAGATGTTGTCGTTCAGGAAAAAAAACGGCCTTGAGGGCATTAGGCCGGGGTCGATAATTAATTAATTAATCGCACAATAATTGAAAATTCGGTAATTTTGCCGGTCTCAATATATTGCCGGGTGCGTGCATTTCCGTTTTCTTCGTCCCTCGCTGTGCATTACTTTCAGCACCTTGGTGCATTTATCCCATAGATCAGCGGCGGGCAAACTGCATCCCGCGGGCCGTATCATTCCCGCCAAATGTTTTAATCCAGCCCACCGAGAGTTTGCAAAAACCTTTAGCATCAAAAATACAGGGGGCAACATGCCTTGCGGTGCTGCTGTGGCATGCTGGAGTTGAACAAACAGCCAATTGCAATCCAAACAACACATCAACACACAAGTGACACACAATGTACCTTATCATACACCATGTGGGCATACAAATACAAGTCTATGCACAACACCCATACCAAAATGACACTCATATTTTTCCGCCACAAAGCGTGCTGGGTAGCTTGTGGTGCTCTCTCTCCCAACATGTCGCCATGAATTTGGGCTTGATCGCAAAACACGATTCCACCCCTGCAGACCCACCACCTGCAGGCGCAAACATAAGGGTTCGGTGCTATGCGATTTGGGCGGCGGTCGAGGGCGGGTGTCTAGAGGGTGAGGAGCTCAGCCATCCGGGAGGAGCTCAGAGTAGAGCCGCTACTCCTTCCCATCGAGAGGAGCCAGGCGAGGTGGCTCGAGCATCTAGTCTGGATGCCTCCTGGGCACCTCCCTGGGGAGGTGTTCCAGTCATGTGGGAAGTCCTAGGACACGCTGGAGGGACTATGTCTCACAGATGGCCTGGGAACGCCTTGGTGTCCCCCCGGTGGAACTTACTGAAACTGCTGCCCCCATGACCCGGACCCGGATAAGCCGAGGAAAATGGAATGCAAAACACGTTGTGGTTGTGAGGGATTTAAACAAGACACCCCTCCTGAGAGCCATTCGCCACAGGACTACCTAGCATGCTCTGCGGGCACCGGGAGTAAGTATGTTGTTCTGTTAGGTGACTACTTATAAAAGGAGAGGGCCGCTCGAAACATTTTTTAAAAACCAATGTAATGCAAGTCAAAAGGTTTGCCCACCCCTGCCGTAGACCAACAAATGGACCAATGAACTGAACTTTTCCTAAAAGCAATGCTCAAATCTCGTCCCGTCGCGTTCTCGAAGACCCAATCTTCTGTACAGTCTGGTGTCTCGTGCCACAGCTAGTAAATGCAGTTTTATACTTGTGTGCTGCCATTGTTGAATGGGAAAGAAGTGAGTCTCTGAACGCATTTATAAACAAAAGTGGTCAATGCAGCATCAACAGCTTTCGGCATGATGCAGAGTTTTTCATGCCACCGTTGGAATGGTTCACCATAAAGTGCTAAGTCGGCATAAAACTTTCATGTAACAAGTGGAATCCAATGTAAGGTCGCCTGCAGTGTTACATACGTTATATCGCAGAGAGTCATGTCATTAAAGCAGACGGTGTTGATTTGAACCCACAAGAATTTTTTTTTCCTGTGGCGAAACCACAGAATGCATTTTTTATTAGGGCCAGACGGCGGACGATCGCTCTCTCCAATAATATTCGTCACTTATCAGCTGTGTGGCTCCCCAATCAATAGAAAAGTGCAGATTGAGGTAGGTCTCCACAAAAGATTGTCTCCACACTTCCCCAGACTGTTTATCTCTGAAAACATAACCCACACTGTGAATCAATAGCCATCTCTGCTGGCTGATTTGTTATGGGTCAAGACCAAAAATGAGTTACGGGGGGGGCTCAACTACACACGCAAACTACTTTTAATGAATATAGATCACTTCACTTGAATATACCCTTGTTTTTCTTATGCTACAAAGGTTGTAAATTGTCAGGTAAAGATGGTATAGGTGACGTTTTAGGATTGAGGAGATGGTCAAGGAGGATCATTTCTTTCTCAAGTGGTTGTTTAATGGAATGTCTGCTTCCTTTCTTCTTATACTTAACTCTTATTGCTTAACTTCCTATCTGACTTCTTAGTTTCTTATTTTGGTGAAAAATATCAAAATAAATTGCAATCGTCAGGCATGAAAATAAACATCCATCCATCCATTTTCTTCCCGCATATCCGAGGTCAGGTCGCGGGGGCAGCAGCTTAAGCAGGGGAGCCCAGACGTCCCTCTCCTCGGCCACTTCGTCCAGCTCTTCCTGGTGGACATCAGCACATTTTTGCTGTATTTTATAAACATCCATTCATTTTCTTTCGCTTATCCGAGGTCGGGTCGCAGTGCAGCAGCCTAAGCAGAGAAACCCAGACTTCCTTCTCCCCGGCCACTTCGTCCAGCTCCTCTCTGTGTATCCCAAGACGTTTCCAGGCCAGCTGAGAGACATAGTCTCTCCAGCGTGTCCTGGGTCTTCCCCGAGGCCTCCTACCGATTGGAAGTGCCCTGAACACCTCCCCAGGGATAGGGATGCCCAAGCCACCTCATCTGGCTCCTCTCAATGTGGAGGAGCAGCGGTTCTACTCCAAGTCTCTCCCGGATGACAGTGCTTCTCACCCTGTCGCTAAAGGAGAGCCCAGCCAGCCTGCAAAGAAAACTCATTTCGGCCGCTTGTACCCGCGATCTTGTCCTTTCGGTCCCTACCCAAAGCTCATGACCATAGGTGAGGGTAGGAACGTAGATCGACTGGTAAATTGAAAGCTTTTCCTTTTGGTTTAGCTCGCTCTTCACCACAACAGACCGGTACAGAGCCCGCATCACTGCAGACGCCTGTCCATCTCACGTTCCATCTTTCCCTCACTCGTGAACATGACTCCGAGGTATTTAAACTCCTCCACTTGAGGCAGGACCTCATCCCTGACTCGGAGATGGCACTCCAACCTTTTCCGGGCAAGAACCATGGACTCGGACTTGAAGGTGCTGATTCTCATCGCAGGCGCTTCACACTCAACTGCGAACTGATCCAGTGAGAGTTGAAGGTCACCGCTCAATGAAGCCAGCAGGACCACGTCATCTGCTAAAAGCAGAGACCGAATCCTGTGGCCACAAACCTGAAACCCCTCACCGCCCTGGCTGCGTCTAGAAATTCTGTCCATAAAAGTAATGAACAGAATCGGTGACAAAGGGCAGCCCTGGCTGAGTCCAACCCTCACTGGAAACGGGTTCAACCTATTGCCGGCAGTGAGAACCAAACTCTGACACCGGTCAAACAGGGAGCAAACCGCCTGAGTTAGGTGGTTCAATACCCCATATCTTGGAGCACTCCCCAGAGTATTCCCCGAGGAACACAGTCAAATGCCTTCCCCAAGTCCGCAAAACACATGTAGTCTGGTTGGGCCAACTCCCATGCTCCCTCAAGAAACTAGCTGAGAGTATAGAGCCGGTCCACAGTTCCACGACCAGGACGAAAACCACACTGATCCTCCTGAATCCGAAATTCGACTATCCGGCAGATCCTCTTCTCCAGAACCCCTGAATAGGCTGAGGAATGTGATCCCACAATAGAACACACCCTGCGGTCCCCATTCTTGAAAAGCGGGATCGCCACCCCGGTCAGCCAGTCCAGGGGGACACCGACCACGATGTCCAGCGATGCTGCAGAGTCGTGTCAACCAAGACACGCCCACAGCATCCAGGGCCTTAAGGAACTCTGGGCGGATCTCATCCACTCCTTGCCACCAAGGAGCTTTTTGACCACCTCGGTAACCTCAGCCGCAGAGATAGGGGGACGTGTCGGTGGGATTGAGGAGGTCGTCAAAGTATTTTATTTCCATGACCTCACCGAACTCCTCCCATGTTCGAGTTTTTGCCTCAGTGACTGACAGAGCCTCAGACCGCTTGGTCTGCCGGTCCTGTCAGCTGCCTCCAGCGTCCCACGTACCAGAACAGCCTGATGGGACTCTTTCTTCAGCTTGACGGTATCCTTCACCGCTGGTGCCCACCAACGGGTTCTGGGAGTACCGCCACGACAGGCACCGATCACCTTACGGCCACAGATCCAATCAGCCGCCCGACAATGGAGGCACGAAACATCGCCCACTCAGACTCAATGTCCGTTGCCTCCTTCAAAACTTCGTCAAAGCTCTCCTGCAGGTGGGATTTAAAACTCCTTCTGACAGGAGACTCTGCCAGACATTCCCAGCAGATCCTCACAATGCGTTTGGGTCTGCCAGATCTGACCGGCATTCTCCCCCACCATTGAAACCAACTAACCACCAGGTGGTGATCGGTTGACAACTTTGCCACTCTCTTCACTCGAGTGTCCAAAACATGTGGCTGCAAGTCCCATGACACAACCACAAAGTCAATCATCGAACTGCGGGCCAGGGTGTTCTGGTGCAAAGTGCACATGGGGACACCCTTATGCTTGAACATGGTGTTTGTTATAGACAATCCGTGACGAGCACAGAAGTCTAATAACAAGACACCGCTCGGGTTAAGATCAGGGGGGCCGTTCCTCCCAATCACACCTCTCCAGGTCTTACTGCCGCAGCCAACATGAGCGTTGAAGTCACCCAGTAGAAAAAGGGAATCCCTCGAGGGAGCGCTCTCTAGTAATTCCTCTAAGGACTCCAAAAAGGGTGGGTATTCTGAACTGCTGTTTGGCGCATAAGCACAAACAACAGTCAGGACCCGTCCCCCCACCAAAAGGCGTAGGGAAACTACCCGCTCGCTTACCGGGTTAAACTCCAACGTGCAGGCTTGGAGCCGGGGGGGCAACAAGAATTGCCATCCCTGCCCGTTGCCTCTCATTGCCAGCAACACCTGAGTGGAATGAAGTCCAGCCCCTCTCGAGAGGACTGGTTCCAGAGCCCTTCCTGTGCATTGAGGTGAGTACGACTATATCTAGCCGGAATTTCCCCACCTCACCCAACAGCTCAGGCTCCTTCCCCGCAAGAGAGGTGACATTCCGCGTACCAACAACTAGCTTCTGTAGCGAGGATCGGACCGCAAAGGCCTCCGCCTCCAGCCGCCACCCAGCTGACTTAGCACCCGACCCCTTTGGCTCCTCTTACGAGTGGTGACCTCATGGAAGGGGGAACCCACATTACCTATTTTGGCTGTGCTCGACCGGGCCCCAAATAAAAATAAACTATATTTCATATATATTTATATAACACAGTTGATCAGGATGCTTTTACATGTTGATGATCATGACATTTTTCCTTTTAAAAAAACATTGTGAAAAAAATGAAGCATATTTTTGAAAAAGTACATTTTACAAATTATAATACAATATTTTTTATATTTAATATTTTAGTGGTTAAATGAAATATTTTATTTTCATGTAATTATTGTATTTTATAACAATTATCACTAGTTGAGAGTTTTTCTCCACTTTGATTGGGATTTATATAGGATATTATTTTCTTCTTACATTTTTTTAGCTTTTGTTTGGACTTAGTGTTTCTTTCGACTCTTCCACTTAAGTTCGTTTCTGTTTCAGCCAAATCAGAACGCTAGCCAAAGTGCAAGACAATCACATATTCCCCTGCAGCTTTTGTGCATCAATACACCACATTTCTCCATAGTCGTCTTTTGCTCTTGGATGCGGCCTTCGCCTACTGCGCATCTTGGTAGGTGGCGTGTAGTGGGTGTTTGAGAACTCGCGCTTGAAAACCTTTGAAAGTCACTCAAAAAGATTGTCAACGGACAAATTTGCTAAAGGGCCTCCTATGAAGTACTGTGGCAGTTGAAACGGGACAGTTTTCAATATTCCTAACGCATCTGGTGACCTAGAACACTCAATTCGTTACCCTTATATTAGAAACAAAGCCTTCTTTGAACTAATCTATGGAGATCTCCATCACGGAAGAGGAAGAATTTATTGGTTTTAGTTCCCAAGAGGACGGCAATGACTGACTTCTCTGGTAGGCTGCAGTCATTTACGTTACATGCACTATTCTGTGTATGGTTCTGCACTATTTACATAGCTGTGTTGCACCACTTTTTGGCACACATATTTTATTAGACGTTTTTAATTGTTTTCATTCTGTGTAACATCTTTCTGTGCACTAAATATCCTATCTCATGACGTGGACACTTATACCTTCTACACTGGAAATGATGGTAATTCTGACCTCACTTTGGCCCGTATTCCTGAAGCATCCTAAGGCAAAAAGTAGCTCTTAGTGACGTCACTCTTACCAAAAAAATCTTTGAATTGTTACTTGCTAAGACCAACGCATCTGAGGCCTTGAGAGCTCTTGATGCTGCGTAATGCTAGGAGTAGTGAGGAGGACTTTTAGCTTTGCAGAGTTAAATAATGTCACAATTATGCGTTTATTCTAAAATAAACGCCCACCCCCCAGAGTTGCTCCCAGGAACTTCTTTAATCAATCGTAGCCAAAAAACAAATCCTGGCAAGGACTCTTAGGTTAAGTTAAGAGCTTTCTGAGAGCACCGTGAGAAACTTTGTGAATGCAGGCCCTTTTCTTGCTGCCATTTGCCTCAAATGCCTCGTTGGGGGAACATCGCCTGGGTACAGGAAGGTGACACGGGAGGGGCTTGAAGGTCTCTAAAGGTGTAATGGGGTCATGATTGAAGGGTTTTTAAATATCGGCGGTCACCGCTATCCTTTGTATACGTGCTGGATGTAGTCTTTCTCTCATCTAAGCGCAGTAAAATAGCCTCTGAGTGCATTCAAGGCACTTGGCTGTCAACAATGCACTGATTAGCCGCCTCCTATTACAAAAGTGCTTTTCATCAATGCTTTCAAACGCAGCATTCCGAAAGGTCTTCCAATGGTCCATAACTGCATAATAAGCTTCATAATGACTCGGGCCGGGGATGATATTGTTTCCTTGCAAGAGCTCATTCCTTAAAGGGCTTTTATGAAAATGAAGGAGGCAAAAAACAAAAGCGTTTTTTTTTTTAAGTTAAATGAGGATCTGCATCAGAAGCATGAGGTCAGCAAAAAGGCACCTTCACATCAACTAGTCCGGTTTCTGTTGTTGACTTGAATCGATTGATTAAATGCGGGAGTAAGTGCAAAGAAAACCAAACCCTACACTCTGACTCTGCTTTTTTGCTCCTATTCCTCTGTCTCTCACAAGGTCGTCCATTACGACGGTCTACATTGAAGTTTTGCCGCCCAACAACCAGAGTCCTCCGCGTTTTCCCCAGCAACAGTACAGCCTGGAGATCAGCGAAGCTATGAGGACGGGAGCCACGTTGCTTAACCTGCAGGTACACACACACATAGTGCCGGGAACCCCCTTTGGGGCGCGCCCCCCAGTTTGAAAACCACCAGGTTAATTGGTTGGTATGAATGTGCCTGTTAATGGTTGTTTGTCCTGCGATTAGGGTCTATTAGAGTCCTAGGTCTAGGCTGACGACCAAAGGGGACAGAGCATTTGCAGTAGCAAGCCCCGAAGTCTGGGACGCTCTGCCCCCAAAGCTTAGAACTGCTACTTCTGTCGAGAGTTTCAAATCCATGCTAAAAACACATTTCTTTGCACTGGCTTTTAACGCAAGCTGAACTGGATATGTTTTATATGTACTTTTTATTGTATTGTTTTTTATTATTGTTTGTGTTCATGTTAGCCAGCAATTTGGCTGACAACCAGTCCAGGGTCTACGCCACCTCTTGCCAAAAGCCAACTGGGATAGACTCAGGCACCACCCCGCGAACCCAGTGATGACAACCGGTATAGAAAATGGATGGATAATGTCCAAAGTACCTTGAAGCTGGAATTTAGACGGTTTAAAAGCGCTTTAAGTAAGCCTTACTGGGACCCCGTGACTGTAGCTCTAATGTTAATGGCAAGAAAGAAATGTCACCAAGAACTGCTGTTGTTCCAATTTACATGTACACTCCAGCTCTTGTCCGTAATGCAGTATATGTCATCACTTACAACGAGAGGACACCGTCGTTGGCGACACCAGCATTGCTATGTGTGATTATGTGCAATATTCGATTTTTTACAGCAGGAGAGAATGGATTTTTCAGCACCAGTTCGGTGCTCATAAACAGGTTCTAAGGACATATATTGGAGCATATTAGCTGTCAAATGATGACAATTTTAATTATATTAATAGCAGATTTCAAATGAATTAATCAGGATTAATCACTATTTGCCACTGTGTGTGACATCAGCACATTTTTGCTGTATTTTATAAACATCCATTCATTTTCTTTCGCTTATCCGAGGTCGGGTCGCAGGGCAGCAGCCTAAGCAGAGAAACCCAGACTTCCTTCTCCCCGGCCACTTCGTCCAGCTCCTCTCTGTGTATCCCAAGACGCTCCCAGGCCAGCTGAGAGACATAGTCTCTCCAAAGTGTCCTGGGTCTTCCCCGAGGTCTCCTACCGGTCAGACGTGCCCTGAACACCACCTCAGGAAGGCGTCCAGGAGGCATCCTAACCAGATGCCGGAGCCACCTCATCTGGCTCCTCTCAATGCGGAGGAGCAGCGGTTCTACTCCAAGTCTCTCCCGGATGACAGTGCTTCTCACCCGACCTCTAAGAGAGAGCCCTGCCACCTTGCGGACTAAACTCATTCTTTCGGTCACTACCCAAAGCTCATGACCATAGATGAGGGTAGGATCGACCGATGCAGAGTCCGCATCACTGCAGAAGCTGTGATCCCTGACCCCCAACCCGGAGATGGGACTCCACCCTTTTCCGGTTGAAGACCATGGACTCTGACTCGGAGGTGCTGATTCTCATCCCGGCCGCTTCACACTCAGCTGCGAACCTATCCAGCAAGAGTTGAACGTCACGGCTTCACGAAGCCAACCGAAAAGCAGAGACCCAATCCTGCGGCCACCAAACCGGACCCGTCGACGCCCTGGCTGCGCATAGAAATTCTGTCCATGAAAGTAATGAACAGAATCGGTGACAAAGGGTAGCCTTGACTCAGTCCGACGCTCACTGTAAACGGGTCCGACTTATTGCCGGCAATGCGAACCAAACTCTGACACCGGTCATACTGGGAACGAACCGCCTGGATTAGGTGGTTATTTTATAAAGCACCTAATTCTGTTATTTTATAAACAGAAATACAAATTGTGTGTGTGCGTGTGTATGTGTGTGTTAACAGTTACATTAGTGAGAGATAAGAATATCTACTACCTGTTTGTCTAGGTTTTTATTTTTTAGATCACACATGATACAGACATTAATCAGTTAACGTACTTGCTGCTGTCTGGAGACAGCGAGGAAGTGTCAGCTTGTGAGTTGGAAATACGTGCAGTATGTGGTGCCGGAATTGCACTGCTGTTGTTGTGTTCAGGTCCGAATAAGGAGCGACAGGCTGTGTGAGACTCTGTGGGGGGACACAGTGGTGATTGCATCGTAACAGAGATGTAGCTTTGCAATGTAGTACTTTGAATGTAATACTTTGGAATGATGTGATGGTAAATGGGGGTGTGTTTGAATGTGTTTCTCACAGGCGGTGGACCGGGAGGGGGACCCCATTATCTACAGAATCCACCGCGGGGATCACCACGGACAGTTTCTACTGCAGCGCAAGTAGGTCTCAGTAGATGTTTGGACTACAAAATGTTATGAGACTGTGGAATGAGTAAAAAATGCATGCAGCGTTTTCACAATAAAGCTACATTGATGCATGTTTTTTTTAAATCTATCAAACTTGCATTTATACACTTACAGACTGTCAATACCGAAATGCAATATTGTTAATACCACACCATACCACCGATATCTTAGTATACCTGCAAAATGTAATAAATACTGAGCGGTGCTTCTACTATTTTGGTTTTAAGCTACAGTGGGACCCAAATGAGGATAAGCGGCATAGAAAATGGATGGATGGAGCAAAATAATAGAAACACCTAGAATGGAATTGACCTACTTTCCTGCAAGGGTGTGTTTTTTTTCTAAATAAAATACACCTTTCCTGCATATTATGGATATATTTAAGTCACAACTATGATATCGTAATATATCATAACACCACCGGGGAGAGATTATAGCTCCAAAAGAGTCAAATCCTTTAACAGTTGGGCTTCATCAAGCAACACATAAATGATCTAAGGATCTTTGCTGTATTTATTCATTCGCATGTCATCAAAAACGCATCCCGTCCAGTGGGAAATGGTCTATTTACATTTCTGGAGGGTGTGTAGCCACCCAGGGAATCGTGGCGAGAGAGAGAAGGAAATGCAGAGACGCAAATAGGAAGTGACACGAGGAGTACAAAAAAGCAGCGGCGCTCGTGTTCAACAGCAGCCAGGAAGCAAACAGACAGGATTTAAGGATTTCAAAGCAGAATGGAAGACTATATATTCAGCAGGAAGAAAAAAAATCATGAAACCAGCACTTTTAAGAGCTTTCATCTCCACGTCGGAGGAACATTGGATGGGCTCTGTCAGACGTGGTTCCGACTAGTTGTGTGGATCTCGGGCGGCGTTGTTACCGCGCCGCCATAAGGGCAAGCTGACTCGTGCTTCCGTGCGACGGCATTACACCCCGCAGCTCACCTTGACGCAAAAGTTGCAGAATAGTCTTTTTGCAACGGCCCACTTTGCACATCTTGAGTCCTGCCAAGATATATGCACAGCGCCTTTAATACACTGCCAGGAGATTGCATCAGCCCGTATTACATCAGCGTATACGGCGCACAGAAACTGTCAAAGAACCCGCACGCAAAAAGCAACAACGGGCTGGGGGGGGGATAAAAATATATAGCAATAAAAAGCTGAGAGCGGAACATTACTGTAAAAGGAGGACAAATAACGACAATGGCTGACATGTTAAAGCCTATAAAATATAATGATGGAATCACAATATAAGCAACCCCCCCGCACCCCCTCATTGTAATTTATTTCTTCTCCTCTGTGCTATTTGCACTCATGGCCCCAGGATTAACCGTGTGCAATTTTTTTTCCCAGTTCTGGCTATTTGGTTCTGGATAAACTTCTGGACAGGGAGACTCAGGACTATTATACCCTGGTTGTCACAGCCTCAGATGAGCGGCCAGATGGGGTAAGCATAACAACAGCTGTGCCTTTATGGGAGAAGAAAAACAATGGCTGCAATTTCAAAGTCTTTCCATCATGAAAACCAAGCGAGGAGAATTATTTTCATGACAGTAATCCCTCACCACTTCCTCCCCCTTCCAATTTTGCGGCTTCACTTTATCGCGTTTTTTTCAAAAATATATGCACTAAAAAAGCGACGGTGTTTTGTGATTGAATATGTTTGAATATTGGTCCAAGTTTTACATATTTTTTGCCTAAATGAACCCTTTTCAAGCATAAAAATGGCTAAACAAATGAAAATACAAATATAACGCCACAGAGCATGACCCGTGGCTTGCTAAAACTCAACTCTGAAGTCACTTCCTGTGCAGCCCTCGCACCCGAACACTTTTCAGCAACACACGCACGATAACATGAACACAATGATAGAAGGTCATGACATTACACTGAGACAGCAGCCATCACAGAAGGTGCAGAACAGGAAGTAACTCTCCCGATGCTGGCATGTGGGAGTCTAGATCAAGGGGTCGGGAACCTTTTCTGGCTAAGGGAGCCATAAAGGAGACATATTTTCAAATGTATTTCCGTGAGAGCCATATCCTATTTTTTAAAAAGTCAATACAACTAAAAGTGTGCCAAAGATAAAAAGTCTCTGAATTGGATGGATGAAAGTGCCGAGAAGGTTTTATATTTTATATTATATTTTATTTTTAACACTTTTCTGTGCAAATAAATAAATAAAAATTACACATTATAAAACAATTATATTTTTAATTGTAGTATGACTTTTTACCCACAATATTTTAACTTTATTCCCATATTATCAACCTAATATTCCAAAAAGGACAACTTTATATTGTTTTTTTATTTTATTTCTTAATATTGCAACATTTAAAAAATAAAAATGAACTGTTATTAAATTACATATTACAAGTTTATTCTCGTAAAATTATGACCTTATTCTCTTAATATTTTGACTTTCTACTTGTAAAATGAGACCCTTTTTTTTTTTTCTGCTGTTTTTCCGCTATGGTCATGAGCTTTGGGTGGTGACCAAAAGAACGAGATGGCGGGTAAAAGCGGCCGAAATGAGTTTTCTCCGCAGGGTGGCTGGGCTCTCCCTTAGAGATAGGGTGAGAAGCACTGTCATCCCGGAGAGACTCGCTGCACCTCCGCATTGAGAGGAGCCAGATGAGGTTGCTCGGACGCCTCCCTGGGGAGGTGTTCAGGGCACTTCCAACCGGTAGGAGGCCTCGGGGAAGACCCAGGACACGCTGGAGAGACTATGTCTCTCAGCTGGCCTGGGAACGCCTCGGCATTCGCCGGGAGGAGCTGGACGAGGTTGCCGGGGAGAAGGAAGTCTGGGCTTCCCCGCTTAGGTTGCTTCCCCCCGGACCCAATCTCGGATAAGCGGAAGAAAATTGGTGTTTATAAAATACAGCAAAAATGTGCTTGCGTTACACATAGTGGCAAATAGTGATTAATCCTGATTAGTTCATTTGAAATCTGCCATTAATTTAATTTAAACATGAAAATATTTACTTATAAACAAAGAATCCTATTTTTTAGAAACTCATTCATCATTGACAGGTCTGGAACTAATGAACCACAGTAAACAAGGCGTTGTCATATTGTATATTACAGCTTCATCTTTCAGCTTCATTAATGATAACGCATGCATGAGAAAGTGGAAAGGAAAATGTACCTCGTTTGGACCACATGGTCATTTGTTCTCAAAAATCTTGTAGCAGCAGAACCTGTGTCATGATAGCGATACAAAGCAGACTGCTTAGCCAGATAGCGCTGATGAGTTCGTCGTAAACAACAGTGCGGCAAGCTCAACAGTCGATTTTATATAACGGTCGATATTTTATAACAAGCGGATGCTGGCCACTCGTGATACTTCAAACTACAGTAGGAGGTTGCCCACAGCCACAACCAATTCAATGTTTTTGGACCTGATTGAGACCTTGGCCCTTATTTTCTTTTGTAGACCACTTACCAGTCGACTCTGTGGTGAATTGAATCACGGCATTAGCTGAAGTATTTGTGGTATTGTTATTTTTGTTATTGTTCCCCGCATCTCCTAAGAAATCCTTTCTCTTAGTGACCCCACCGCACCTCCACACATGGGCGGCCTTCCACGTCTGCAGCAAGCCTGCAGTGAGGCTGCAGTGGGTTCATTCAGGGAGGCAACGTTGACACTCGCAGTCAATTTGCTCTCTTGGCCTTGACAGTTATCGTATTATCCAGGAGGTGTTCAAGTCAAAGGAAAGCTAAACGTAGTTCGTCCAGCCTGACACGTGATATTATTTCTGTTATAGAAGTAGGAGGGACACGGGATTGCAGTGCATGTAGTTCACACGCTGTGAGCCATTAATCAGCATCGCTTGGAACGGCCTTAGGCTGGTTTCCTCACGCACACACAAACCACACACACTATTACGGAAGGTGTCGGTGTGAGAGTGTCAAACTGCAAAGTGCCTAATTGGCTATTTGGCCGGAGAATCCATCATGCTGTTCCACAGGTCGCCAGCCAGCCAGCACTGACCCGCTGTGGGCTTGACGTGCACGGTCCAGCGGACTGTGTTGTGGCGGACCACAGCGTGGATAAATCGTTTCTCGCTGCTGTAATTCCCTAGTAGCATACGCCACACGTTGCAGCAGCAGCAGCCCTTTCCCTGCACTGATAAGTCATCAAGTTAACTTAACACGTCTCTGGGGTCAAAAAGTCCACACTGTTGACATTCAACCAGAGAACATGCCAAAGCTACAGGTCATCCCCATATCCTATTTTAGAAGATAAAACGTCTCTGAATTGGATGGATGAAAATGCTGAGAAGGTTTTATATTTGGCATGTTATTTTTAACAGATGAAGATGCTGAGGTTCTCTTTGGGTGTGACCAGGATGGACAGGATCAGGAATGAGCACATCAGAGGGACAGCACATGTTAGAGGTTTTGGAGATAAAGTCAGAGAGGCCAGACTGAGATGGTTCGGACATGTCCAGAGGAGAGATAGTGAATATTTTGGTAGAAGGATGCTGAGCTTTCAACTGCCAGGCTGGAGGCCTAGAGGAAGACCAAAGAAGATGGAGTGAAAGAGGACATGAAGTTAGTTATGGGGGGAGGGAAGAGGATACAGAAGACAGGGTTAGATGGATTCTCTGTGGGATAAGCTCAAAGGAAAAGATTTTTCATGTTCATGTTTTACTTTCAAATGTCAGCAAAAAAAGTATGATAAATTATAAAACAAAAATGATAATTTTAACTGTAATACTTTATTCCCACAATATTTGAACTTTATTCCCATATAGGTGTTTCCCCAAACAAATATTCCAAAAATTACAACTTTGTATTGTTTTGTTTCTTAATATTGTGACATTAAAAAAATAAAAATGAACTCTGCTACTAAAATGACATCCTCGTTTATTCTCGTAAAATTGTGACATTTTTTTCTCTTAATATTTTGACTTTCTACTAGTAAAATTACAGCCATTTTTTCCATTTGTGCTGGGTTTGTTATTGTTTGGGTTTGTTATTGTTGTTTTGCCATTTTTTTCCTCATAATTATGACTTCAGTCCTGTAATATTTTGACTCTATTCTCCTAATATTATAATCTTTTCCACAACCTAATTATCCAAAAATTACAAAATTTTTTCTCCTAATATTTTGACTCTGTTTTTTTGTAAAATTACTGCTCATTTTTCAATTTTTGCTGTTTCCTTAAAGTTGTTTTTGTTCAATTGTATTTTTCGACTGTGCCGCTGGCCAAAAAATCAATCGGAACGCACTTTCAGCACCCCTGTTGTGATATGTTACATATATTTGGAGAAAAAAAACTAAATGAAAATAAATCTTATGTTGTTCAGAAACTTCTGAAAGCCATATGTGGTCATCAAAAGAGCCTCATCTGGCTCCCGAGCCATAGCTTCCCTACCCCTGCTCTAACTGCAGGGCTTTTTGGCCAATCAGGAGCCTGAAGAAAGCAACTGAAGGAAAAGACACACTCCAGTAATCCCTCTTTCATTGTGGTTACTTGGTTCCAGACCCGACCATGATGAGTTTGATATAGTTTGCGTAAAGAAAATCTGTTTAAGCCCTTCTAATGTTTTTGTACATCATTAAAGTACCCTAGACATAAAAATAGCACCTTTACAATCACCTTTACACTCTTATTATCTAATGTAAATCAATGGGTGAGTTCTTTGTTTACTTGCTGTTCTGTATAGTACTTTCTGCTGTGGCTGTTGTCTCAACAATGTCATATTACTGACACCTAGTGACCAGTGTAGAATACTGCATATCATCACAACGTCTTTGCAGGCATCTTCTGAAGGCCTTATATTTATATTATTTCATTGTTATGGTTTAAAATGCTTAATTTAGGAATTAATGCATATTGTTTGTGCTGTGAGGGCCCGGCATCCACAGGTGGGGGGGGTTCTGCTTACAGCCCAACACCGTGCAGGGCGTTTGGCATTTGCCAGAGAACCCCGAGATCGGCAAATTCGCCATTTCTCCATGTGCCCGCCCTGCACATCACTTTTGCGGCTAAGCCCTTCCTTGTCTGATCAACTCTTTGAAATGCACATTTCTATTTCCATCATGCACTTTAAACAAAAATGATACATTTTTTTTATAGTGAGAGAGACGCACAAAGTAGCGGCGTGAAAGCTGCTCATTTTAGTGTGAGCAGCTGTCACCTCGGCACAAAAGGGAATGGGCCGCGAGGGTCTAAGTGGCAGTAATTAGTAAGCAAAATGGGCCTTCAGACAACACTGTGGAGCTGGATATTCCTTTCTCTCTAACTTTGCGAGGGATTTATGGTCTTTGACAAGACTATAATGGTACCGTCACATCTGCCTGTGTTTGTGTGTGTGTAGACCTCCACGGCCACGGTGCACATTGTGGTGACAGATGTTAACGACAACGACCCGCTGTTCGATCCCTCGCTGCCGGTGAACCTCACTGTCACCGAGGAGCGGGATCAGGCATACGTCGGACGCGTCAAGGTAAGAATTACACAGAGACACGCGTACGATGACGGTGTGCACTTAGAGCGTGGGTAGGGAAGCTACGGCTCGGGAGCCGGATGTGGCGCTTTTGATGACCACATATGGCTCTCAGAGGTTTCTTAACACCATAACATTGATTTATTTTTATTTATTTTTTCTTAAAATATATCTTGCTTTACAACAGGGGTGCTGAAAGTGCGGTCCCGTCACACATTCTATAAATACAATTTAACAAAAAACTTTAAGGAAACAGCAAAAATTTCAAATGGAAAAAAAGTCAAAATTTTAGGAGAAAAAAAATAGAATTCAACCAAAAAAAGTTGAAAATTTTGGAAAAAAAGGTTGCAGAAAAAGTTATAATATTAGGAGAATAAAGTCATAATTATGAGAAGTTAAATAACAATCAATTTTTAAAAAACAACAGAAATGGGAAAGAATTGCTGTATTTTTATGAGTAGAAAATCAAAATATTAAGAGAAAGTGAAAATTTTACAAGATTGAATTTGCACTGTTATGGGTAAAAATATGATTTTACTAGTTTTTATTTTTTTAATATGTCATATTATGAGACACAAACAAAACAATATAAAGTTTATATATATTAGGCTGAGGGGGATAAAGTAAAAATATTGTGGGAATAAAGTCATATTAAAATGATACACTTTTCGTTTTATAATGTGCAATGTTTCAAAGTAAAGTAAAACATGCCAATGTTAGAAATTACATTCCCAGTATAAAACCTTCTCAGCACTTTCATCCATCCAATTCGGGGACTTCTAAAATAGTTGGTTTTGCTTAAAAATGCACACTCATTACTGATTGGTGTTAAAAAACAGGATATGGCTCTTGCGGAAATACATTGGAAAAAATGACTTCCTTAGCCCAAAAAACTGTTACTTGTAGGGCTGCTACTTTTCACAGCAGAGTTCACCAATGCAGCTCCTCCATAAAGCAAACCTATTTTTTTAGTTTTTTACATTTTGTATGAGGCATGAACACTTTTCTGTGGGGTGTAAATATATAAAAACCGATTTAAAGAGACAGCTCATTAATGCACATAATGACACACACCTATGCTGCCTACAAGGACTCCAGCAAAACACCTCCAAAAACGTCCAACTTCCACACAATAACGTGTAATACTTGCTGTATTTTTGTTGTATTTTAGCATTTTTAAGCATTACTTAAACTTCCTTCCTTGGCACATTGGTTTGACATTGCAAAATAGGAGCAAACACCTGCACAACGGGTCGGGAACCTTTCGGGCTAAGCGAGCCATAAAGGAGACATAAAGGAGACATATCCTATTTTTAAAAAAGTCAATACAACCAAAGTGTGCCAACAATTTTAGAAGATAGTAAGTTTCTGAATTAAATGGATGAAAGTGGTTTGATATTTGGAATGTTATTTTTAACACTGTCATTCCTGTCATTTTTTACATTAAAATGTCAGCAAAATGAACGATATAACCAAAATGATATGAATTGTAATATTATGACTTTATTCCCGTAAAATTGTATTTTTAATTTTCCCCCAACCTAATATTACAAAAATTACAGATTCTATATTGCTTGGTTTGTTAATATTACAACAATTAAAAAATAAAAATGAACTGTTACTAAAATGACATTGTTTTTACTCTTATTGCAGGTTTATTCTTGCACACTTGTGACTTTTTTTTCTTAACATTTTCACTTTCTACTCATAAAATTACAGCTTTTTAAAAATTCATTTCTGCTGTTTTTCTTTTAAATGTTCAAAATTAGTTTCAACTTTTCTCATAAATACGACTTTATTCCTGTAACATTTTGACTTCCTGGTATTATAACCTTTTCCACAACCTCATTTTCCAAAAATGACAAATTTTTTTGGTCAGATTCCAACTTTTTTCTCCTAATATTTGACTCATCTTTTGTAAAATTACTGCTCATTCTTCAGTTGCCGATAGACGCCGATAGCCGATCACAAAAACCGATGGCCGCGCGGCGGCAACGCGACAGGAACATGACATGAACGTGCACGCGTGCTGTTGTGCTGAGCCGACAAGGAATGCACTTTGCCCCGTATTGCCTCGAGAATCAACACTAGTCTGTAAAACCTCAATTGTTTCTGTGTGGCAACTTGGAACCGACTACGCCAATCGATGCTAGTGTGTTTGATCACTCCCTTGTCAAACCGCTTCCACTTCTTCTGGATCTTTCTTTGCATGCTTTGCTGTCAACGGCCACAACTATTCACTGCGTGACTTTTTACCACAGCGACATTTTGTTTTTTAAATGCAGTTACTGTAGTTTGGAGCTTGTTTTTGATATTACGTCCAACTTTTTCAAGTGTCTATTGTCTTTTATATACTGCAAAAAAAAATTAGAAGAACACTTTGAAAACACATCAGATCCAAATGGGGGGGGATTATCTTAAATATCTTTCCTGATAATAAGTAGGTGATGTATTAGTAACAAAATGATGCCACATAATTTGATAGAAATGAAAATGATCATCCTATAGAGGGGGGGAATCAAAGACAGACCAAAAATGAAAGAGAAAAAATGATACAGCAGACTGGTCCGTTTTGCCAAAATGTCCTTGTAGCAACTCCAAATGATTCTCAGGAGTTTGTGTGGCCCCCACGTGCTTGTACGCATGCCTGACAACGTCTCCTCCCAGATCTGGACCAGGGCATCAATGAGCTCCTGGACAGTCTGAGGAGCAACATGGATGGACCTAAACATAATGTCCCAGAGGTGTTCTCTTGGGTTTAGGTCAGGTGAACGTGGGGGCCAGTCAATGGTATCAATTCCTTCATCCTCCAGGAACTGCCTGCATACTCTAGCCACATGAGGTCGGGCCAGGAGAAACCCAGGTCCCACTGCACCAGTGTAGGTTCTGACAATGGGTCCAAGGATTTCATCCCGATACCTAATAGAAGTCAGGGTGCCATTATCTAACCTGTAGAGGTGTGTGCGTCCTTCCAGGGATATGCCTCCCCAGACCATCACTGACCCACCACCAAACCGGGCATGCTGAATGATGTTGCAGGCAGCATAACGTTCTTCATGGCATCTCCAGAACCTTTCACGTCCTTCGCATGTGCTCAGGTTGAACTTGCTCTCATGGGTGAACAGCACAGGGCACCAGTGGCGTAGTTGCCAATTCTGGTGGTCTATGGCAAATGCCAATCAGGCTCTACGGTGCTGGGCAGTGAGCACAGGGCCTACTACAGGACGTCGCGCCCTCAGACCAACCTCGTGGAGTTTCTGATTGTTTAGTCAGAAACTTCCACACCAATGGCCTGCTGGAGGTCATTTTGTAGGACTCTGGCAGTCCCCATCCTGTTCCTCCTTGCACAAAGGAGCAGATACTGATCCTGCTGAGGGTTTAAGGACCTTCTTCTGCCCTGTCCAGCTCTACTGGAGTAACTACCTGTCTCCTGGAATCTCCTCCTCCATGCTCTTGAGACTGTGCGGGGAGACACAGCAAACCGTCTTGCAATGGTACGTATAGATGTGCCATCATGGAGGAGTTGGACTACTTGTGCAACCTCTGTAGCGTCCAGGTAGCGCACCATGCTATCAACAGAGATGTTGATCCAAGCCAAATGAAAAACTACAGCAGTAGAAAGTCAGTCAGTAAAAAATCAGCCAAAAGAGATGAGGAGTCAGTGGCCTCAACCTGAAAAAGCATTCCTGTTTCGGGGTCTGTCTCATTGTTGCCCCTCTGATGCACCTGTTGTTGATTTCATTAACAACAAAGCAGCTGAAACGGATTAGCAACCCCCTCTGCTACTTAACTGACCACATCACTATCTCACATGTTTGACTGATAGGTTACTATGCTCTGATTAAAAAGTCTTCCTTTTTTGAGCAGTGTACTAATGATATCTTGTCCTCCAAAGACTATTTGTGTGTTGCTGTTTAACAAACATAATTATGGAACAATATATTTCTCACGTATTCATTGTACTAGAAAACATGCATCAAATTAAATTCAGGTTTGTGTCAAATAGTACAAAAATCATTTCCCACAAATAAAAAGAGAAATCATCCAGCAGTTTTTTGTTTAGTATTCTTTGCCTTTTTTTTTTTGTACCCTTGGACTTGTTTCATTTTGATTAGTAGGTGGTGTAAAGTGGCTTTTAAAATACAATTTTATTGCTATTGTGCAATGACATGTGATGGGAAAATGTATATTTTACAAGTATAACTTAGCTTACACTCTTATTACATGAATTACCTTTTACAGAGCTTTAATTCTGAGGACATCCTGCATTGCATTTTAACTTTGGTTGACCCCGTAGCACGGGTGTAGCATGGGTGTACATCAATTAACCCCCCCCCCCCCCTTCCCCCTTGATTTTTCGATGTAATTGCATACAGCGGGTGCAGTCAGGTAGTCTTTCTCCGATGTAAGTTCTTTCCAACCAAATGACATTTGGATCAGCCATAAGAGCATTGTTTTGTCCGGCTCTTTCTAATGCTACCTCTCCAGGATGTCCCAGTAGGGGGGTCCTGAAACATCTATTGACACCCAAGTATTACCTTTTGGTGCAACCTTTCCCGCCGACGAACTGGCACTGCGAATGACTCATTGCGTCTACAATGTCATTCATTTGCATCCAAGAGTTGCAGTCAGAAAGGCACTCCGGGCCAGACCACTGCAGACTGCTATGCACGCTGTATGATCTCTGACCTCTTTTGCAAAAAAAAAAACTGCGCAAACTCCCTATTTTTATGTCAGGCATTCTCTTTTCTTGAGATATTGTAATTTTTCCACAACAAAGACTTTTCTGTTCTATTCCAATCCATGTGATTGGTATCGGTATCGGCTGATCTCACTCATGGATGATCGGTATCGCAGTCGGCGACATAAAACCCTGATTGAAGCATCCCTAGTTTTCATATCATTAGAAGACAGCGGCTCCAGGGACACATTTCTCAGTCGGCGCATCAATAATAATCACTTTTGCAGAATATGGAACTTTCAAACGAATAACTCTGACTGTGTCCATCAAAACTGAGCGTTATTTTAGTTCAGGCAGAATTGTGGATAGAACTGTTTGTTCAGGTCTCCCAGTTAAAGTGGCCAGTGAGGTAAAACAATCTAAATTTTGCAGTAGGTATGTGCTTTCTATGTTTAAATCATAACGACTTTCCAGAGCACACTCCATTAAGTGCATCTAATGTGCTGCACTGCATGCATGAATCCATACGCACATTTACCTCCAAGCATCCTGGGATGTCATCTACGCTTGTGATGACGTCCCCTGTGTGAATTCCCAGAGAAGTTTTCATTTCATTCAACCTGTTAATCCATTCATTGCTGAGAGAAAATGTTCTCACTACATCTAGACATACATTGCGCCTTCACCCTTGCATGTTTTTTCTCTCTTCTAAAAATTTTATAATAAATGATTGCTCTTTCCGAGTTGTGTATGACCTATTATTACTCCAGAAATATTGAAAGTTATATGATGTCTTGTGGTTACTAGGCGCCAGTAACGTTACATTGATGAGACATGACATGCATGTAGTCAGCCATTGCACGTCCGGCATGCAATGACAGAGTGAAAAAAGTTTTCCTCCCATTCCGTGAGGAAGTGGTACATTGTTGGCTTCCAACTTTGTTCATCTTCCTCACCTCATTTGAACACTTTTTTTAAGTTTAGAATAAGTAATTTGGAGAGGCAAAATAGTTAGCTGTGCTGTGCTAGTGGCGGTCCCTGCTCTGTGCAAAGTGGTGAAAACAAAGAAGAATGTCTAAAGGTGACTATTGGGTGTTATTTCGTGTCTACAGGGTTCATGGTTTAATCATGGTTTAAAAAAATGTACTGAGAAAAACATTCTCTAACTAGAACACATACTGTATAAATATTGACGGGTAAGCCTTACATAGTATTCTGGTCACATGATATCACATTAACGCTGCATGCAATTTAACATAAAATAAATAATATGATCATAAACGTGACTGTAGTGTGTTTCCCGGAGTATGTTATGTTTTATTATGCATTATCTTAGTTGCCATATTTGGAGGTGTTCAAACTCATGTAAATCCCTAATGCTAATTGATAGCAAGTGTATGGGATTTTCAATGTAAATTAGCATAGAGCTAGCGCATTCATTTAAAAGGATTTTTGCGGGATGTGGGATGTCAGTTTTTTTAATATATTTTTTTTAGCTTATTTTGTTCATAATTGACATTTATTTCAGTATGTTGAGTTTTGTAGTGCTTCAAAGTAGAGGCTCGGAACTCAACTGCAGTCTCCTCTTGGTGCTGGTTCTTAGAGCTTTGGTTTTCCGCTGTCATGCTTCCACAAAATTCCATTGTAAGTTCAACTCTGGCTCCAAAAGCTTGCTGGGCCGACTGAGCGAAGCATTTGCATAATGAAGTGGGTGGGCTTACCGTAATTATTACACTGTACTGCCAACTCCAACAGTGGAAAATGATGGGAAAACATGGACGCCAGGGAAAACGCGCTGTCTCTTGACCATTTACATCTGAAGAAGTGCAGAAGAAAATTTAAAAGGCGTCAAGAACCCGGCCAATGTTGGACATGGAATGCATGGGAGGTGAGATGGCTGCTGGGTTTAGATCGATTGTTTAAACACATAAAGTGAGAAATTAAAGGAGGACTGCTGAGGCCGAAAGAAAGACGTAGGCAAGTGTGGAAGAGGTTGCAGGACGGTAATGCCTTATTTGGAGGAGCTCGCCACGTTTTGGGCCACGGACGACGAGTTAAACACCATAACGCTGTACTTCTCCAAACTGGAGGCCATGAAGAGAGAAGACCCAGGCACAAGTCAGACCTGCCTGGACCCCCGTAAGTTGTATTTGATGCTTTTAATGTTCACAGCACCGCCGGCTTGCTCTTGTTGAATGACCGGAAGCCACAAAGCTATGCAATCTCCACCATCCCATCCCAAGCAGCAAACTGGTTTCGTGGTAAACCCGCAGTCATGTCAAAAGTACCATTTTTGGTGCGGCTGAGTTCTAATGTAACGTTTTCTTTCTGCCAGAAAACAATAGCATCCTCCCGTTGCTTTGAGTTCCCCACAGACCCAAAGCCTGCAACGTGCAATTATGTTCAAATGTTTTGCAATTTCATTTTTGCACTTTTATGCAAATGCTGTGTTGAAATTTCCCGTGACGTAAAGGCACGGTCCCACAGGACAATGGAAAAGAGCAACCGGTGCGGAGTCAGCTTGGGGGCAACGCGCTTCCACCCCGGCCTCAAACTTAATCCAGCACCAACTTTTGGGTGTTTGAGAACCCGTTATCTTATCTAAAAAACTAAATTAGCCACATGATCCACGGCACTCGTTAGGCGTAACAAAATCTGGCCCCTCGCTGGACGGTTCACGTCCTGCGCTTGTTCAAGACGTTTGGCACCGATTTTTACATGGAGTAGTATGAGTGCATGAATGCAACGCCGTCGTGGAGCTCGTCTGTCGTTAACACCTGCTTGCATGCGCCGCGTGCATTTGTTAGCGCCGCAATCGCGCAAGTGTGACGGGCAAAATGTTTATTTAGCAAACGACCGGGGGCTTCTGGTGCTCGGGAGGCTGGCGCAGCTTCTACACGACAAGCGTTTTTGTCAGCAACAGAGACGTTCATCCTTTTGTTGTTTGTGGCCTTTTAACGGTCTGACGGTGTAATTACGCCGGGGGAGGCGGCGTAGCGGGCGAGATCCTTAAAAGGCTTGGATGCCACGCCGCCGGCACATCAGCTTTATGGATGGTTATGCGTCCCCGTTCCAGATGGGATACCTGTCCCTTTATGCTTTCTTCTCAGGGAAAACCGTCCATACGTCAGGTTTGCACATTTTACCCTGGCGGGATTGATCCGTGGAAGTTTCAGCTCTTGCAAAATTGCTTCATGAAAATGTAGAAATATTGATTCAGGTGTCATAATTGTGAAATTATTTGTTAAATTGACCTTTCATTCATTCCAATGTTCTGTATTAAAACGAGCATGCATTTATTCAAATGCGAAATTGTTTATTAAATTAAGGTCTGGACCCCATGTGTGCAAATGATGTCTCTTGCTCCCTAAAACCGCTCTAGCCCAGTTTGAGCCCCATGAATCCTGGCATTGTCATCTTGGAATATTAGGGAAGTGCACATCCATGGATGGAGGAATCTGCTCATTCTGGTAGTCAGCTGACCTCATTCTTTGAGCGCACGGTGTTGCTGAACCTAGACCTGACCACCCGCAGCAACTATCTGCTTAGTTCAATCCGGTGTATTATATCGGCCGTGCATTCCTGAAAATGTGAGAATATTTAGTAAATATTTCGAACACTCGATGATGCCACAAGGTGAGCCATCTCGTGGGATGGAAGCAAGCTTGGCTCCCAGATCTTCACCTGGTGGTTTGCAGCAGGAGAGCGCGAGGGAAAGGAAATAAGACACCGCGGTGCTTTTTCTTTGCCTCCAGAAGTGAAAATTGAATCCCCGTTTCATTAACTGTGGCCGTTTGAAGTTTGAACAATTGCCACCGGTAATAAAGCGTGTTTGATTCCCGTGAAGCCATCTTTAGAAGAAGACAGGGAACCCATTTTGCTCTTTTTGTGTGATTTACAAAAGGGCAAATGTGTGGAACAAGAGATGAGTATAAACGGGTGTCTTTTTGTTTTGAAGTACCGTCACAAATTACAACCTGATCTAGTGAGATGTCTGGACTCTGTATTAAATCTGATTTCAAACTGGATTCAACTCGATTTGACATTGCAGGCCTTTTCTTCTTAGGTTAAGATGAACACGATATCAATTCATAAATAAAGATATGTATATATAAAAATGTGTGTGTGTGTGTACGTATATATATATATATGTGTGTGTGTGTGTTTGTATATATACACATAATTATATATATATACATATATGTGCATACATATACTGTAAATATACAGTATATATATGTGCATATATATACTGTAAATATACAGTGTTTATATGTGCATATATATACTGTAAATATACAGTATATATGTGCATACATGTATACATACTGCATGTGTAGATGTATTACATATAGAGATATTACAAATCCAAAATGAAAAAAAAAATGAGAATGAGGAATAAAGGTCTGAATGGTTTCATTGTAAAGCAACATCACTTTTCCTGAAAGCATCTGTGCTAACCCTCATCAGATGTTCACCTTCATTTATCCCTGATGTATTCCAGGCCGCCGATCCAGATCTGGGCGCGAGTGGTCAGGTCCATTATCGACTAGTCAACCATCAGCGCCTTTTTTCCATCAACGCCACCGGAGCCATCAGAACCACAGCCCCGCTGGACAGAGAGGTACATTACCAGATACAGTATTCTTTCCCCTCCGATACGCATCGTCATAGTTACAACTTGTACTTTTCGCCACACCACAGGTTAAGGGTCACTACTTTCTGATTGTGGAGGCCTGGGACGGCGCCGTGGACCCGCGGCGGTCGAGACTGACTCTGTCGGTCACCGTCCTGGACGTGGACGACAACAGCCCCGTGTTTAGCCAGCAAACGTACAGAGTCAACCTAGCAGAGAACAGCCCCAAAGATACAGTTGTTCTACAGCTGAAGGTGTCTTAAATACTCATTTCCTGGGAAGACCATTTCGTGGCTCTGTAGTTTTAATTGTGATGTAATGTCTCCAAGAAGAGCTGCTGTTTACTACCACTTTACTGCAACAGAGGTTCTGTCACGCCCCCCACTGGGGGACAGAACTGCAGTACAGAGCATTGCCAGACAAGGTGCACTGTATTCAGGCGCACGCTCCGAGCAGCCGGTGTGACATCACGGAGGTCCCTGGCAGACCTTTTGCACTTTTCCAACGCCGCGCTGAGGTTTCCTGTGTGCTCGATGGACTATTTTCCCCTCGTCGCTTTTAATGATTGTTTACGAGCGAGCTCAGGAGGAGGGCGGGCCGGTAAATTTATTGGTTATCAGAATTACTCCTAATGTTATGTCCTAATTTATTGATTGAGCCAACGGCAAGACTATTGTTACCATTTTGATGCAAGGTTCTGGAAATACTTTTAACAGGCCTCATGTGAGGAATCCGGGTAGAATCATTTTCCTGCGGCGAGACTACAACAGAGCGCAAAAATTTAATCATCGGTTTTGCGATTTCTTTTTAGGCCACTGACGCTGATCTTGGCTCCAACCTCACCTACCGCATGAGGACCGATGGCTCCAGTAAGGAGCACCTTCAGCTTTTCAGCGTCCACCCCACCACGGGAGAGTTGTCCGTGCGGAAAGTTCTGGACTTTGAGGCCCTGACGGCCTTGAACTCCACATTTGTGTTCACAGTGGAGGCCCTGGATGCTGACGGGAGCATGCCTCCCGGCCTGGCCTCTGTTACCGTCACCATCACAGTGAGCTTTTTGCCTTGTCTTGCACGAATAAAGGTTGGGCAGGTGCACATAGTGTTGTGTTTATGACTCTGCAGGATGTCAATGACTTTGCTCCAGTCTTCAGTCAGCCGGTGTACCGCGGCATGGTGGCGCCGAACGCCATTAAGGGGACTGTCATAACCAGGGTGACGGCCAACGACTCTGACCCGGCAGTGAGCATCCTCCTCCTCAGTCAAATAGTTGTTCTGTGGCACATTGAGCACGGGAATGATGGAAGATAATGATGCTTGTCATCCCTCCCGTGCGCTCTTCCACTTTTTCCCTCATTTGTGTGGTTTTTTTTTTCTTTCCCTTTTTGGCTCCCAGGGTGATATTTTCTGGTGCATCAGCTTCAGAGATTTTAGCACCAATGTTTCTTGTCGGCACGGCTAAATCACACTTGATGCTTCCATTACGGGCCAAGCGGTAGTTAGGCGGCGGTAAACTTTGGTTTAAAATGCCCCGACTTTGCTCAAAGGCGCCGCAAAGCATCTGCTGAGTCACACTAATTTTGATTTTAAAACGCTGCAAAGAAAGGCAAGGGGCTCTCTCAATAAAAGCTCTCTTCTCTACGGAGACTCAGGAAATGAAATAGCCTCAATAATGATTATAAATCTCAATGAATATTAATAATAAAGGGGAGAAATACAGAACGGCGTAGATCTACGCCATTATCGTGATGGACTATCACTGAAAGCATACGAGAATGAATTCATATTGTAACAGAGCAAAAATACTTTCCAATATTGCAATTAAAAAAACGTCTCGGTACTAGAATAAGGTTCCAATAATATGAGAATAAAAGTATTATGCAAATAGCCTCAGGAATGAAATTGCAACATGAGCAAAAAGTTGCAATATTACGAGAATATAACAGTAAAGTGTATATTTATGAGGAAAAACCACTACTAGTACAATCATAATGTGTGTGAAAACAAACCCATAATACTCAGTGAAAAGACTAAAACTGTATTTTTAAAATATACTGTTTTACAAAAAATAAATTTGAGGAAAAAAGACATTCACTTATGACAACAGGGTAGTATTATACTTTTTACATTTGTATTATAACGGTGAACTGTCAGGGAGTACTTTAAATGTTGGCGCAGACCTGCCAGCATGTCCGGATTGATCAAATCCAGCATGCACTTTGATTCTTGAATACACTTGTATGCTTCACAGCTCTGCGTGTTCCCGGTTTCAGTTTCAAGTTCAGTCTGTACAGTACAGATAAATAAATAGATATTATCAGCTTCTCAATAGTAATTCAAATCAGGGGGGGGCAAAAACATTTCTGGCATGAGGGGGAGCATGATAGAAAATAACCGAGAACTGGTGTAATGTGAGGAAGCCGCCAGAGTGCAAATGAACTAAAGTATTGAATAAATTGAAGTATTAGAAGGTAAAAGTTTCAATATTACAAGTTTTTTAAAATATTTTATTATATTATTTAATGTTATATATTTTTACAATAATAAAGGCGGAATGTTATAAAATAATGGAGTATGTAAGAACCATCATAGTGCAAGGAAAATTACGTTGTAATATTATGAAAAAAAAAAGGTAAAATAGTTTACAATATCAACGAAATAAAAAAATCAAAACAGACAAAATATTATGAAAACACGACTGTGTTTTACAAGATAAACGTTGCATTTTTACAATAGTAAATGGGACCTTTTCGAGAGTCGTTTGGTGGTACTGGAGGAATTATTCTGTAATCGTGTAGAAAAACAGTCACAGCATGAAGTGTAATAAGATGGAAAAAAGGTGTAATGGGGAAAAAAACAAAAAGTCATATAGTGCAGTGTTTTTCAACCACTGTGCCGTGGCGTAGCGTCTGGTGTGCCGTGGGAAATCATCCACTTTCACGTAATTGGTGTATAAATATTTTCTGAAAATGAGTCCGCCGATAACGTGTCTGTGCTCTCCAATGATCGGCAGAGTAATCAGGTAATAAGCAAAATAGCAGTAGGTGGCAACACTTTACATCGACTTGATATTGTTCCTAGAGGCTACAGAGATTGTTTACATTTCAGCTGGTGGTGTGCCTTGGGAATTTTGGAACGAAAAAAGTGTCCCTTGGCTCAAAAAAGGTTGAAAAACACTGATATACTGTTTATTGCCAGTCCGTCCATTTTCTATGACGCTTATCCTCATTAGTTATGAGGGGGTGTGCTGGAGCCTATCCCATCCCACTTTGGGCTAGAGGCGGGGTACGCCCTGGACTGGTTGCCAGTCAGTCACAAGGCAGACAAACAAGCATCCACACCTATGGACAATTTAGAGTCGCCATTTTTGCAATGTGGGTGGAAACCGAAGTACCCGGAGAAAACCCACTCACGCACGGGAGAACATTCAAACTCCACACAGACATGCGCTACGGAGATCCGAACCCTGATCTCCTGACTGTGTGGCCAACATGCTAACCACTCGACCACCGTGCAGCCGTCATATATATGGTAAATATCAGAGGCTTCAAAAACGTCCCAGGTAAGTACAATAAGGTTGTAATATTATGAGAAGAGTCGTAAATATCAGAAGAATAAAACTTAATTTTACAAGAAAACAGTTTTATTTTTCAATACAGTAACCCCTCATTTATCACAATTAATTGGTTCCCAAGTAGGATTGCTAGTGCATGGCAAACTCGTTTACGACCTTCTAAATATGGTCGTAAACGGGGGGGGGTGGCCCGAGCCACTCACGAGGAGACGATAATTCCTAATTTATTATTAGTCAAAATATATGCATATTTAGCGAGTGTGAATGCTTGTTTGTCTATATGTGCCCTGTGATTGACTGGCGACCAGTCCAGGGTGTCAACTGGGATATGCTCCAGCATACCCGCGACCCTAATGAGGATAAGCGGTATAGAAAATGGATGGATTATATGTCAATGGGGCGTTCGTGGATACTTTTCGAAAGACGTTATAGGTGGAATTAGTAAGTCCCATACGCGCAGTAATGAGCTCTTTTTATCTGCTCTCTTTAGAACACAAACAAAAGAAAGACATGTGTTCATGTCATGTCTCACATATGATATGATATAATTGTGGATGATGAGCAAAAATAAATAAATAAAAAGTCTAGTTTTCCTTTACGGTCAGCAAAATAATGAAGGTCATTTTTATTTGTTGTGTGATGAATTGAGGGGTCGGGAACCTTTTGGGCTAAAAAAAGCCATGAATGTCATATTTTTTTAAAATATTTCTGTGAGAGCCACATCCTATTTTTTAACAGTAATTAGAACTAAAAGTGCATTTTTAGGCAAGCTCGACAATTTTAGAAGACAATAGTGCTGAGAAAGTTTTATATTTTGAATGTTATTTTTAACACTGTGATTCCTGTCATATTTTACTTTAAAGTGTCAGCAAAAAAACATAAATTATTTTAAAAATTATATATTAGTATCCCATATAAAATCTAATATTCCTAACAGTTACAGCGTTATGTTGTGTTGTTTGTTTCTCATAAAAAACATTTAAAAAGTTAGTCCAAGAATCCAAGTTTGACTTTATTCCTGTAATATTTTATCCTCCTAAAATTAAAACCTTTTTCACAACCTAATTTTCCAAAAAGGCCAACTTTTTTTGGGTTAGATTTAATTTCTCCTAATATTTTGACTTTATTTTTGTAATATTACTGCTCATTTTTCAATTTTTTGCTGTTTCCCTCAAGTTTTTTGTTAAATTTTATTTTTAGAATGTCCCGCGGGCCGAAAAAATGTGTGCTTTTTACAAGTAAAAAACTAAAATAAATAAATGTTCTGGTGTTTAGAAACTTCAGATATGTGGTCATCAAAAGAGCCTCATCTGGCCCCCGGACCATAACTTCCCTACTCCTGAATTATTTAAGTCATTTATTATCACCCCAAGCCTAGTGGCCAATTTTGTCACATTTTAATCTCGCAAGCTCTTGTGACTTCCCTAATTTTAACGTCAATATGAGTGTTATATAATATTAGTAACGCCCATCCATTGTCTACGACGCTTATTTTCCTTGGGGTCGCGGGGGTACACCCTGGACTGGTTGCCAGCCAATCGCGGGGCACTATAGACAACCAACAACCATTACAGTTATACCTATGGACACCTTTTTAATCGTCAATTAACCCAGCATGCATGATTTTGGAATGTGGGAAGAAATTGGAGTACCTGGGAAAAAAAAACACACATGTCCAAAAGTAGTAGGAAGAAGCAAAGTGTATTTAGTCCTACCCCCCCCATCACTGCATTCAATGTCTTTGACGGTATTTTTCACATGCGTCATATTTGTATTTTAGTTCACTGAGCTAGTTTATGATGTAGTTGGGGGAAGAAAAAAATATATAGCATCTGGTTAAATATGCATATTCATTCATTTTCTATGCCGCTTATTCTCACTAGGGTCGCGGGTATGCTGGAGCCTACCCCAGCTGGCTTTGGGCGAGAGGCGGGGTACACCCTGGACTGGTCGCCAGTCAATCGCAGGGCACATATAGACAAACAACCATTCACACTCACTAAATATGCATGTGTTTTGACTAATAATATATTAGGAATTTCCGTATTCAACCAAAATTATTCCAGTGGTTCCCAAACTTTTTTTTGCAGTACCCACCTTTGGAGATAAAATGGTTTTTGCCACCCCCCCCCAAAAAAAAAAATATGGTAATAATAAAAACATTTTAACCGCAACTTCCCGATAACAAAGTCGGAACAACATCGGAATCAAATCCAAATAAGATATTATGAGAAAACCGTCATGATGTTGCTAAATGAAGTTTAAATTTGTACAATTAAAGTGACCCGCTTCCTGTCAGCCTTCATCAGCCTCATTGATTCACGCTGCAGTTTTAGCATCAGTCTGTTCCCTCTGAGGTCAAAAAGGAATAATATTCTGTCAGCGAGGCGCAATAAAAACTGCGCCCCCGCGCCCCGACAAGGAGCGCCGACAGCCCTCCGGATACATATACTCATATATGTAGGTGTTTATGTCATTTATACCCTGCGGCCTTCAAATTTACTTCTCAACTTCTGCTGACTCGGCGCACTTTCATCAGGGCTTATGACAGACAGCTCAAGTACTCGCTCACTTTGTAGGCCGGCTGTGAAATCACCGGCATTTCACAAAGATGGATGTCAAAGAGCGAACAGCTTAAGGGAGACCTTGCAGTCTGATCCGGATGTTTGAATGCGCATTTCCGTGAGTTCCTGGTCAAAGACACATGATGAAACGATGGTACTGTGCAGCTACATGAACTTTTAAGCAATCCTGCAGATTTTTTTCATCCATTTTTTTTATTTTCAAATGATTTAGTCTGTGTCAAAGGGTGTGAAACTAGCCTAAAGACGGCAACACTCAGTAACACATTTGTTCCTTGCGCCCAAAAACGTTTTTCATAACATAAATTCATGCAATTCAGTATCATAACATTGAAATTTCGACTTTTAATATTTTATTCTTGTTTTGATTTCCCACCAGATGCTGCTACTTTTTCCATTTTGGAGCATGCACCCTACTTTCTCACGTTTCTGCAAAACTTTTACTTTTTTTATGCCATTTTTTAAGTGATCTAAATATACAAACATTTAAGAGTTTAATTCCCCAAAATACTTTTTTTCTAACTGGGCGGGGGGTGCGCCCACTGGGGGGGTTGGGTATGGCGTTATGACGAGGGCGGCGCGGGGCTACCATGAACACTTTTCATTATGACCGTACTTTCGGACTACAAGCCGCTACTTTTTTATATCCCTTAGAATCCTGCGGCTTTACTAACGCGCCCCCTAGTGGGGGCCGTGTTATGACCGGGGGGAGGGGGGCTACCATGAACACTTTTCATTATGACCGTACTTTCGGACTACAAGCCGCTACTTTTTTATATCCCTTAGAATCCTGCGGCTTTACTAACGCGCCCCCTGGGGGGGGCCGTGTTATGACCGGGGGGAGGGGGGCTACCATGAACACTTTTCATTATGACCGTACTTTCGGACTACAAGCCGCTACTTTTTTATATCCCTTAGAATCCTGCGGCTTTACTAACGCGCCCCCTGGGGGGGGGCGTGTTATGACCGGGGGGAGGGGGGCTACCATGAACACTTTTCATTATGACCGTACTTTCGGACTACAAGCCGCTACTTTTTTATATCCCTTAGAATTCTGCGGCTTTACTAACGCGCCCCCTGGGGGGGCCGTGTTATGACCAGGGGGAGGGGGCCTACCATGAACACTTTTCATTATGACCGTACTTTCGGACTACAAGCCGCTACTTTTTTATATCCCTTAGAATTCTGCAGCTTTACTAACGCGCCCCCTGGGGGGGCCGTGTTATGACCGGGGGGAGGGGGCCTACCATGAACACTTTTCATTATGACCGTACTTTCGGACTACAAGCCGCTACTTTTTTATATCCCTTAGAATTCTGCAGCTTTACTAACGCGCCCCCTGGGGGGGCCGTGTTATGACCGGGGGGAGGGGGCCTACCATGAACACTTTTCATTATGACCGTACTTTCGGACTACAAGCCGCTACTTTTTTATATCCCTTAGAATTCTGCTGCTTTACTAACGCGCCCCCTAGGGGGACCCGGTGTTATGATGGGGGGGGGGGGCGCTGGACTACCATAAAACCTTTTCATTATTACCGTATTTTCGGACTACAAGGCGTTACTCTTTTACATCCCTTAAAACCCTGCAGCTTTAATAATAAAGCGCATTGTTTTTAGATTTTTTTTTTTGGACTAACGACTTATGTTTTTTCGTTACAATTAATTATTAATGTTTTCTTTCGTCACATGTTCCTTGGCGGCCCGGCGTGTCATGATGACATTGCCACTTTGGGTGCGTTGAAATTCTCTACCGACTTAGCGCGACTGATCCCACAACACTCTCTTAAGCCCCATCCAGACGACGACGACCTGAGGCCTAAACGCACAAATACTTTATCAAAACCGCGCATCATCCAGACAAAGCTGGCGTTTTCAGGCTGTGTAACCGAACACTTTTGAAACCGGGTCCCAGAGTGGAAAGATTTGAAGACGGCGTTTACGCAGCTCCGTATTTTTAGCCTCCACCCGGTGAGTCTTATATACTAGAAAGTAGGGATGTTTGATAATATCAGCCAACCAGTATTATCGGCATAAAAAAGTAATATTTTCCTATATTGAATACCAAAAACCGAAAGAAATGCTGTATACAGGCCTACGGGCTCCCGTATTTTCTGGCGCACAAGTGGGGACCTCATCAAACCGGGTCTGATTGCGTGTAAACAACCGTGGGTGTCTAGTAACAATCTTACTTGCTCCTGACTAACGTTATGTCTGTGGTGTCTCCTTCACATATTAAACTTGTGATTGGCAATGACTGCAGAGTGTTGGTTTTACGAGACGGAACCAAAACTTCTTCTCATTTGGAAAATTATGTCTATCGCACTGGATAACCAGCCTTTTTTTCTCATGCAAGATGCCCAATTCTCCAAATTTGCCATGCCCAATTGGAAGTATTTTTCAGATGTTTTCTTACCCGAGTTGTACAATGTTGTTTACAGCCCCGTTGAGAAGGTTGTTCAATTGTTTATGCTATATCTGTTTCACAACAGACGTGTGAATTCCACGACAGAAGATATGTGATGTTACACATATCGGTATTGATATTGGCATCGGAAATTGAGAGTTGGACAATGCCAGCATATCGGATATCGGCAAAAAATCCAATATTGGACACCCCCACCGTAAATTACTGTACTTATAATAATAAGCAAATGCTTCTTGAAATGTATTCTATGATTTTTGTTGCTCTAAATTAAAAAACTGTTATGTATTTCCATTATTATCACTATCACTTCTATGGGCTCAAATTTCATAGACCAAACGGGCGTATTTTAGGCACATTTTGCAATTTCGTGCAAACGCAGGCTGGCGTTAGTATGCATCCATCCCTCCTACCGTTGCAAGTGACAAACTTTTCCCCGACGTAAAATAATGTTTTGGTCAGGGAAGTTCAAGCGCGTAGTGGTCGAATATATGGTCATGCGAGCAGACTTCCACGGGCTGATGATGCAAAAGTGGCCTGGGAGGATATTATTGCGCTTCGCCTTACGCCGAGAGTAGACCAGGTTGGAGCTGGCGAGCTGTCAGCGCAACTTCAGCGAAGCCTTTTGGTACAAAATTGTCCCTACGCCAGGCAGAATAAATCTTCACCTCCCTCTGCTGCGCTGCCACACTCATCGCGACGCGCTTCGATCTACCAAAAAACCTGCGCACTGTGTTACGCCAGACGAAATTAAAGCACTATGTGTAATTGTCAGTCATTCGTTGCTGTCACCTTCCCCCAGCCTCATAAATCCTTTAAAACCCTCGTCCCACATTTTGTCAGTCTCACTTTTAATGTCACTCTCAGCGGCTACGTTTACACGCAGTCAAAGAACCCAATCATAAATGGAATACTTGCAATAACCCGGTGGCGCATGGCAATGTAAACACCAATAACCCTTTTGAAAAACCCGAATATGCTCATGTTCTGGTTTTTAATATTACCCCTGGGTCACTCCGTTTCTAACCCAAACACCGGGTCATGTATACGCCTATCGGGAAACCTTCATCGACGGGAACATTCATTTGTGTTCTGCGCATGTTCAATTCGAAAGGTAAACACCAAATTGTCGTCCGTTTGTCGCCGTTTCGACTGAGATATCCTGATTGATCGCAATTACCATGTAAACAGGAATAACCCTGTTTGCTCGAACATGTGAAGGGGTTATTCCGAACGCTTCGGAAACCGGAATATTTACCTGAATATTCGTTCGTCTCGAGGCAAATCAGCCTTTGATCTTTTGCCGTCCTGGTCATCACGCAGCAGGCCTATTTTTTTACTCGATTTTTTTGCTGGATTGCTCACTCTTAAGCTTAAAGCTATATAATGCAATTATTCATGTGTTTTTCAGGATTTGGGTGTGTGCATGAAGCGCAAAATGACGTTTGAAGTGGTTTGCCGGATTCAAAACGAGACATTAAATTAGCAGCGCCACAGTACGAGCCGCAGCGTTCAGTGCTTGAGGAAATGTAGCGGCTTTGACAACATGAATAACTAGTTAATTACAACAGTTGCTTTTATTGCAAATCGGAGGAGAAAGTCAAACTAGCGGGAGGGTTTCGGGGGGGGGGCAAAAATAACAATTACTAGCAGATTGCTTTGCCATTGCTGGCAAAAGCAGGGATCCACTGCATGAGATTACTTCATTGTGTTTTGGATTTCAGGATGCTCTGCAGACATCTGGCAGTGAGACCGCGCTGCTTTCTGGCTGCAATGTTCTTCTGAGCTGTGCTGTGATGTCTCCACAGGGAACCCCGGCCGGTCTTGTGCGCTACAAAGCAGACCAGGAAGCCTATTCGTACTCCGCCAGTATATTTGAAGTAGAGGAACTGACTGGAAACGTTGTGACCAGAGTGAATCTCAACGAGGAGCCCAACCTCAAGTTCAGGGTAAGTATTCGGAGTTTGGTGTGCAAAGCTATTCCCGATTTGTCTGTTAGGCATCCAACCCAACCCAACCCGCCTCACTGTTGCAGTTCTTATCACATTCCTTTTCCCGAGCGTTTGCCCACAGTGGGGCTTCGGGGCTATGCTAATTGCAACGCTATGCTGGGTTTTAATTAACACAATAAGGATTCAAAATTCTCTGAAGGTGTCTAATTTTATCTTACAGGCTCACAGTGGCTCCTGCAAAACCAACCATCCCCTGAAATGTGTGATTATGATGGCTATAAAACCACCAGAGGTTTTCTTACACGCAGTCACATTATACCAACGATGATGTATCTGAGTTTGGGTCAACGTTTAAAAAATAAATAAATATAGGGCGCCTCGTTACGTGCGCTATGAGAAGCTATTGATCACGTTCCAAAAGGGAGCAAACACAAGTCTTTGATGAAATATTTAGGTCTGGCTCTCATTCCAGTCCCCTTTGGGTGCGGTCCCCAGCAATTACCCCCTCCAGTTAATTAAGGGAAGCAAAGTTAAGCATGCAATAATAAGTAGCCCGTAGAGACACAAACTCATTCTGAACCCAGTGTAAGCCATTCTCCTTTTTAAACTGCAAGAATTCTTAGCTTTTTTCCTCCCGTTCTTGCAATAACCCACGTTTGTTCCCGATTTTGCAGCTGGTGGTGGTGGCCTACGACGACGGCGAGCCTGTGAAGGAGAACACCACCCTGGTGGAGATCACCGTCCTTCAGCCCTCCATCATTCCCATCTTTACTCAGGAAGAGTACAGGTTGGCAGGCATTCGTTACTCTGCCAAATAGCGAAAGGCATGGTTTTTAACGCAAATTATTCACATATAAGTGTCTCTCGATATCGGCATCGGCCGATATTTAGCGTGCTTGGGCTCCTTCAAAATAATAAACAACAGGCCTCACCTTACTTCCAGTAGGCAGATATTGAGTGAAACATCTCAGACACATGATGATGTTGCACGCCTTGTCACGTCATGATGAACGTCCCACATGAACGTATTTGTTTTGTTTCCGGCACGCATTTTGGCCCTTGAGTGACTCATGAAATTTCTTTTGGCTGGTCTGAAAGAAAAAATCCCTTCAGATGGACTCATAGAAAGTTTGAGTTTATCTTGTACCTGTGCCCTCCAGTGACAACTCAACAGACATTATTCAAGTAATTAAATCATGCGTAAAAGGTTATTGAGGCTCGTTAACATCATGCGCACAGACCTGTCAAAGTGTGCCTCTCACTTGTAGCTGCTTTCTATTTTTAGGGGGGAAAACGCTTAGAGGCGATTTGACAGCAAAATAGAGAGGAGTGGAGTGATAGAGCTTTTCTACCCGTCATACCGCAACTAGTTCATGTGCGAATGGCAGTCTTTTGGCCGGGGATTGATGGATGTGGGCGCGTGTTACTGGTTTGTTGATGGATGGATGGATGGATTCACGACTTATGCATGATTTATACATCCAAACCAACTGCTTCCTAAATGTACAGAGCTTTTCTACCCGTCATACCGCAACAAGTTCATGTGCGAATGGCAGTCTTTTGGCCGGGGATTGATGGATGTGGACGTGTGTTACTGGTTTGTCGATGGATGGATGGATTCACGACTTATGCATGATTTATACATCCAAACCAACTGCTTCCTAAATGTACAGAGCTTTTCTACCCGTCATACCGCAACTAGTTCATGTGCGAATGGCAGTCTTTTGGCCGAGGATTGATGGATGTGGGCGCGTGTTACTGGTTTGAGTTTTCAAGTCTTTTTTTTCCTTGGATTTTGCAGATTAGGTCTTGCTGTTAAAAAAAAATGTAATTTTCTGATTTTGTGTTTTTTATAAGCTGAATATACTATGTACTTGCTTGAGGTAAACGTTCTGATTGTTAAAAAGGCTAACTTTTATGCTGCCCCTCTTACCCAGAGAACTCATGCGCATAGAGAACTCCAATTTCTCACACTGTCCAATCAGAGGCAATAGATTTCAAAGGTCACAACAACATCAAATCCTCAATTATAGGATTCTTGCTCAGTTCCGGGCCTGACTATGCTTTACTTTATGGACCCCCAATATGAAATAGCTGCATATTTTAGAGGAAGTTGTTGCTGTGACCTCTGCAGGCTTGAGCAGGATGTGAATGTGCGTCAGGATCACCGTCGTGCCATTCTTGCACCTGCACCATCAGTATGCAGTCCGGCGCGCACACGCGTGAATAGTTAACGTTGCCGGTGGCAATTACCGGCACGGGGATTAGGCGAACGGGGGGAAAAAAAAATATCGCCCTCTTGAAGATTATTTAAGCCTTTTACTGTCTAAATGACACTAATTACATCCGCACATCACCTCTAAGCATCAGAGATGCGTGACTCGTGTGTAGTGCTGGTGTGATCACACGCGGCAATATGTTGCTATGTCTTGCATCATTAACATGCTTATTCACGCCAAGACACTTTGGGATAAATCTGATTGGCGCGCACGGATTCTCTTCAGGAATCTCCCTGGAAAGTTCCCGGGATTTTCTTTATCCGCCGGTCGGGCAACAAGGAATCCTGAGCAGCCGTTTGTAAATTGAGCAAAGCGTCTATTACTTCTCGTGAATTGATCCGCCAAATAATAACTCCGCAGGCGCACTCCTTAATCTGACTCTTGGAGCTGATTAAGTAGCTCACTTTCCAGCACGCGCACACTCTAGGTTGGAAAGGTAACCCCTTCTCAGTCGAATAATTAAGGAAAAGTTTGGAGTTTGATCGAAAACTCCAACTCTTTAACAACCAAGGGATCTCATTTAGAGGCTTTTTTCTTATAATAAAAAAAAAATAATTGTCACCTGACAGATCATATTTTGTGGCCCCCCGCGCAAATTCCGGGGTTTGTTTTGGCAAACGCAAGCCCACACTGAACTCAAAGTGAGCTTGTCACGCTGTCAAATGAACAGGGTGGTAACTTGCCAGAAGACTAACTAGACACAGGTCACAGTCATAATCACACTATTACTACCATGGGAAATAACAAACAACATATACGGTAACGCTGAATGCTATTTTACAGAACAAGTACCGCAAAGCATGCTGGGAAGCCGCAAACACTCCCAGCGACGGGAGTGATTCCGGCTTACTGCATGCCTTGTGACTCCCTTGGGGCGGACCAGCTTCACCCATAGTCCACCCGCAGGTACATTGAGTTTACTTTAAAGTTAATTTTGTAAGGGACTAGAACAGGGGTCGGCAACCCGCAGCTCTTCAGCTTCCTTGTTGCGGCTCCCTTTGCTAAGCGTGGTGATTTTTTTTTAACACCGAAGTAGGGGAAATGCGCGTTTTCGAAAAGAATTTGAAATATCTGACTTGCCGCCGAGTCCGTGAACACATCTAGACTGTCTCCTGACTGCTGATTTTGAGTTGTTTTGAGCTGTCTAAAAAGTTTTGAGTTGTCTAAAACAAGTTACTGCGCAGTAAAATAAAACAATGTAATTAACGGGAAGATGTTTTGCAACGAGAAGTGCGCTGCAGCAAATGTGCTCACAGCCCGTGACACGCTAATCGCCGAGGTAGTGTCTCCAGGACACTAGAGTGTTATGTGCAGCGGCAGTTGACTGAAAAATATGTGCTTTCACTATTATGCCTGCAAATACACCATTTTACTTAGGTGGACGTTTGATTTTCAGCACAGTAGCTACAGCGGTAGTCCTCCCACACCGTGCCCGGACTGCTCTCTCATGGTGTTGTGTTTTGGAGAAGAAAAATGCAAATACCAGAAAAATCTCCAAACGACGTCAGGAAAAGTCGTTACATCTTTCTCTGGTCGTTTTGATAAAATAAGGTTTGGAAAGTCTCCAGGTTAAGCGAGAAAATTTAAAAAAATCAAGAAAACTTGGCAACACTGGGCTATACATGAGATGGGGAGCCATTCACAGTTAGAGAATACAATGCAATAATTGTTCATAAAAATCTATTCTCCTAGTTAAAACATAAATACAAGAAATGATTCCGAAAATAAAAGAATGACTCTTGTAAAGACGGTCAAGAACAGGATCAATAGAACGGTTACTGCCGTTATAGCCGGTATTAAGCGAACCGATATGCAGATATATGAACTCTGACTTTTTTATCCTAAAGTTGGCTTTTTTAAATTCTTTCATTAATTTTACACAAATCAGTTCAGTGTTTAAATTAGCTCACGAGTAGGTCGACACGTGCAGCCGCACTTTTGCTTGTTGAATGTTGTGGTTCTAACGGGAAACAATACAAAAGATTACAATTTTGAAAACTTTAGAAGTTCCATAATGTTTTGCGGCTCCCAAACATTTTTTTTCCACTGGAAGAGGCGACAAAATGGCTCTTTTGATGGTAAAGGTTGCCGACGCCTGGACTAGAATGAAACGGCGTCCGCCTGCCTGCCTCCTCGGTCCCTCACTGCAGGCAAAACTATAATTACTCTCTGAAAAATGTGTTGTTGTAATATTTTTTGGTGTCTGGAATGGATTCCTTGGATTGACAATTTTCCTACGGTTCAGTTCATGTTGAACCTTTGGAACAGATTAATGCCGAAAACCGAGGTTCCGCTGTATCTTAAAGTTTCTGAACTTTAAAAAGGTTGGCGAGGACTAGACTGTAGCGGTGAGGAGAGAATGTCTACACGGGGCAAAATCACTGCAATCAAGCTACAATTGCAAGAGCTGGATTAGAGAAAAAGAGGACACTTAGAGATAGTTCACATTGATTGACAGCCGCTGGGACACCACCGCAAACACGCCGACACGCAGACGGGACACCGAAAGTGGCAGATGAGCTGATGATCCGTCAAGACTGAAGAGCATGCAAGAGCGAGGTGAAGTCGCCACGGATGGACAAGGGCGGGCAGATTGAGCCTAAATACAACCTCGGTCTTCAAAAGGCGCAACGGCGTCTAAGAGCAGATTGCGTCCTTTTAAAAGCTCCCTTTTTTGTTCTTATTTGCATCTCCGTTACGTCGGATGGCGTCCGAAGGTGACCAAGTTCCGTTTTCAAGCCGCGTGTTACATCTTGTGAACACCGCGTGCTTCAAAGGACACCGTTCCTGAAACTCTCCTGTCTGGCTGGAGGCCATCGCAGGCAAAATCCTCTGGATTTGTCTGGTCCCCTGCTGGCCTCCTCAACAAGGACCCTGACTGGCGCTCCGTTGGCCTTTGCACACCTTATTTTATTTTTCAACAAATACAGCAAGTGCCAGGATCTCGCTTTGATGGCGGAATTTAGACGGTAAAAGTGTTTTGGTAAGGCGGACTGTGTGTTTGTATACATTTCTACAGGTGGGTTGGAGGCGCTGTCCATGAAGAAGGCATTTTTCATCCAACGTGACCGTTTGAGAGCCTCTTCTCATAAAAATGGAGCAAAAGGGAGTGGGACGTGTTTTTTTTTCTTGTCTGATGCTCATAAATAGGCTCTAGGGACGCTTCTCTGCATAGTAGGGCCCTTTTTAAACAGTAGTAGTAGTTGGCCTAACTTGCGGTTCTTATGGTGGACACCAGGGAACAAGCCCGATTGGGACTCGACCTCCATACATAATTAGCAAATGGGTGATCAAGTGCAATGGCTGCTGTGAGAGATTGATGAAGAGGATGAAATCTAACATGGCAACAAGGAACAAATGTCATGTCAGTTGTCTGTTGAGTTTTTGCCGAGTCGGCTGTAGTTGCACGGCTGTGAGGTTCAAAGTAGTAAAGTGACAGCCCGGGTGTGTGATTAGGGTAACAGGCCAAATGAACACCCGGGATATCACGTAGCCTAGAGCACGGACCTTCCTGCCACGGAAGGCCGAGACGCTGCGGGTTTTCTCTCCAGCGGGTGATTTGAATTGACGGGCTCGTAATGACACAGACGAGCTTGTAACGTTATGACTTTATTCTTTCACTGTTTTAACGTTATTCCCAGGTACATTTTTCCCCAACCTACTATTCCAAAAATTACAACTTTAAATTGTTTTGTTGGTTTCTTAAAATTTCTTAAAGTTTATTCTTGAACAATTCTGATGTTTTTCTGTTAATATTTTTAGGGACTTTCTACTTGTAAAATAATCTTTTTCGATTTATGCTGGGGTTTTTTTCAACTTTTGTCATAATTATGACTTTATTCCTGGAATATTTTGACTTTATTCCCCTAACCTTTTCCACAAACTAATTTTCCCCCATAAAATTCTCCTAATATTTTGACTTTATTTTTTGTCAAATTGCTGCTCACTTTTCAATTTTTGCTGTTTCCTAAAAGTTTTTTGTTAAATAGTATTTTTAGATTGTGTCGCAGGCAAATAAATCACTCAGACCGCACTTTGAACACCCCTGTTAAATATATTCGAAGAAAAAAATAACTGAAAATAAATAAGTGTTATGGTGTTAAGAAATGTCTGAGAGCCATGTGTGGTCATCAAAACATCTGGCTCCCCCAACCATAGGGCTGGGAAATATATTGATATTTATTTTAAGCAACCTCCAATCCAATCTTTGTCACCATCTTGGCAACAACTTGGCACAAACTCCAGCACGAGTGTGTGAAAGTGCTTTGCAAAGCTCCTGCCACAACGCAGCTCATGGCTTGGTTCTTTTTCTTGTTGCGTTCCTCATGAAAGAAAAAGTGCAAAGTTTGGGGTGTCAAACTGGTGCCATGGAGAGCCGAGACCCTGCAGGTCTTCTTTCCAGCCGGTCACTACAGCAGGAGACTTTAATGATCAACACCTCCTTCAGTTTGAGGGCAGGAGCTCATCAATGAAAGCACCTGCTTTATTGACCGGGGAAAGAAATCAGTTTGAGACCCCTGATTTAGAAAGAAAAGCTGAGCATGAAATGTACAAAGAAGTGAGACAGATTGATAAATAAGGACATGCTCAAGCAGGAGTGTCAAACTCGTATTTGTTGAGGGCCACGTTGAAGTTATGACTACCCTCATAGGGCCACTTGTAACTGTCAAAATGAATGAATATGAATATCCAGTCAACCTCTCGCCCGAAGACAGCTGGGATAGGCTCCATCATACCAGCGACCCTAGTGTGGTGGAAAATGTATGGATGGATAGATATGAATATAACCTCTCTATTATTGCTCAATTGCCCGTGCATTACATTATTAGAATTGATAGATAGCTTGCCTAGAAATGAGGAGTGAATTGTAGGTCAAGGTGACAAGCAGACATTCAAGTATTTATTTTTGATAACAAACAAATGCTCTCAATATCTTGTTCATGGCAGATAATATTAAAGTTCAGAAGATTTATCTGTCAAAATAAAAGAACAAAAACATTGGGAAAGAAAAAAGATTAATTGCATTGTTGACACATTATTCCCAAGAAGATGCTGAGGTTCTCATTGGGTGTGACCAGGATGGACAGGATCAGGAATGAGCACATCAAAGGGACAGCACATGTTTTGAACTGCCAGGCCGGAAAAGACCAAAGAGGAGGTTTATGGATGTAGTGAAAGGGGACATGAAGGGTTATGGGGGGAGAGAAGAGGATACAGAAGACAGAGTTAGATGGAGGCAATTGATTCGCTGTGGCGACCCCTGAAGGGATAAGCCGAAAGGAAAAGAAGATTCTCAGGCCTTCACGGGCCACATCAAATGGTGTGGCGTGCCACATCTGGTCCCCGGGCCTTGTGTATGACACCTGTGTGCTAAAGTCTTTTTTTTTTTAAGTTATACAAATAATACTGTTCCAAGTAAAGTATTTTTGAGTTGCTGCTGACATTTCATCTTAAACAAGACACTTGACTTTGTATTTTGTTCTTTTGTGCTTTTGTTGTAAAATATTCTTTTAATTTTAAGAAAACACCTCTGCACACATATTTGGCTTTGAATTTGTCTAAAGTTCCTTTGTGGAAAAAATATCGGGATATATATTGTATTTCAATATTGGGATATGACTTTTGGTCCATATCACCCAGCCCCAGAAGTGGTAGGGAACCTATGGATCGGGGGCCGGATGGCTTTTTTGATGCCTGCATCCAGCTCTAAGACATTTTTAACAATAAAATTTGTTGATTTTTTGTTTTCTCTGACATGTTAAAGTAAAATCCTGACAGTTTTAAAATAACCTTCAAAGTATAAAAACATTCTTATGCATTTTAATCCATCCATCCATTTTCGACTGCGATGCGGGTGGCCAGAGCCTATGTCAGCCGTCCTTCCAATGTTTTCTAGGTCAGACACCAAAACTCAATTATAACTGGATAATACAGTAGCCTACCCGGGTCACTGAGAGGTCAAGAAGTTCCCTCTGTTAATCAAATAGTCAGCTAGCTAATTCTGCAGAGGCGACCCTTTTGACGTAGAAGATATGGAGTAGAGTGCAAAACCATGCAGTACCAGAAGTTGCATTAATGGTAGGAAGTATTTCATTATTTATTATTGGTAGCTCCAGTATAACAGTGTTATAAAAAAGGAATATAGTCAGAGACTTATTATATTCTGCAATTGTTGGTCTTGCTTAAAAATGCACAGTTATTTGTATTCAATGTTTTAAAAAAGGACATGGCTCTCGCAGAAATACATTTTAAAATATTTGTCTTTCATGGCTTCCTTAGCTAAACAGTTTCCCAACCCTTGTCTTGGGGGGTTTAATCTGGCCCTGCGGGGAATAAAGTGGTCAGGTCTGTTATATACCTTGGGGTATCAAATTGCTTTTTTCCCGTACTACACTCAGGCTATAACCTGGCCTAGGCTACTCGGCATTAAGAACTACGGCTGTAGGCAACTTCCTGATGTCTTACAACATTGGTCCTGTTGCTGCTGTGTTCTTATAAAGGCTGATGGCTTCTACTGATTTGTGTCCTCCTATGTATTCTCAAGCCTGCTCTTCAGTTCCACCGCGCTACCACTCAGGTTCAGAGCGACTCATAAGCTGTTTGATTGTCATTTTTTGGCAATTACCGCAGCGCTGTCAAGGGCACCATGGCAGTGGGGAAGGTTGAGTAGGAGAAAGACAAATGTTGAGACGCCGGCTGGGGCTGCTTGACAGAAAAGGCATGAAAAGCGTTTTGTGAGAGCTGGTGCAAACAATAAGAAGAATGATTGACAGCCAAAAATGAAGAGGTTGTGCTGTGAGCAAATGTGCCGGAGTGGGGCGAGGTGTGATGTGGCAAGAGGGGAAAGTTCCAGAGAGAACAAAAAAGGTATTTTTATCACTCAGACAGGAATGTGACAGCCTGGTTTGGACTGGTAATAGCTGACAACACTCGGATGGTTTGATTAGTAGAGTTTGTACTTCATTCTTCATTGTTAGAAGCGCATGAGTGAAACTGCTATATCTTCATTTCTGCCTTCATTATATTAGACCACGTTGAAAAGCGTAAAAGCTCCTCACCTTCTCTCTTAGGCTGTTTCCAGCAACCCTGGACCGCAGATGAGGGTGGCAACATAGACCAACCTTTGCCTCTACCTTTGGCTGAACTCTCTCTTTACCATGAAGGTCCGGTGCATTACTGCAGATGCTGCACCAATCCGTCTGTCGATCTCACGCTCCAACCTTCCCTCACTCGTGAACAAGAACCCGAGATACTTGAACTCCTCCACCTGGGGCAAGACCTCATTTCCAACCTGGAGGGTGCAATCCACCCTTTACCGACTGAGAACCATGTCCTCGGATTTGGAGGTGCCGAGTCTCATCCCAAAAGCTTCACAATCCGCTGTGAACTTCCCCAGTAAACGCTGAAGGTCACAGCCCGTTGAGGCAATAAGGACATTGTCATCCGCAAATGGCACACAAGAGATTCCACGGCCCCCAAACTGCACCCGCTCAACGCTTTGGCTGCGCCTAGAAATTCTGTCCAGGAAAGCTATGAACAGAATCTGACAAAGTGGAGGCTTGGGGGAGGCCAACGTTTACCGGAAACAGGCTCGACTTACTGCTGGCGATGTGAACCAGGCTCCTGTAGAAGGACGGAATGGCACATAGTAGCGTGTCACCAATCCCGTATTACCGAGCACTTGTCACAGGATACACCCCGAGCCCCGACCTCTGGTGTCCATAATCGGGTTTTGCCACCACAACTGGCACTGACCACTTTGCGGCTGTTGCTTCAATTGGCTGCCTCCGCAATGGAGGCACACGATACGGCATCCTGGCCTCCTCCCCCACCATCCAATCCAACTCATCACCAGGTGGGGATCAATTGACAGCTCAGACCCCCTCTCTTCAGCCGCAAGTCCAGGACATGAGGACGCAAGTCTGTGATATGACTACAAAGCCGATCATAGACTTAGGGTGTCCTGGTGCCAAGATGAGGGTCAAGGTGTGTGACTATGTCTAGTCAGAATGTCTCAACCTCTCACACAAGTTTGTGCTCCTTCCCCACCATGTCCCAGGAACCAGACCTGGCCACCGAAGACCAGGTCCACCGAAGAGAGGAATGAAGCGGGAGAAACAGAAGTAAAAAGCATGAAAAGCAAAACACATGTGTTTGCGAATGAAAATACGTTTTCTAGTGTCACCTTATTTTGTTTTGGTTTATGTTTTGGTTTTGTTTATGCGGGTGCTCTTAGATGGCGAGAGGGGCACACAGCAGAACCCGCTGCTTGTTGAGAAGAGCAAAGTATCCAATAAGACCAGAAAATGTTGTTAGATCTATCGCTAGTCGCCTTTTTGAAAAGGAGTATTTAGACTAGTCTGAATACTCTCTAAATACAACATGTACACGGTGGGCCAAGATTGGGGTTGCTGTCAACATTTAGACATTTAAATGTATTAGGCAGTTATTCACATTTATTTAGGCACTTGACGTGTAAAATGTCTAATATTTGAATATAATGTATGTAAATAAATAAGTACTGCCACCTACTGTATGGAGTTGTAACGGGTTTGTGAGCTACAGGCACAGAAAGTCCCGTCATAATGTGTTCATGAGAAACGGGTAGGATGCCGAGGCAATAGATGGCCTTACAAGCCCTAACAGTCGTGTTAGTTTACACAATACCTTGCGGTCGTCAGGCGATAAGCCTCAATCCTAAGTGCGAAGAGGACCGTGAAGAATAACAGGGAAGATGATGGATCATGAAAAAAAAGACACAAGGGAGAAGAGTAGCTTAAAGGCGAAGCACGTAATGAGGGAGACAAAATGGAATGGCGGCGGCAATAAGAGAGACATCCACAGAGAGCTGGGTTATCATTGCTGACATCTATCACCGCCCTCGTTATTCTGTCTGTGCATGCATTGTGCGTGCGTGCGTGAGAAATCAACTCATATCTCACCTGCCAGGTGGTTTTTAATTACCGGATGTGACTTGCTTTTAAAGGTTCATAATGCTAAAACGTTATCGCAATGGTATCTTCTTTTTGTCTTCCAGTTACCGGTCTGCTCCAGTTGATTCTGAGAAAAGTGTGAACATTTTGCAGAGCAAGCCTTTGCTATTTTTATTTTTTTGGCAGAAGTTGACGCCGTATGATGCCGCCGTTATGAAACCCCCCATGAGTGCGATTGACTTGAAATTTCTCACGCAGCTCAACGTGCTGTTCAGAACACCCGCCGTCACGTTTGGGGTTTTTTCCTGCACCGCCACGGACACCGGTACACGTCTTTAAGAGACTGACAAGCACATGTTTGTCAAATTGGTGCAAAATTGGTTGGAAAATATGGGCTCCTTTAAGCAAAACGTCTGCAGATTTAGAGCAGTAATTCTCAACTAGTGGGTCGGGACCCCAAAGTGGGTCAATGATTTGTTTTCAGTGCCTGGGCAAAAAGATAAATAAAATGACCGAATATTTGTGAATTCTTGTCAGTGCAATCTGCTCGCTTGCTGCTTTTGACAACTTTAGCTTGAGCTGAAGGGGAAGAACATCGAGTGGGTGTTTTCACGGTAGCCAACTTTGGTGTTGGTGCTGGATTAAGTTCGAGGCCGGGTGGAACCAGAGTCGCCTGCAAACGGACTCCACACCGATTGCATTTTCCATCGCCCCGGGGAGCCAATCACAGTGGTTATGCCTCTGATGAGGAAATAACAGGAAATTTGCATTTGACGTCCTTTTTGTTGTCAAAAAAAGATCTACCACGATATTTGACGTGAGGTAATTAGAGCCTTGCCCAGCTCACACAATCCATGACATTGATTTTGATGCATTATTTTTGGAGCAATGACAGTTTTTAATTGCACCAGTGTAGTTTGGACCAATGATGGTCATGCTCATAAGGGTATGTACATTCTTTTTTTTTTTTTCTTTCAACACATAAATCACATCTATCCATTGGTATGAACTTTTTATTGTCATCTCCGCCAAGGAGGTTATGTTTTTGCCAGTGTTTATCTGATTTGTTTGTGTTGGAAATAACCAGAAAAGTTCTAATGTATTTGTATATCCTGATGCATTTGGATGGAAAGTCCAGGAACTGTCGGAAGCGGGATATGGAAGAACTGATTACATTTTGGTGGTGATCTGGATCACCGTTTTGGATACAAGATTTTTCTTTTCTTTATGTCTTATATCAATCAAACAACAAGAAAACAATTGTTGGCTTTGCTAGATCCAAAATTATGCAATATTTTCCTAAAATGAGTTTCAAAGTATTACAGTACATTTGATATGAGGCAATTAGAGCTTTGCATATGTCAATAATACATAACAACGCTGATTTTGATGCATCATTGTTATGCATTATCCCAAAAATCTGTATTGTGAAGGGAATATTGATGGTTAAAAAAATGTCATATACAAGTTTGTCTCTCCTTAACAGAGACCGCTAGAATACAGGTATGTTGTTATTTTGGTTGTTTACTTTCTTCAAGCTGATTTGCATCCGGCTAAAATTTAAAATTGGGCAATCTCTGCACAAAAAGTCAACTCTCGGGACCCTCCGGGGGCCACAACCTAGCCGGATGCCTCACACGGCTGAGCCGTTACATTGATGTTAACTTGGCAAATCTTAGCTTTTTACATAAAATGTGATGCAGTTATCGTGGTTGCATAGCGAATTGTTTACCACCACGAGATTTGCATACCTACTTATGACAGAAAAAAACGTATTTTAACCTGCAAATACATTTTGAGTTAACAATGGACACAAATGTGATTAATCGCATCCCATATTTTAATCGATTGAGAGCCCTAAATGTAATACATCATTTAAATATATATATTTATTCTAGGGATATATATATCTTCTGGTTGTGCAGGTTCACAGCCGAGACCAGGGATCTTCGTTTCTACTAGGCTTGCCGCTGCACTTAACATATTCATGTTTTAGAATATAAATTTGACAGAAAGTCATTAGCCAATGACACCCTGATCCTAATTGCGCCAGCCTATTTTTCTCCCTTTCTCGCTGACATGTGACCATGCAGGTGCTAATTCATTGTTTAAAATAAGCCATCATTCCCATGACAGCAGCCAAGTCCAGTTGACATTAATCCCTGGACATATGCATTTGTTATGGAACAAGGATAAGTTGCAGCCATTTGCTGGAGCAAACTTAAAAGGATTTTTTATCCTCCGGCCAGATATCTCCTCGCTACCTCACTTATCAACACTTTGAACTGTTTTGGCAAAGATTTGCTTGAAAAAGATTTATTGGCTGCTTTCCCTCAACAAAGTTTCACTCAATTGGTGCTTCTTCAGTGTATAGACAGCTTCTGCAGTTTTGGGGGGGTAAATATTATGTATAAAGGATGTTTGGGCTACACAGTAAGGACAGAAGAAGGCTAAATTGGACGCACTTGACAGATTTTAAATCTCAGTTCGTTGCGCCCCAGCCTCCAGAGGAAAAAGAAGACGGAGGAGGGCCCAGAGTCTTAGCATACATATTTAATGTTCCTGACGATATCTGTTGCTTGATTGATATGTTCCCAGGTTTCAGCCCGTGAGCGAGGAGGCTTCAGTCGGAACCCCAGTGGGAGTCATCGTGGCGGCTGCTGTCAATCAAACCATCGTGTACTCCATCATCGAGGGCAATGAGGGAGGTGAGAACGTGCCGGAATGTTTACGCAGCACCTAAGCGTCACATATTTTCAAATGCAAATATTCAAATATTACAATATTCAAATTTTACAACTAAAAGTGTGCATTTTTATTTTTGGGAATATAATAGTGCTAGGAAGATTTTATATTTGGAATGTTATTATTTAAACTGGGATTCCTGTCATGTTTTACTTTAAAATGCAAACAAAAAAAACATTACACAAAACATTATACATTATGAGACAAAAATGATACATTTAATCGTAATATGACTTCATTCCCACAACATTTTATTTTATTCCCATATAATTTTTCCCCCAACCTAATAATACAAAAATTTCAACTTTATATTGTTTTGTTTCTCATAACATAATATTTAAAAATAATAATAAATTAAAACATTTTTTTTTCAATTTCTACTGTTTTTTTTAAATTTACCATGTTTTTCAACTTTTCTCATAATTATGACTATGTTCCTGTAATATTTTGACTTTATTCTCCTAATATTATATCCATTTCTGCAACCTCATTTTTCCAGAAATTCCAGCTTAGATCTTTTTCTCTTAATATTTTGACACATTTTGTCATTTTCCATTTTTGCTGTTTCCTTAAAAATTTTTAGTTTAATTGTATTTATAGAATATGCTGAGGGCCAATAAATCACTCGGGCCGCACTTTAAACACCGTCTGATGCCCCTGGACCATCTGAAGCTCCAGTGTTCCACCGAATAAAAAAGCACCTCGTATCATGATAGTGTGTGTGCGTGTGTGTGTGTGAATGATCTTCTGTCGTTATCATAAATTTTTCTGCAGCCAAATAGATATTTGGGTCTTATATTAGGGTCAGTACAGTTTTTAACCATGCATGCTTCTCAGTTATTTTCTGTCATGCTCCCCCTAGAGGACAGAAATTGTTTTCACGCCCCCCAATTAAAAATATCTATTTATTTATCTGTACTGTACAGACTGAACTTGAAACTGAAACCAGGAAAATGCACCAAAATGGAGAGCTGTGAAGCATACAAGAGTCAAATTGCATGTTGAGTCTGATCAATTTGGACATGTTGGCAGGTCTGCACTAACATTTCAAGTAGTCCCTGCCTCTCGCCTTCACCGCGTTCCTCCAGGGGGACCCGCCCCGCCGTCTGAGAAGCTCTGACTTACATTGACTTTACGGCCTAACTGCAATATTCTCCCACCGCTTCCCGCAGGGGTGTTTGAATTAAACGACACAACGGGACTGATTTCCACCGCCAAGCCTCTGGACTACGAGACCGACTCCGGCTACGTCCTCAAGGTGGAAGCCGACTCCATGAGGGTGGTCTCCTCCAACCTCCGAGTCCCCTCCAAGAGTAAGTCGGTTCTTTAGTCAGGGACTTCCCCTGCTTTTGAGGCAGGCAAGATGTGCCATGCCGACATCGATTAACTCCCGGGCGAGTATTTCGCTGTCAAACGAGGACACCCCCCGAGGACGCGCTGGGGCGATAGCGGAACGGATCGACACCTCAGCGGCGGGGACCTCAGAGTGGCTGCATCCTTTGAGAATTAGCATTTAGCGTTTCTATCGTCTCTAATCACTGCATAGCAAACAAACCCTACCCATCTTTTTTCAGGATTTAAGATTAAGATTGAGAAATGCCTCCATTAGTCCGCCAAGGGGACATTCCAGGTTTACAGCAGCAAGAGCAGAAAAGCACACAAGTGCAGAGTACGAAAGCACACAAGGGCGGTGTCGGTTTGAGTTTTGTCATGGAATATGTTCCAAAGCTTATTTTGCTGCTTTTTTTTATCCATCAATCTCTCTACCAACCATCCATCCATTGGATTCTCCCCCGTGAGTGCAGCTCAGTCCTAATTGACGCTCGGCTCCCCGGCTTTTTTCCCTTAATTAGAGTGTTTGCCGCATGCTGCGCACGCTTCATTTAAACAATTTGGATCTTAAGTCCTCCGCCGGGAACAAAGCGTTGCATCATTGTGTTCATTAGCGACTCCCTTCACTTCTCGCCGGGCCACATTGCGTAATCGGGCAACAAATCGATAGCGTTCCAACAACCAGTTTCTCCCATTTTCTGACTTAAGTGGAGGTTTGAATTCTAAATGTCACTCTTGAAAAAAAAAACTCCTGCCTGTTTTTGTTTGGGTAAAAGTTCGATTTTTGGGGTTCTTCATTTCTTCCTCGGCTTGAATGACTGAGCCTCATTACGTTGACCTCAATACGGAGCTGGCGGGACTGCACTGCTTTTGGATCCTGACTCTGATGTTATCCTGTGATCTTGAAAAGGCCATCTTTAGCATCTCCAGACGGCGCGTATTTTGGCGACGCCCGTGCTCGGCTCGGCGATTGGCATCTTTTTTTTCAGCGCGACAGTTTCCGCCAACATATTATTCTAGCATTTTTCCACTTGACTCCTGTAGCAGCTAATGAACAGATGCCCGTGCAAATGCTCAAATCACGCTTGAAAACTTCTCTTCTCGCTGTTTTTGGAAGCGTCTGCACAGCGACAAC